>OX401969.1:22708493-23202768 GCA_947859335.1 Tortricodes alternella
GAAAATTCTCGAAAAATTAGAAAAAAAATCATAACTCGAATACTATCAAAAATCGCGGAACATACATGGGGGTGATTCGGATACCCCACGACACGAGGGACCAAATTTTTTTTTTTACTTCGATGTTCCGGCCACCCTGTATATACAAACAATACAATACAAATACTCTTTATTGGACACCACATAAAACATATTGGAAACAGACAAAGAATTAAGTACCTAACACGGTAGACAAAAGGAGGTATTATCGCTAAGTAGCGATCTCTTCCAGACAACCTTTTGAAAGAAGAGATGGCATAAGAGAAACTTGCAAAGGCAGGTGGTGAATACTATATATAAACATTTCAATAACACAAAACCACTAACATACAAAATACTTACATAAGCACATACTATACACAGATAAATATATAAGTACTATATATATATATTATTCTATTATCTAAATATACTGACATCAAGCAACAGACAAAAGCAATAGCGATAGGAATCATCGTTACATAATGCCGCAAAGCAATTTATTAATGAAAGTGTTTCACTAATTCGGATGAGCGCATTGCACGCACGCCCATTCTTCGAATCCTATTTCCAATTAGACTCTATTGTCCTGAATTAAGATTCAGTGAAAGCTGTCGGCCATCTTTGATTCAGTCGTAATGACTTGCGCAACAAGTGCCTCAATATGGCAAAGTTCCACGTTTTGTTTAATCATCAAGTAACATAGGATCGTGTCCATCTGAGCTAGTAATATGGCTAGTTAATGTAGGAGAAATTGCACTAAGAGGTATGATGGAGTGATGCTTTTATTCTTAGTTCACTTGTATAGAGGAGTATAACTTGTAAGGTGAATTCATCCATACTTGTCTTATTTGGTAAACAAGTTGCTAACCTCAAAATGCATCTTTGTTGGCTAAAACAGTAATTTCCTTGCAAAAAAAGCAACCGGGGACAACATTTTTGACGTCACTTTGCCACTTTTTAGCCTAGGATTGCTATATTTAGGATAAAATTGTTGTTTCACCTAGGGCTGCCAACCGTACTATAATATATAGTATCGTACTATATTTTGGCTCATTGTACTATATACTGTTGAAGAAATATATAGTACGCAAAAATACAATATTTCGGTCAGTCCTTACAAATGGGCTGTGAGTTGGCCAGTTCAATAGGCATTTTCACAGCTCAGATAGCCATAGGATGCGCAATCGGAATGTTAGTAAGACATTTTCTAAATTATATTTAATCAGTCATACCTTACAATCTTTTTAAAAGGTTTTTCTAAGTACTATATTTTCGTTCAGTGTACTAATTTATTTATAACTTTGATTGGAAAACTATATTTGCCCCATAAATAATTCGCAACCCTAGTTTCACCCAAAAATTGCACATTTTGAGGTAAGAAACTTGTTTACCAAATAAGACAATTATGGATGAATTCACTTTACGATTATGTATTCTGTGACTATTTCCTAAATTCCAGATTTCTATCTTCAGTAGTTTTAGCTGTGCGTTGACGCAGCCAGTCAGTAATTTATTATTTATAATATACACAATAATATGAGGTAACTAGTCAGCATTGTCAGTGAACGATACGATTTGGTCGAACAAAAATATCTTATCGTTCACTGATAGCTTTTCAGTACCTTTGACACTTTTATCAAGATCTATTTGCTCTTTAGTGTATAATACCGCAAGACCTTGGGAATCATATTGTCAATACTATACAATACACGTACATACGTATGTATCAAAAACCAACATAAGTATATATTATTGTATTGCATTGTATTGTATTGTACTGTGGTAATGATATAAAGCTTTTTGTATTTAATTTGGTAATAAAGCGCATTTAGTAGTAAAATGTGTGGGTGAACCGGAAAACCATTGGTGTCACCTATAGTTACTTCACTACGCGTGAAGCAGTTACGGGTTAAATTGGTCAATAGTTGGAGATTGTCTTTTGAAAGCCAGCTGAAATCTCAATGATCAACCACATTCATAGTTTCTTTGTTAATGTTCGTGAATGGTGTATTTTGGCAAAACTAACCAGGTTATTAGATAAGCGTGGGCTTTGGCACACAAACAATTATCTTCGTTGACACGGGTTTGTACGTAAGTATTTACCGTCTCTCAAATTCATCCTATGAATGAAAGAGACACTTAAACCAATTGAGGAGCAGGCAAGTTCGATCGCTCTGGTTTGGAAACTAGGAAGACTAGGTAAATTACAAGAACGGTGAAGATGTTGCAGGGTTGAGATGATTTAACCCTTCTTATTCGGGTAGAGGCGTTTTATGGACCACATACTTGTATTTAGAATTTAAACCTTAATAACTACTACTATACTATGCTATGCATGATGCAAATTCGATTCTATTTATGTTTAAAATAAATAGCTTTTAAATGATTCCCTACTAAGTGATAAACATTAAACTGTATTTGGATTTTACGTAGCATAATATCTGTATGTATGGGCCCACCCATGGGGTTCAATCACGATAATATATAGTTACGTGTATATATATATTTTCAAATTTCAAGGAACTTTCCCCGTATTAACAATGGCGCACACACACGCAATGTAGATGTAGGTACACATTGCTTGTACGGGTTTACGGTAACCCCCGAAATCCAAACCTAGAAGTTTTCGATATTTCGTTCATAAATTTAAAATATTCAAAAAACGAATTTAAATAAAACAGTCCGTTGCTAAATCGTGTTCTTTATCAACCATGAGTGAACATGCATCGGTATCGTGTGACGGGGGAGTCAACCTCTCGAATCAACATTTTTTTTCTTTAAGGTGCTGTTAATGATATTATCAAGAGGTTAAAACCACAAAAACAAAAATACCACGTTTATACAGTACCTTTTAATAGCAAATAAACCAGGTCCTTACACCTGCATTTATAAAATCGTACTGTATGAGAAACGTTGCTATAACAATTTCAGTAGGAGTTTGAACTTTTTTACTCCGTCACACTAAAAACTAGTATGATTTGTGACACTATAATGATGGAGTAATCACCCTGTGATTATAACGGTTGCTATTTTGCCGAAATATTAAGTCTTCCAAAATTTCAAATCGCAGTTAGGACCCATTCATAAACAACTAGCTTTTGCTTGAGTCTTCGTTGACGTGGAATTTGTACATCGCTGTTCCCTAGAGAACTGTGCATTTTCCGGAATAAAACGGTCCTTCTCTGGCCTTCCAACTAGCAAAAAATCAAGTCAATCAGTGTCACTGATTTAACGTGAAAGAGGAACAAACACACAAACACACTTTCGCTTTTAATATATTATTAAGAATAATGTTGTTATAAATAATAACCATGATAGTTTAAATAAAAATAGTCACATAAGTTTTACGTAAAAAATAACACCGGTAGCAAGATAGGACACCCACCAATTCTTAATATAGTATGTGTAATTTAATACCAACATTATTTAAAACTCATACGTGTAAGAAATAATCAATTGCAATATTCCATGTATTTTTCTCTTAATGCTGCATTCTCGATACGCAATTATGTCCATAGAATAGTTACATGATGAATGCCGTATTTACAAATTACCCATATAGTTCATTAGTAATGGCATCTATTAAAAGTTGGTTTAATTTGTGGTGTAAGAAAAATGAAATTTTGTGCCCGGTACCCCTTTTACCGTGCTGACCCAGCTGTATCCTTTATAATAAAAACATATCAATGGCTCCTTCAAAAAAACTGAAGGAAGAGGTTCTCAATTTGACACATATATTTGTTTTTGTTTTTATTTTATTTTTATTTTTTAAATGTATGTCCCCCAATTACTGGACCGGTGGATGGCTGGACTGATTTGCATAATCCTTTTTAATCCGTTGTGATCAAATTCGATGTCTGATGAGAGGATCTATGAGGAATCGAAGGAAGTCCTCAAATATTATAGGCACATATATAGCAATTTTGGTATTCTCTGTTATAACTCAAGCAGTTTTATTTCATATTCATTATTTGGTGAAGTGGAACTGATGATGAAGACCATGGATGACCACCAGAACTGCTCAATGATAAGCATCTCATGGGTGGCGATTAGATTTCTGTATAGGGTTGGGATGTAACTTATGCTCATGAAAATGCATATGGTAAAATAGAACCGGTGGTAAGAACCGGGAGAACTCCTCAACGATTGACGTCCTTGCACCTTCGATAGCAACATTTTTTAAGGGGTGATTAGCAATTGCATTGTGCTATTACTACTTGATGTAGTAAATGTGTGTTGTTAAATCAAGTATGATAATCACTAAAAACAATTTTTTTTTTAAATTTTATTTTACATATAACAAAACCGACTTCAAAAACCCTTTGAAATGCAAGAAATATAGGTTGGCGTTCATAAGTAAATTACCTAGAAACTTTAGATATATTTCTGATTGAGTGATTAATTAAATATGTCAAAGTCGGTGGCAAGTAAATTAGGTAATACATACATCCCTCATACTGTGTTCATTTAGTTGACACCGATTTTGAAACATTTAAATTAACACTAAATCAACAATAATAGTATAATAATATATCTAATGTTTCGAGCTAATTTACTTATGAATCAAATCAATCCATCAAGCCAATCATTATTTCTTACTTTTCAAACTGTTTTTGAAATCAGTTTTTTTATTTGTTAAATTTTTAGTTTCTTGTAAACAAGTGATTTATAATAGAGCAGTACATATCTTATACACATTGTATAATGGACTAGTGACCCACACCAGTTTTGCATGGATGTAAAGAAATTCTCTAAATGATAGTGAAAATAATATCAAAATTTGGTTAATAGTTTTGACTTTTAGGTGAATAAACATAGAATAGAAACTTTGTTTTGTACTTTTTGTGGACAGACAATTAGTTTGTGTTCTGTCTACTACGAAGTGAATTATAGTTTCCTCTTCAGGAACTGTTCAAATTTTTAAATAAAAAGTGTATTTTTTATAACCAACCAACTAAAAACCAACTAAAAAAACAGCCAACTACAAAACAAAGTATGGATGGATCTGACTTTATTGTCACACTAAGCTATAGTTATTATACCAAGTTACATGGCTCTGCAAAAATTAAACTGACAATGATAGACACCAGAAGCATGAGGGAGGTAATGTATCAATCAAGTGTGCTAAGTGCACTTAACTCTAGGAGCCTCTAGTTTAACTAACTGAAAACCCCTAAATTTTAAGACATTCCTTTTAATTTATAAAAAAAGGATATGGACAATATAAACATACCTTTCTTCTTCATCGTCGGTTTCTTTACTAGTAGTTGGGCGTCTCTGTTTGTTTTTATTTTCCGATTTCAAAATACCCTTAATTGAAGCCATGTTTGCTTCCGTTCCACCTTTTTCGTCCATTGTTTATAACCATAGTATTAAGTATTATCTAAATCACATCGCAAATTGCCTTTACTTATTTATAAACGAACATATTAGGCCAAATTTATCCATTTAATAGGTTATGATTCACAAAAATAAAGGAATGACCGACTAACTGACATGACAGATGACAGAAAACACGGTCTTAGGTTAGCCACTGACCTACAATATAACTGTGCAATATCACTCACTGGTTGCACAATAATATTGATAATAATTGTGCAACCAGTGATATTGCACAGTTATATTGTAGGTCAGTGGCTAGCCTTATAACTTAAGGGCTTTTTACACCTTCGTAAATTTAGTCACTTACGAGAGGGACGCCGTAATACGTTAGATACGATATTTTCAAATTGAAATATTAAAACTCAGTTTTTGCATTTCAGTCAACGCGATGCCAAATAGTCTTATTTCATAATTTACTTACCTGAAAGTTTTGAGCCTATCAGCCATTTTTGTGAGTGGAGTTTTTCTGAGGGGCGCTGGTGAGCCGCCCGGTGAATTTTCCCTTGACTCTGCCGCCAGAGCTCGGGCCACCATCAAATCTTGCTCGTTCAACATCCTGTTTAGTAAAAAAGCGGTCAAGTGCAAGTCCGACTCGTGACCCGACGGTTTCGCACCATCGTATCTAGGTACTTGGTCAAAACACATGTTATTGTAATGCTGGTACCACACGATCGTCCAACACGCAAACTTATTGACCAATTGTTGATGTGTGGGGAAGGTTCGGACACGTTGGAGCGCGTTCGGCTGGGTTGGCTAGATCGCCCCCCCCGGAGCGGTAAACCGACTCCGAATCAAAGGAGTTCGGACGGGTTTGCCAACTCGTACATACCGTCCCGCCACACGTCATCCAGAGGGCCTAGCACACTGGCTTTTGTCGCGAGATTATAATAACATTTCAGTAATTTTTAGGGTTCTGTTGAGGATAACACCGCCGTCCGCATCAATTGGACCTAAGCAGAAGCGCGGGAAGTGCGGGTTCCGGGGTTTGATCCCGACCGTCGCGCGCGCCGACTAAATAACACGATAGGAATGTTTCCTGGGTAGAAAAAATTTAATTCTAATTAGTCCGTCAGTTAGATTACCAAATAATATTGAACACGTATTTTTTGCTTTATCAAATCAATCAAAATTGACAAAGATACACGCATCAAAGTTCGGGAGTGCGGGATAATGACGTCACTTAATGGTAAAAAGTGTGCGCGGAACTTCAACGCACTATATCTTCGTCATTTTTTGTTTAATTGACAAAAGAAAAAAATATGTGTTCAATTTTTTTTTATAATGTACCTAAATGACGGACTAATTAGAATTGTTCAGGAAACTGGTCTATACTCTATACCACAAACTATATAGAGTGACTTAACTCACCAAGGAGCCGATAAGCCAGAAGGTACCTAATTGTACGCGCCGCGATACCATTTGTACTCGTAATTAAAACTGAACATTTTATTTTTAATTATACAGTCCGCATTATTATTGAAGAACCCATCAGTCTGGATACCCCTCTAACTTATATTAGGGCTCTAAACTCAACATAATGGTCCATCTCGCCGAAATAAGCAACCATCGACCGACTGTAAATCAGTACCCTTGGATTCTACTCTTCATTGGAGTGATTATTATATCCTTACGCCTTGTAAAAAGGCATCTTCACCGTTCGTGACTTCAGTGGGCATAGTGATTGAACGTTTTTGCTAAGGACTTACCGTGGAAGCCTTATTTCCATACTTCTAAATGGCCATCTACGAGCAACGGACAATACGGACATCTCATCCAGCTTTTTATTGCTACGGACATCGAGCGGTACAGAAACAATTACTTAGGTTCATCATCCATAAACAACGTTAAATTGAAGTTCGTGACCTACTGGATATTTTACCCACGGATAACAAGAAAAAACTGTAGGATCTTTCCAATTAGTTACGTATTTATCTTAACTTTCTAAATGATTAGAATACTTCACTCTTATCAATCAAGTTTTGCTTGTGACGTCGTCTCCGTTAAAGCTTGTAAAAATTTCGAGACAAATCATTTTTATGTAGAAATCATTATTTAGATCAATCATAAAATAAAATTTAAATTAGTAATATATTTCAGAGTAAATTAAAACATCATATGTCATGTTCACATCATAATTATAATTATGTAATAATTTTTACAAAATTTAAGTGAGTAAGATTGTAGTTACGCCATTTCAAGCCCCCTCTAAAAAGCTTATAGCAATTATATACATTAACTAGCTGTGCCCGCGACTCCGTTCGCGTAGAATAAGTTTAAATCCCAGGCTAGCTTTTAAACCTTCAAGATTTCAAATGAATGATCTTAAAACAAAAACATGTTTTTTTATGAGTAATACCTTTCCTCTTGCTTTCCTGCAATCTGTACAATACAATATGTTCAATATACTTAAGTACTCTTTATTGAACACCACATAAAACATATATACCTACCTACGCGTTATCTAGTGTGACGCGTCTAAACAAAAAATCAAAATATAATATTTGTTATTTTTAAATACGTGTTGAATTAGCTTTAACATTCATTTATTTTCTTTAAATATGCTAGTTTTAATTTCTAATTACCAGAATTCTATTTAATATGCCGTACCTATTTGCGAAGTTAATTTAAATAGGTACCGTAAAACGGGGTTATTTAGGAATCGTGAGGCTATTTGGAAATTAATAATTATAAGTTTCAAGTGGAAATATTTTTTGTCATGGCAATGGTAGAAATGTACAAATTGGTCTGGCAACACTAAATCTAATGCGAAGTTGGTTAGTTGTCAAATGGCCGCTCAGTCTACCCCCTGCGGTAAGCAAAAAAATAAAGTTTAAATTAGTGGAAAAGTGGTGATTTCAAGTATTGGCCAACTTCTGTTCGGATCTTTGGATCCGAATTAGATTTAGTGTTGCCAGACAAATTTGTACATTTCTACCATTGCCACATAACAAATTATGTGTGAAGTAAGGTTTGAATTATTGTAAATACATAAAAGAACATACTGTCGGGATTATAGGAAGCTATCTCAAATAATTTTAGCCGTTTATTTTGAATTAGATTTCAAGGTTTTTTTTTTATGTGGCTATTTGAAACGGCTTTTGGGGTTATTTGGATACAAGTGCCAAATATCCCTAGATACGTAACTTTATTTGTACCTAGGTTGACCATGATGACTATTTATTTACCCACAGGACGATGGTTCGCGAATATAAGCGGACATATAGGAATTGTCGGAAAGGAAATAATTCTTCCTTACACTTTATATACAAAAGATGCTATTCAAGTATTGCTGCTGGTATATCGTTGGGAGATGTTGCCAATAAATACAAAATCCCCAAAAGCACGCTTTCTCGAAAATTTAGGGGCATAAACAGTTCCCAGGAAAAAGCTTGTGATTCAGAATTACTTACTTAGTAGGTATTTAGTTTATTGTTGTTTTCGAAGGTTGATTTTTAGGTAGAAAAATGAAAGATTAAACGGAATTGTGTTAATTTTAAGAAGCGTCTTATTTTATGGATAAAAAGTTTAAATTATATTTTGGGATATTTTAGTACAGTAGAGGCTTTTAATTTAATATTACTGCGTGAGAAACGTTACGAAGTATTAAATACATAAATACATTAGTAGTTTCTATTTAAACGTGAGTAACAGCTAAGAAATCATTTCAATCAATCTGATTTTTGCATGTAAAGTTCGTGATTTTTTTGTCCCAAATGAAAGAAAAAAATTATGGTTACACTACTCCTAATAGTTTCAATGGTCGTTCCTTAAGAGTCCTAAATAACCCTTGCCACGTTTTAAACAACACGAGCTTCACAATTGAGCCAATAATAGTACGATACCCATCTATTTCAAAAAATCCCCAACATTAAAATTATTTGGAACATTTCTTTAAAAAAAATTACTCGACGTCTATCAATATATGAGACATATTATGTATATAATAAGACACCCCTGAATGCGATTTACCTACTAAAAATATAAAATGTTTGCTAAAGTTATAAAATTTCGAGTATTACGTATTTTAGTCCAAAAATCGTGTCAAACAGCCCGTTTTACGGTAAGTGAATCGTTGCGCCATCTATGATCCGTGTACTGTACAAAAGATAATTTCTTTGAGTTGGGAGTTCCGTTCCCGTTTACCCGGTTTTTTCGATTTCGGTGAAACCGGTTTTGTGACCCCAACTTGGGACCCCATGTCGGGACCTAAGCAGAAACGCGGGGAGTGCGGGTTCCGGAGGTTCGATCCCGACCCGACCGTCGCGCGCGCCGACTCTTTTGCACAACTCACTAAGCAGCCGATACGCTAGTACCTAATTGTACGCGTCGCGATACCATTGTACTCGTAATTATCATTATATCTTTAATTATACAGTCCGCATCATTATTGAAAAACCCGTCAGTCTGGATACCCCTCTGACTTATATTAGGGCTCTAGACTCAACAGGTTGCATACCTCAAGAGGAAGTAAGGAACCCTTATAGCATCACTTCGTTGTCCGTCTGTCTGTCGGTCTGTCTGTAAAGACCCTTTTTCTCAGGAACCCGTGGAGGTATCAAATTTAAATTAACATCAAATACTCCGGTCTGCAATCCCTTGGAACTGCGAAAAACTCAAACTTCTAAGGCTAGTCACTGACCTACAATATACCTAACTGTGCAATATCACTGGTTGCAGAATTATATTGATCGTCAGTAGACGATATAGACGGTCAATATCGACTACTGACGATCAATATAATTGGGCAATCAGTGATATTGCACAGTTATATTGTAGGTCAGTGGCTAGCCTAAGTCAAAATGCAATCAAAAGATACGGCTGTTAATGCCGCATGTTTTGACATTCGCAACGGAATCACGCGTATAGGGTAACTACTTCCCGTTTACCTACAATCAAGAAATTCAGCAAGAAGCAATGTTTTATAGCACAAGGCACAAGTAAAGAAAAACCAATGAAATCCATAAATTTTGTATCACAAGAAAATATTAGTTAAATACTTAGGATATCCTTTCCAAGGTGGTAAAACACTCGACCGTTGCACAGAGATAGGATTTTGCGACGTTATTTCTTGTCTTATTTCATGTATCTAAATGGTTACCTTTTGGCCGCCAAGCATGTCGAGCGCAACACGAATTTCAACTTTAAGTCAAGGCATTGAAGGTCTTTTTCACCGTGTAAAGCCTGTCACGCATAGTCGACAACGGCGGCCAAAACCGCGGCGGCGGTTTAAAATTTTCTAATCTTACGTACCTACAAGGTATTCTCTGTTTTTCAGAGGTAAGTACGGGACCCTCGGCGCGCGAGCCAGACTCGCACTTGACCGGACTTTTATTTAATTTGATTACTAAAGGTGCTAAAAACATTTTTCCTTATTTTTGATCATTAATTTTTTATTTAAATTATTATTATGTTTTGTTAGCAACATCAGAAAATACTTATAAAGGCAACTTTTTGGCATCTTTTAGTCTAGTCAACACCGATTTTTGAGCTTCCAATTATTCTATTCGTCCTTGATAGGCCGTTGTAGAATATAAACTACTTATACGGTCATAGTCATAGCCATTCAACATTTTCAACATGTTTGAAGTATTACGGAAGCGTAGGTAGATTTATAAGTTTTATTACGTCATAACAAACAAATACTATAGCTGTCATAAGTTAGTTAAAACAAGTATTAACCCAAGTTCAAGATCACTGTTTACCTACTTACCTTTTATAATAACAAACTTGTCTATTTTAGTACGTAGGTAACAAAAATAATTAAAAAAAAAAACGGAAAGTGCGAAACGGACTCGCTCGCCGAGGATCCCGTACCTACTAATCCATATATCCATACTAATATTATAAATGCGAAAGTAACTCTGTCTATCCATCCGTCTGTGTGTGTGGCGGTCTGTTACGTTTGTACGGCTAAACCGCTGTACCGATTTTGATTAAATTTGGAAAAGAGATATTTGTTTCCCTAGGAAAGCCTTACATATGGACGAATTCAGAAACGCCACTTAAGCATTTGATGAGATATTAAATAGTTAAATGTCCCCCAACTAGTTGTCAACCTTTACAGAAACGTCACCGAAACGTCACTTTAATTAAAGATCAATTTGAGTGGCTTTTTTATTCGGCCAATAGGCACTTTTTTAAGTAAATCAACCCTTTTAGTGTGAGATAGGGGCTGGAAAATTGATTAACGACAATTTCGTGTTTGTAAATTTGTTAAAATATACTTAAGTATTTTAAAGATACATTTCTACGTAGAATACAGTATACGTATACGTAGAGTCGTAGAGTGATGACTTCCGCAAGCTTGTATCCCTTTACGCAATGTCCAGTGTGATAGGTACCCATCCATGTATGTTATCCCATTTTATTTCTTTCTCGCAAACCATAAATATTTGCGTTTACTACAAAAAATAATCCTATTTTATTTTCCTCGTAAACGCATATTTAATGTTGATCACATTGCTTTCGCTTTCAAAGTTCGACAGAATTCCTTCACTTCAACCATTCCAACTTTCAAGTTCATAACAGTAGTTGTTGTTACGATAAACGGCCGTAACATAAAGATGGACAAACGGCCCTTGATATCTAACCATAATAAATCAAAAACATGCGGATGAATTGGGAATCTCCTCTTTTTATTTAGTCAATAAAATACCACAGGCACTTCTCTTACTTATAATGAAGCTTAAAGTAGATACAAAAGTAACTTTACTTTTAATAGTAGTTTATGCAACGGTTGCATAATGATAGGCCTTAAAACACTAGTGCGGTTTTCATGAAACGAGCCGATAGGCGAGTTTCATAATAAGATCGTTCGAGTGTTTTAAGGCCAAATTATGCATACATAACTTTATCTACACACATATTATAAATCCTCCATGAGAAAGAAACAATATTTTCTGGCAACAAGTTATTTGTTGCAATCGTGGGTGCATATTTCCGATATCCGGCGCATTTTAACATCACACACACTCCGAGAAGACTACTATTCATATTTTCAACTAAAATGTAAATTACAAACAACTTTTTCTATTCAATTCAACAACAATTCTACTTTCGTTCAGCAAAACGTCAACAAAATGGCGGCAATTCGATCCTCCGTCAAGACAATTTTTTTTTACATCATAGACAAACGAATGAAGTCTCTATTCTCATGTCACTCGAGATCAAATGTTGTGCAGTTTATATTAAAAAACCGGGCAAGTGGCAGTTAAACCCGCGTGGAGAGGGTTCCGTTCCATACATGATTATCTGCAATTTCCTATGTTACTTTAAATACCATAGACTTTTCATAGGTTTTCCTGTAATCTATAGGTAAAGAACTAATTTCTGTATTTTTTCCAAAATTTTAGGCCCGGTAGTTTCGGAGATATAGTTAGCGTAACTTTATTTTTTAATTTTCTAATTTACCCCCCAAAAGTGGCCCCCATGTTTAAAATTAATTTGTTAACGTTACGCATCCGTGTTGCGGTCAACGACTTACATATGTATACTAAATTTCAAATCAATCGGTCCAGTAGTTTCGGAGCAAATTGGCTGTGACAGACAGACAGACAGACAGACAGACAGACAGACAGACACACGAGTGATCCTATAAGGGTTCCTTTTTCCTTTTGAGGTACGGAACCCTAAAAAACATACTGAATTGACGTTTCGTATCAATAACTGTTTTAATATCTATGGATACTAGAATAGAGACCCACTTGAGTTTTGACAGCTGTTCCAAATTTAATCTCATTTCTTTACTAAAAACAATAAAGAAATAACATTGCAGCACTGGTTTTTCCTAATTGGTTGTCAAAATGGTGGTCATTTCCTATGGTTTTTGATTAAACAATGGAGGTTTTATGATATGGGTGTAGATAAAATTTATTAAGTCATGACACGCTTATTTACCTACATAAGCGTTTCATGACTTTGCTCTCTTAACAATAGGAAATTATGTAAGTAATAATTATTTTTTGCAGGTCTATAGCAGTTTTCTATTCAACGCATAAATAAATTTAAAAAGAAAGGGTTTACTTAAGAAGTGTAGCCCTAAACAAAAGCTAACACAATGTACAATCTAATTGGCAACTTAATTGACAATATCACATTTAAGACCTAGTATGTTGACCTCTTTCCTATGCCATTCTATTATAGGCCTTACGTCGAGGCGCTAAGATCGCGGCATTGTGAGTTGGCAAGTCGGTCGAGGTATAAATAAAAAAATATCGGGATCCTGTTTGCCAAGGCGAACTCCTCGGGCTTAATTGCCCGCTTGACACGATGTGAGCAAATTTTGAGCCGTCAAACGTTGTCGGTCATTATTTTAATTATTGGTTATTGGTTTTGATTGCGCTATTTTCTTACATAAAGTTTCCCGCGTTTAACTTGATCCGTGTAGAATTATAAAGTGGCCGGCGTTTAACTGGAGCAGCCCGTTTCCAATCATAAAAAAAATCTCGAACACGTTACTCGTCTCGTCCATAAGGAAATAGATACTTTTCCGCAAACGCGTTCGAGACGCAAACAACTCAAACTTAAACTAAAAAGAACTTTTTAACTTCCACTCTTGTCTATCTCCAGCCAGATTCATCAAATTTTTGCTGGTTTGTAGCCGAAAATCATGCATTAAATTTCAGGCGGTCGTTAGGTAGGCCTACATTCTAGATTCTCAGGTTTGTCTTGCCCAAAGGCTGTGGTTTATTCTGGCAATATGCCCTTCACCGCACTATCTCTTCCGTCCTATATCTGACCCATGACTGTAAGACCAGGCGCTTTCGGGGCACCATGCCTGTCCAGGACCCGACTCCAGGTGGGACGACGCTAAGGAGCCACGTCTTTTCGTCGCCTAAATAATTTTAATTTCCTACTTTTAAGTTATTTTAACATGTATGTTAGTCTGTAAGGTATTTATGTATGGGCCACTGACGCCTGAAATTATTATAATCAAACGACTCAGCAATCGTTTTTTTTTTCGTTATCGAAATATTTCCTCTAAAAATAAATATTACTTTGTAAAGTCTGTTTGTCAAGGCTGGGTCATGTGGCCTACGTAATCTTAGCTTAAGAAACCAGACTTTGACCCTCAGCGGCCCTAACATGCAAACACAAGGATAAGTTAAACCGTCTTATCTCTAAGTGCTTCTCTCTCACACTAGTGCCGACGAAAGAGATAGTCAGAGAGATAAGACGCGGTTAAGTTATCCTCGTGTCAAATAAATCTGATTTATCGTTAAATTTTATTAAAGTCTGACGGTTCCATTCATTTTGATACTTACTAAAATGTACTTAAGTAAGAACAAAACTAGATTAACCCTCAAAGAGTCCATTTAAAATAGTGAGTTTGATGATAATTCTATAAATTAATTTAACCTGCCTGTCTCATAAATGTCTGCGTGTATATTTCTTCGCCTGTCATAGTGATTGTGCAAATGAAGTGCAAACAGTTTCCTTAAACGGCCTTGTTAGATGCTTACGAGATACGACGCATGAATTTTAATTTTTAATTCGTATTTTTCTGAAAGACTTAAGTACTTACTTATCATACTAATATTATAAATAAGTATGCGAAAGGTCTCCTCCTCCGACTCCTCCACGCTTCAACGACTGGATGCATTGGATGAACTTTGGAATGGAGATATCTTACGCTGGATTAAAACATTTAAATCACGGAAAATTTAAAAAAACCCAAGTTAATAACTATAACCGAATTCCACACGAATGAAGTCCCGGGCGGAAGCTACTAACTTATATATTTCATTTATTTTTTAGATTATTTCACCTATATGAACATGCCTGAACATTTTCCTCCTAGTTCCTGCATAGAAACTAGGTATTTTATCAAGATTCAAAATCATAATCATAAACCTTAGTTACATCTTTCAGTATCATGAAAAGGAAATCAAAGAATAATTTGGTGAATATACAAAAATGTTTTAATTAAGTCGGTATTTTATCAATCAAAATCGATCGAAAAAGTTTATCATTACACTGAAAAGGCGATTCATTTATTTGTGCTCACCTTAATTTGTTTTACTCTGGCCACTAACCACAAATCACTCACTTAAACATGTCGATTCAAAACATTAAAAAAAAATATCACGTTGTATTTTAGTAACGTAGTAACGCGGAATTTTTCCGGCCGTTCGAAACCGTCCGCGTTCGCGCGGGATTTGTATGACAATGCGTGGGGTCGCCGGGTCGGGCATCCGCTGAAGTAAGCCACGGTCGCAGCCTCTCACTTGGTTCAGACTCGAGCCCTACCTATGGCACTCCATACTAACACCACGGATTTGGTAGTACTCGTCGTGACTGCTGCATGGACACCAAACCGTCTGCTTACTACTGCTATAACACACTGACTAGGTACATCAACGAGCGCACAATTGGTCATTTCAGTTCGTCTTTAACACAGAGCTGGTCCTGAACTATGTCAAATGAAATCCCAACTTCCTCTAGTGTGTTAATTTTTAACCGACTTCAAAAAAAAGGAGTATTTTCTGTAATAACTCAAGCAGTTACGTTCCAAAAGCAATATTTGGTGAATTGGAACTATTGATGAAGACCATAGATGATCACCGGAAATCCTAAATGATAAGTATTTCACGGGTGGCGATAAAATTGCTATATAAGGTTCAGAAGCAACTTATGTTCATGAAAATCCATGTGGTAAAATAGAACCGGTTGTGAAGAACCAGGAGAACTACTTAACGATTGATATCCTTGCACCTTGGATAGCAACAGTTTGTAAATGGGGAAAAGCAATTGGCATCATGCTATTGTTACTTGATTTAGTAAATGTTTGTCGTTTAATCACATGATAATAAATAAAATGTGAAAAAAAAGGCAGAGGGAGTTTCAGAGGCTATTTGAAGTCGGTTTTTTATTTTTTAAATTATATGAATATTTGCATTCAAGACGTGACAGCTAAGATAAGGAGACGGCGGAACGGCGGCGTTTCGAATTTCATGCTTGTGGTAGACCCTCAGAAACAGCCTACCAACAATAAGAAATGGAATCTTTTATGTTTATTTTGTTCCCTGTATAATAATTTTGTAAATATCTTTCATATAATAGTTACAAGTCATTTCTACAAATGTAAGCATAAGAATACACAAGGAATCGGGCGTCCTTAGCGTCCAAAAGCGATCCTGCGAGTTAGGTACTCTTCAAGAGCACTGTAAAACCATTCGCTCAAATCAATATCCAGATTTAATTCGTAAACGAGTATTCAACTGGGACGAGCACTCCTCTACAATTGGCGCAGCAGCCCTAACATGCAAGACACAAATATAAGTTAAACCCGTTTATCGCTATGACCATCTCTTTCGTCGGCACTAGTGTGAGAGAGACGCACTTAGAGATAAGACGGTTTAACTTATCCTTATGTCTTGCATGTTAGGGCCGCTGGTGTCTTTTCGGGTTCCGCCCGCGCCCTCCTCTCGGCTGCACCCTCGCCACCGTGCGCTGGCCGCGCCGCCTGCGCGCACGCAAGCCCTCACGCACTCACCAGTACACCGTGCAGTGGTTCTTCTCAACGATATCTTGGACAGCAATAACCAACTGGATCTTTTTGCTGACCCCGAACCGTAATTCATGGCATCGGCTGTTAGATACATTGAATCTTTAATTACCACGAATTCAATACAATAATTCGTAAAAATTAAAATTATTATAAGTATTATAAATAAATAGGATAAAATATTTTGTTATAAATAGTGACCTTTATAAAAAAGAACCGCCCTTATAAGGGGTCAGCCATAAAGTACGTCGCACTAATTTCGTGATTTTTTTGACCTCTCCCCCGTCCTTGTCACAGTTGGTCACATTTGTGAGACCCCCCCTTCCCAGTGCGACGTCACATATTTTGCAATTTCACATCTAGAAATTATTAAATTAAAACAGCAGTTCCGAAATTAGTTTTATTTCCATTAAGATTATTTTTTAATATCATCAACATCAAATCGAACCATTGAAAAAATTAAGTCAATGTCACATTGTCACACTTCGTCGACCCCCTCCCTCCCCCTTCACGTATGACGTAGTTTATAGATGACCCCTAAAGGTGCATTACTACACGCATCATGGAGTTATTGATTGCACCCGGACCCACTCTCATCGTTTATAACATACCGTAGCCGTACATTGCTTAACCGTTCTAGCGAGAACTCGATCACGTTTCTATCATGATAACCCTCACATGATTGATGATCAAACTGGCTTGTTGATTTGTTGGTCAACCACACACAGCGGCAGCGTACAATGTAAAGCATTATCATGCTTTAGTAATCAACACTAACTTTTACCCGTGACTTCGTCTTAGTGGACGTAGCTATACCTCGCACAGCTCAGCGGCCCTAGTAAGGCTGAAACTGAGATAACTTAACTCCTTATCTCTCTGACTATTCTTTCGTCGGCACTAGTGTGAGAGAGACGTACTTAGAGATAAGATAGTGTTCACTTATCCTCGTGCCAACCTTGCTAGAGCCAGGTGGAAACGCAGCCTAGCCACCACCATTCTAATTACAATAACACATCTAAGATGAGAAATCTAAAGCTTCATAAATTTCAAATTTAGGGTATACTTGGCACAACATTTTTCTAAAATAAATAAGAGGCCTTCTACACTGGCCGTATTCTGAGACTCTCAGTTTAAAAGAATAAAGAATATAATCAAGATGTATCGTCATTCATAACAAATGCTTTCTAATACAACATGACGGGTAAGTAATGATAAGAATCACGGTATAAATATATGCTTTGATGCATGATTTATACTGTTTGAAAACCGAAACAATATCGGTTTATCTGTATACTTATATGGAAAGAAACGGTGGCACAGACAGAAATACAGACAGACAGCACACCGTGATATTTGCCGACATTGCTGTATAAGTTATCATAATTCTTTTTAGAGTTCCGTAGCCAAATGGCAGAAAACGGAACCCTTATGGATTCGTCATGTCTGTCTGTCTGTCTGTCTGTTTGTCTGTCTGTCTGTCTGTCCGTATGTAACGGCCACTTTTTTCGAAACTATAAGAACTATGCTGTTGAAACTTGGTAAGTAGATGTATTCTGTGAACCGTATTAAGATTTTGACACAAAAATAGAAAAAAAAAACAATAAATTTTGGGGGTTCCCCATACTTAGAACTGAAACCTAAAAAAAAAAATTCGTCAAACCCGTACGTGTGGGGTATCTATGGATAGGTCTTCCAAAATGATATTGAGGTTTTTACTATCATTTTTTTCTAAACTGAATAGTTTGCGCGAGAGACACCTCCAAAGTGGTAAAATGTGTCCCCCCCTGTAACTTCTAAAATAAGAGAATGATAAAACTAAAAAAAATATATGATGTACATTACCATGTAAACTTCCACCGAAAATTGGTTTGAATGAGATCTAGTAAGCAGTTTTTTTATACGTCATAAATCGTAAACCGCAATTTACCTTTCATTCAATCAACTCAAATATAAAAATAAAAAAAACATTTAATTTCATAAACATAAACTTTATACATAAACCGTGAACCATTGTATGTATAGATAATGGTACAGAACCCTTAGTGCGCGAGTCCGACTCGCACTTGGCCGGTTTTTGATACAATAATTAACAATTAGATGAGCCCGCTAGATGGCACCTGCGGCCCTAGCAAGAATGACACCGGGATAACTATCTCTCGGACTATCTCTTTCGTCGGCACTAGTGTAAGAGAGACGCATATAGAGATAAGACGGTGTTAACTTATCCTCGTTTCAACCTTACTAGGGTTGAAATACTATGAGCCCTCTAAGCGGGGCGAGAAAGCCTTTTTGACTCGCACCGCTAAGGTTTGGCTCTGTCTGCGTCTGTTTTTCCTGAATCATATAATCTTGGTGTCTTCAAGGTAACAGTGACTATATTACGGGCAAGCGATTCCACCCTAGATCCTGTCTTCGCAGGGCCAGATTTACAGGTCTGGAGGCCCTGGGGCAACAGGGGAGTGGAGGCCCCCTAGAACATAATATGACGTAGATGATATTGACAGTCCCTATTGTGGAGCCCCCTCTTTTGTGGAGGCACGGGGCAGTTGCCCCGGATGTGCTCCCCTAAATCCGGCCCTATGTCTTCGCTTTCCATCTTGATGAGACTAGGTTCAAATGCATGCCGATTCCTCCATCAAATATCACGTAAACACTCAAAGAAATATCACATAAATACTCTCATTGGACGTTCTTTTTAACAGACTTCAAAAAAGGAGGGAGAACCTCCTTCGCGAAGAATTCATCGCGATTGTTTTATTTTTGTATGTCTACGCATACTCCGTCAAATATCGAAACGGCAGCTCAATTACGTGACGCAATTGGTATCGGTTTGGCTCGAAATTCAAACCAATTTGGTCATCACTCAATGTAAATAAGAGTACAATTGGTTAACTATTCGCGATTTTTGTTACGTAATTGAGCAGCTGGTATACCATTTCAATCAATGCCACTTGTTTCAAATCTGTAAGTACAGCGATGTTAACGGAAATTAACCCTCTTCTTAACCTCACTTAGTATTTATTCGGTGGTAACTAATAAGTCACAGTAGACATGAATGAATAAGTGGCTTTATCAATGTCAATCGCGCGAATCGAACTAACTACTGTCTGGCAGACGTGCTGTCTCCACTGCGTACTGGGTGAACCGGTCAGTCGACTAAACTTTCAGCTGTGTGCGGCCTCGATAAATTAAAGGCAAAAACCGACTGCGACGTATGCTGTGCACGGACACGTAACTTTGAGTGATGAGTAACATTTTGACACAAAGCGAAGCTAAGTCATGTGCGATTGTGCGTTAACAGATGAAATCACCCAAAACTTACGTGTGCACAGCGTGTGCCGCTGTCTATTTCTGCCAAAATAGAGGGAGCGGTTCGGGAGAACAAACGGCATTTCGTATTGTGTTACTTCGTACACTTGTTCCCTAGACCTATAAGAGTCATCTGAATCGCAGAGCCGGAGGTTCCGTTCATGTAGAGAGGGATTTCTTATA
Organism: Tortricodes alternella; assembly: GCA_947859335.1. Classification (NCBI taxonomy): domain Eukaryota; kingdom Metazoa; phylum Arthropoda; class Insecta; order Lepidoptera; family Tortricidae; genus Tortricodes; species Tortricodes alternella. Next base: position 22,728,895 of record OX401969.1, read on the forward strand.
TTATACAACGACAATTATTTTTTGTATGTGTTGTTTATTCAGAAACCTATCATGTGGTGTATCAAATGAAAGGGTTTCATGAGCTGATTCTAAACATATACTAACTACATCATTACTGAGTAGGGTTAGGTAATCGATTGGCGTATAGGTATTTTACAAAAATTTCATGCTCCCGTTTTCTACGAGGAAGAGCCCCAAACTGGTGTGTTTTGCATAGTACATTGTGCATCTAGGGCCGTAAGAAGGGGATAACTAACGAGAGTCTGTTAAAAGCCCGACGCCGATAGGCCAGGGCTTCTAACAGACTCTCGTTAGTTATCCCCTTACTGCCCGTGATACACACAATGTTTTTCATCACATTTGCGAGGAAATGAAATAAAAATTAGACGAAAAAAGTATATATATTAATTTTATTTCCATTTTACATCGTGGATTACCATCAGGTGGTTGTTCATAAACTGAGGGTACGTGGCGATCACCGCGGGGCAGCTCCGCCGGCTGCGGCTCGCCCCGCCGTCAGCGAGAGTTATAACCCATACAAAATCCATAACTGCCCTTGGGAGGTAAGTAGGCTACAGCTGCTCTGTACGCCTGCTTATAATAACAGCCTTTCCGAGCAAGTGTGATGAAAATGTATTTAATTTATTACCCGACTTCAAAAAAAAGGAGGAGGTTCTCAATTCGGTTGTATTTTTTTTTATGTTTATTACTTCAGAACTCCGTCCTTTATAAACCGATTTTGAAAATTCTTCTTTCAATTGGTAGGGTATACTTCCAGTTTGGTCCCGTTGTCGTCAAAATCGAGTTATGATGAGAGGATCTATGAGGAATCGATGGAACTCTTCAAATATAATAGGCAAGCATAGAGCAATTTTAGTATTTTCTGTAATAACTCAAGCAGTTACGTTCCAAGAGCATTATTTGGTGAAGTGGAACTGTTGATGAAGACCATAGATGAACACCTGTTGTGTATTTCACGGTTGGCGATTAAATTGCTGTATAAAGTTCTGAAGCAACTTATGTAAATTGAAGAACCAGGAGAACTCCTCAACGATTGACATCTTTGCACCGTGGATAGCAACAGTTTGTAAATGATGGTGAGCAATTGGCATTATGCTATTGTTACAATGTAGTAAATGTGTGTCGTTAAATCACAGGATAATCAATGATATTTAAATAAAATGTGAAAAAAAACTTACGTACTTTTCAAAGGCTATTTGAACTTTGAAGTCGGTTTTTTTTATTTTATAAATTATAGATTATTTAGAAAATCATCGAATGTAGTAAATATATATATTATCACCTAACGAAATTTTTTCATTTGGTACACCTCACGAGAGAACTGCGCGACGGCTATCGACCCGTATGGTTATACGGAAGGTTGGAAGAGCAATTGGAGGTTGGAGGGTTGTCCCGAATACTTTTTTCTTCATAAAGTTACGATTAGATTACGATACCACAGTGCAGCGGCCAAGGCCACGCACACGCCGCGGTGGGAGGTTGAGCGCGGTCTTATGTAATTTTGGGAAGATCGCAACTTTGGTAATTAACTAATGTATGGCCAAATTCACAAACGCCACTTAGCATTTGATTAGGGATAAATATAGTTAAATTTCCCTCAACTAGTTGTCAACCTATACATAAACGTCACTTTAATTAAAAATCAATTTGAGTGGCCTTTATGAATTGGGCCACTCAATTTTAGTAGTAGTGGGCCAGTAATTTTAATATTAGGTTGGATTGGAGCTTTGACTCCAACTCCTTTCATTATTCCAGGAATATCCACGAAATGAAAAAAAAATCGGATATCCCAGTGACAGTTAAAAGTAGGATGGTCTCTCCTGTATTTGCACTAATAGCTGAAGCATATAATAAAACACCATGATTTATTAATTACAGTATTTATTTAAAAAAAGTTACTTATATTTTTAATAAGTTTGAGATTTAAAACCTACGTCGTCTCATGCAACCTTTACCCCTAAATAGACTGTTCCAATCCAGATGTGTTTATCGCCTTTAACAGTACAAAAATAGAATTAAAGTAACATACACTTCATTGTTAAGAGGTATATTTTCGTTAATCTAACATCGCTGTAAAAGTCTACACTACATGTTATGCTGCAATACATTTATATTTTTCCAACATCTGCAGTAAGAAAAATCTGATCATCATTCTTATACGCCTAAGGCCCGGTCACACTGCGGGCGCGGCAGCAGCACGCGATTTATTCCGCCCACCGTCGCTGCCATTTTGTTGTATTGCATTGTTGTGAGCCGGATAGATCGCACAGCGTCACGCTGCGCCCGCGGTGTGACCGGGCCTTAACACTTCTTAACTATAGTAAGCTAACGGCAAGCGCGTTCTACCCTCTATTTAAAATTGATCGTACATAATTGAAATTCTTCCAACATCCATTAGGTATATTCAAGCAAGCAAGCATTTTGATAGCAGTCGAACCGTACCGTCTGTAATTGGTCAATTTAAGCCAATCAATTCGATGTTATCTAAAAGACTTACGATAAATCCCTAAAAGCATAATTAATCATAGAGAACTTAAAATTTAATCAAACTCAATCCTATTGATAAGGTAGAACGGAAAACGCATTGTATGATAGTGATAGCAGGAAATAAGTATTTTCAGCGTATCAGGCGTAATTCCAACTCTGACTCAGCAAGAAACTTTTAGCTCCAACCATGAACAGTGCTGACTCAGAGTCGTCAAAATGTGCAAATTAAGTACAAACTAAATCGCCAACTAACACATGAGCTTGTCATTTCTTAATATGCCCCTAAGAGTCGGTAAATTTAAAATTAAGGGTATTAATATATGTATCTAACGGTCTATTCAACTTATGAATAACGAACACAAACATAAAATTGATCTAACGTCATAATTTCTCCGTGGATTGGATTCAACTCCCTCAGTCTTATCAATGTACATGAGAAGTCACATTTCAATTTGTCATAATATTTCAAACGTACATTGTACGAATTGAGCTAATTTCTAATCCTAGATCATACGTTGTGGAACAATTCATTACGTAACGAAAAATGGATAAAAATCTAAAATCAATCTTATGATAAAACCGTAAAGAATAATTCAACATAACGTCCGTACTAGAAACGTATCACCAAAGTTAGTTTTAACTGCCGCTAGGGGCTCGAACCTCGGCGCGATATCGTTTGCTCAGTCCAGGGTGTTTCACTGCCGTGGACTCGTCCTGATTGCCGGCGGGAGCCGGTGATGCTGGTGGGTGCGCTCAGCGCCGGCGGCCGCGACCGCCGCGGCGCCTAAAGCTGCTCCGACGGGCTCTGCCACAAGTTGGACGGCAGCGTGTCGTAGTGCGACGGGACCGTCACCAGCGCATCGATCGAGGTCCGCGTGATAGAACAGTTCTGGAATCAAGGAAAAAGTCCTTCACAAAACTGATAAGATTAAGCAAATAAGTTTCCTTTCCGCCCTGTAGACATAATTCTCACGCAGTACAGTTCGCACCACGTATACGTTCCGCGCGATCCCCTCCCGCTGCGCCCGTCGAACCGTTTACTGCGACGCTACTAGTAGCTAACTTCACAGACGCAAAGTTACGTGGTGCGAATTGAACGTGTATAAGCAAGTTGTACTGAGTCGAGACCCGACTGACCCTTTCTAAGTAAGTTTCCCTAAATACATAGCTGTACACAAGACCGTTAATCCATTAATCGTTAATTAACGAAGTTCACATTTAAGTTACCTTTAATAATTGTTAACGGACTAATTACTTCCGTTAAAACAATTAAAGTCTGGACACAAGACCGTTAATCCATTAATCGTTAATTAACGAGGTTAACATTTAGAGTAACGAATTAACATTTAAGTTAACTTTAAAAATTGGTAACGTAATAATTACTTCCGTTAGAATAAATAAACTCCATTAACCGTTAATTACGTACCGTACGTTAACAAAGCGTTTTTAGTAACGGATTAGCGATTACCGAAGTTAACTATTTGATTAACGGTACTCAGCTATGCCTAAATATTACCTCTGTTTCCGCCTGTACACGCCCTACTCCTAATCTCATAATCCGCGCGTGGCACTTTCTTAGGTACACAACTGAACTATTTGTAAATACTTAAGTAAACAGGCGCGCGAAAGTCACGAGGTTTTCAGTGAGATAAAAAATTGTAAGCGAGATAATCTGCTCAAATATTTGCTAGGCTCACCTTGGGCTGTTGGCGTTGTGTGTCCACGCATTCTATGGGCAGCTTGATCGTCTCCACCTTGTACTTGTACCCGCATGACGTTAGCTTCACTATTGTGTGCAGTGGCACGTTCATGTACGGAAGTTCATCTGGAATAATGAAAAATATTGAACATTAGAGGTTTTGCATAATAAAACAAAGCATACATATTATCACGCCCGAAATCCCTAATGGGGAGGGCAGAGCCACAAGACTACTTGTGGCCACGTTCGATGAATTAGTCCTAAGATGGTATGATGAACCGTACGTTGACAGGTGATCAGCCCATCGCCCATACGATAGTCCACCATGTTGGAGAGGACCCGTCCCTTAGTCGACTTTTACGACATGCCAGGATGATAAGCATCTGCACGCATTCTATGCTATTTCTTCACTCCCAGTGCAGCAGAGGAGTAAAACAAAGCGTTGGGGTTTTTTGTTGGGTTGGGCAATCGTTGTCTAGTAGGTAAGGTTCAAGTAGGTAATCTACTTGGTCTTCTAATCCCAGTGACCAATGTTGAAATAAAACCACTGATCTAGCTGCATGCATTTTGCTTTTAGGTATTACTCTGAATAAGTGTTGCATTTTCATTTTTGTCGGACTTGGGTTGCTCTGACCGCGACTGCACTCAACCTGACTTCAGAAGGAGTTCGAAACATGTCGGGCCGTTCCTGATAATGAATCGCGAGTAAAGCCGTGCTTATTACAAATGTTAATACTGATTCAAGAACTTCAGATCAATCAATTCAATATGTTTTGGATACTGCAGGGCGTCTATTCGGGAATATATATCGGGGAACGATGCGTAATGCGTAAGAGCGGGATGCGAATCTCGCTCGCGAGTCGCTACAATATCACTTATACGGTCCCGAATAGATGCGCTGTTTACGAAATGCGGTACCTATTGGCCGTTGCAGCTGTTACAACTCTTGCACTCACCAAGCTTGGCGTCGAGGAAGTAGCCCAGCATGCAGCGCAGCACGGCCTGGTGCCCCACCACCACCACGTTGTGCTCGTCCTCCAGCGCCGACAGCACGGGCCGCAACCGCGTCATGATGTCGATGTACGACTCGCCCCACGGATACCGGTAGCGCAGCTTGTCCTGGTCGCGCCATGCGAATTCTTGCGGGAAACGCTCCTGCATCTCCTCGTACGTCAGGCCTTCGCAGATGCCCTGGGGATGAAATGAGGAGTCAGTGTGCATTTGTAAACTGAAATAACAGGAGATGACTCAATTTCAATCACCATAATTATATTACAACATTATGTTCCTCTGCTGCACTGGGAGTGAAGAAATAGCATAGAATGCGTGCAGATGCCTATCATCCTGGCATGTCGTAAAAGTCGACTAAGGGACGGGTCCTCTCCAACATGGCGGACTATCTGTATGGGCGATGGGCTGATCACCTGTCACCATACGGTTCATCATACCATCTGAGGACTAATTAATCGAACGTGACCATAAGTAGCCTTGTGGCTCTGCCCACCCCATTAGCGATTTCGGGCGTGATGCTATGTATGTATGTATATATTACAATGTGTGAACCTTTGTTGATTTCGACTATCCGAAAATATATTGTCACCAAGCCGCTGATGTAAAATATGAAACAAGTGACATAGGCAAAGGCACATTTATGCAGAACAGTGTTCAACTCTAACGTGGTTAGTCGTCACCCCTCGCAAGATCGTATCAAATCAATACTTGTATGTGAAAGTAAAACTCAACGATACCTATATACATGTACTTTTTGACCTTATAAACTTCAGATGTCCCAAGGTCATTGAAGTACCTACCCCAGCAAATTCAATACAGATTATGTTGCAGGCAACATAAAAATGCATACTTTGATATTATAAATGCGAATGTAACTCTGTCTGTTATGTTTTCACGACTAAACCATTGAACCAATTTTCATGAAATTTTGTACGGAAATAGTCGAGAACTGGAAAAGGACATTGGCTCCATTTTATTTAGAAAATCAACCCCTTAAAGGGTAAAATCGATTGACTGGAAGTTTGTTCGGCCCGATGAGACTCAGTTGATGTATTCTAATGTATCTACTTATCTGCGCGATTTCCGGCTAAATCACAAAACCGATTTTGATGAAATTTGGTATAGGTATAGTTTGAGCCCTGGGGAAGGACATTGGCTACTTTTTTTAAACAATCAATCCCTAAAAGGGTGAAATAAGGGCTGGAAAATTGTTGAACGGCTTGTTCGTGCGTGCCCGATGAGAGCCATGGTATAATTCGAAGGCATGAGGGAAAAAATCTAAACTCAGTAACGTAGCAATTCGTCATGTTTTAAAGATACATTTCCACGCAGACGGAGTTGCGGGTAAAAGCTAGTTGCTAATAAATTGCTACTTGTACATACTATGCATTATAGATTGATTGAAGCCTGTTTGCCGTCATTGACCGCTGTTGTTTATTAATGTAGGTCGGTATAGACGTAGAGTCATAAATCCATCAGCCGCGGCAGCCGAGCCAACCCATAGCAAACGAATGTATGGACTTGGTATGGTACATAACGATGTGTGTACGTACACTAGAAATAGACCGAAACGACGACGCTCGCCACGATGCTATTTTGGATTTCTATGTCATTCTCCATGTCATAATTATATGCAACTAAACACGTGTGTTTCGAAATACTTTGGACTATGGAGTCTGATCATAGGGTGATCTGTGCATCTGCCGCTGTGACGGTGTGCGGTGTTTACATATTTTACATTTCCACAGTTTCCACAAAATCATTTAAATTTCTAGTTCCAATACGTCATCAGCATTACGCGGCAAGTTTACGTACTTAACTTAGAGTTGTTAGCATAACACAAGAAGATAGTATCTCATTTTCTTTTTTATTTATATCATCTTATTTTAATCTTTACAATATTCAAACGCAAATAGCAAACTGAAGTGTTTTATATTTGTATAGTAGATCCACGATAAGGATAACTGGGCAGACGTGATAAAATCGGCTGTTTCTATTGTCGTTCTAATCTCAGATGATAAATTACTTTATCGAGATGACTTTGAGTCCTTTCTTGCTCTATAAACAGTAGATTTGAATCGTAAAATATACGCATCTGATAAAACTATTTGTAAGTACTGTCGTCTGCTCTGTGATATAAATTTTGATTATCTCGGGCACCATTGGGAGACCACAGACGCCATTTTTTACGTGGTATAAAGTGAAGTCATGAGGGTTGATTCCACGACTTTTTTTTCTTTTTTTTCTAACATGTATTTACGTTTGATCTCAGTGACGACGAGGTCCAAGGTGGTACACGCTTACGTAGAAAATGCCTATTCACTCTTGCCTTGAAAACACCAAGGTTATACGATTCCGGGAATACAGACAAGGGAGAGCGTTCCACTCCTTGGCTGTAGGAATGATGAATGACGAAGCAAACCGCTTCGTGCGACCCAATGGAAATCAACCACATATGGATGGAAGCACTCCCGGGGTCGGGAAGACCGATGGACGAAAGTGGAGGGTGGGATGAGGTCGTGTAGTTCCTGGGCACACTCTCCATAATGTTTGGACAGTTGCCTACACATACCGGTGCTGCAGCTAGTTTACATCCAAAATGTTGCAATGACTGTAACTTACAGCGTCCAGCTCATTGAGCGCGCGGATGGCCCGCTTGGGCGCGCGGATCTCCGCCGCGGTCTGCTTGGTGCGCCTCAACGCCGAGGTCCACACGGCGAGCGGCTCGCAGTCGGCCACGGCGTTCATGTACTGCGCCAGACCGCGCGCGTAATTCTCCCCGCGTGGGGACAGAGAGGCGTCGCCGCCGATGCGCCCTATCACGTTGTACTCGCTCTCACCGTGCTGTAGAGAACAAACCTTGAATATAAATAACCATATAGATATAGCTGGGCACCGTTAATCAAATAGTTAACTTCGTTAATCGCTAATCCGTTACTAAAAAAGTTTACTTCGTTAAACGTTAAGGCGTTACATTTCGGAAGATTTAACGGAAGTTAACGTTAATTGTTAACTCGTGGTAGAAATGAATGTTCTGTATCGTTGCGTTAGAAATTTACTTATAAAAAATGTTAGTATATGCTAGGTATGTCATTCTTCTTCTTCTATGGAAGTTTGGTCAGGACATGAAATATTAGTAAAAAAAAATAAGGTAGGTATTGCAAGAGTTTGTAATAATACCTATCAATTACACATCAAATTCAATTCAGAAGCTATCTGACATAAGCCACGCGGTGTCTTTTTGGCAAATAGTATGTAGGTACTAACTTTCTACTTAGTATGTACTTAATTAACGTTTAACGGACTTTAATCGTGTTAACGGAAGTTAATGAGTCCGTTAACATTTTTTGAAGTTAACTTAAAAGTTAATCTGTTACTCTGTTGTTCTGTTACTCGAAATGTTAACTTCTATAAGTAACGATTAACGGATTAACAGTCTTGTGCCCAGCTATGCATAAAGATGTATAAAAATGAAGACAGTCATCAGAATATTACCTGCAATCCATAACTTTCTCATATTGAACGAACGCCGAAAGTAACAGTGACATAAGCTTATTTACACAGCTGCAGTTTTAACTCATCTTACGTGTATATTAAGGTGTACTGCCGTTTGATCAAAATATTTTTCGCCAAATTTCACTTCCCAAAAAACTTATCGCAGCAGTTTCATTTCCCAAACGAATCTTTAGCACATTTACATTTCGCGTTTTATTCATTTAGTCAAATTATCATTTGGCAACATTTTACTTTGTCAAGTTTTATTAAGCCATACGTTTATTAAGCAAACGTTTTCGTTTGGCTAATATTATATTCCAAAAAAAAGTTTATTCAAATTGTTACTTCGCATACTCAACTTATAGCATAAGTTTGACAAATGATAATTTATTTTTACTGATATTAAATAATATAGGAATTCCAAGTATAAAAGGAATAACAGGCAAAAACATATTAAATTGCATACTTACATAAAAAAACAGTTGAATTCCTTATGGTGATTTACTATGTTTTTTTTATAAATCAGACCACCAAAGATTTTTTTAAATTAAAGTTTTAAATTAGTTGCAATAAACATTAATAATTTAACCTCGGAATATTCAGCTTTGTGTTGCAAAATCGTTCAATTTTTTTTTCAAGATTATGTTCAGTAGCTAGCAGGGGGGGTCGGGGGGGCGAAGACCCCCCCACGGGGGGCTCGGGCGGCGCAGCCCCCCGCATTGTTAGTTAAAACGCCATATTAGGCATATATCCTCTTAGTTATAAGCAGCACTTCAAAATATGTCCTACGAAGATACAGAGAAATTGATCATTGTTTTGAAATGAATATTGTTTTATGTTTAAGTTCGTAACACCGCCTATTGGTATTTTGTTATATTTGTTATATTTTTTGTTTTATTTGTACTTTCTTTTTTTGTTATTTATCTAACTACTAAGAATATTATTTGTATTTTTCATGTGATTGTTTAAGATAGTTATGTAAGTCCTTTTTCGCCTGAAACACAGGAACTTCCTAGTTCAGGCAAGTGTGTTATTTTTGTCCATCAGTATGTTTAGTCTTTAGTTGTATTAATGTCAAATAAGTTTATCAATAAAGATTTTATTATTATTATTGTAAAACAAACAACCGTAACAATTGTATTATTGGTAGGTTGGGTTAGGGTTAAGTTGCGTCCCTTACACTGGAAATAGGCACCCCGCGAAGCGGGGTGACGTCGACACGTTGGCGGTTTGGTTAGGTTAGGTAAATCCTATGTATTACTCAATTAGAATGTTTAGTAAATCGTATGCCATGCAATATTTTGGGAAGCGTATGTTATGCCAAACGCTACATTTGACTAAATAATACTTGGTAAAATGAAACATTATTTATTTGTTAAACAATAAGTTGCCAAATAATACTTTGCTAACTGTAAAATTGCGATAAGCTGTTTTGACTAATGATTTTTTGCCAAATGATAATTTGAATGAAATAGTTTGGGATGTGATACTTTGGGAAAAGTTTTTTGCCCATACATTAGTAAACTGTATATTAAATTTGTCTGGCCAAAGCCTGTACCTATCATGTTTACGACTTATCGACTTACAGCATATGTATATATTTCCGTTTAACCCAACTGATAGCGCCGATTTTTCTTATCAGTAATAAAAACATGTTTATCTATTGAGCGATTATCCTATCAGTAATCAAGAGAAGCTTTACGAATGATGCAACTGCGGAAATAGGAGAACTCAGAAAATGTACTTACCCTGGTGAAATATAATGTTTGCGGGAGGGGCCGAAGGCCGGAGAGGTAGCCAAGGATGCCGGATTCTTTTTGGCCGGCCACTTTATGAGCAGTGACGGTTTCACCCATGTTCTCTACGCGGACGAAGCTGATGCCCTCAAGACTAGCGTCGATGGGTTCATACTGCCTCATGTAATGCTCCAATTTCTTCCTCAAGTCATCGACCGCCTCCTCCTCGCTCATCGACTTGTAGTCCTCGGAGTACCGCAGGATCTCGATGATGTTCCTCTCCAATAACTCCTGGTCTTCGCAAACGCACTCAATGAATAAGATCCTGAAGCCCATCTCCGAGAGACAGTAATCGTTGAGCTCCTGGCGTTGTTCTCGAGTGATGTTGGTGCCGTCAAAAATCTAGGGATTTAAAATGCTTTTTCATTAAGTTGTTGTCATCATAAGGGGTCAAGGGGTGAGTCTTGGCTGGCTTATTTATTAATCGTTAATTAAGAGATTTCTAGGCATTTGTTGTCGTAGTTAGTTAGACGACATGTGTCTCATATTAATCATATATCTAATTAAACAATCTTAATTAGATATATGTTTTGCAATTATGTAAGATAATGATATTTAGTATGTTGTGCCGGCAAAACCCCTTGATAAAACGAGTTTGGAGTGTAGAGATATTTAACTTGAGCGAACATGTTACTTGATCTAAACAATAAAAAGACTGTGAATTATCAGTGGCATTATTGCTATCACAATAAGAAAAATGTGATGTAATTTAAACTAAATATGTTTGTTTTAATGTCATTGTCATCACGCCTTCAATTTCAGTGGAAATTTCTTAATCTAATAGTTGTTAAACTACTATATCAACGTTTGGAACAAAGATTTTTAAATAATGATTATATACATCACACCAAAATAGAACGACACGATCATGTTGGAATTCAACTTTGTGAGGATTCTCCTTATCGAGAGAATCTATAAAGTCAAATTACCAGTTTTGCTATAGCAAATACGAGTATCACTTTGACACCCCGATTTCTAGAACTCATTCCCAGACTAAATTAGGGAGGTACCGCAAAATAATTTTTAATACACTTGTAGCGTAATAACAATAAAAACAATTAATTATATAAGATACTAGAGGACCCGCCACAGCTTCGCCCGTGGTATTTTCCATACAAACTTTATAACCCCTTTAGGGATGGAATTTCAAAAAATCCTTCGTTAGTGCACCTCTAGGGTACCTACTCGAGGAATGTCTCCTCCAAATTTCAAATCTCTAGGAACACCCGCTGTGCGTACATATAAGTGAGTCACGGTACTGTTTTATATGTAAAGATGAAACTTACGGCGACACTGTTTCCGTCTTTCAGCCAGAGCACGGCGTCTTGCACGGCCTCGTGGGCGCTCTGCCGACGGATGGCGGAGCCCTGCGCGTTGTCAGCGCGGAAGATGTCGTGCGTGCCGTACAACGCCATACGGCGTTGGCGATACTCGCTGCAGTTGAACACTAAGGATAAAAATAAAGATAAGAACCACTGAGAAACGCGATTGAGTCCTGTCCTTTGCATAAAGTCGACGACAAAATTTTACAGATTACGTACTTTTTACATTGGCATGCCATCTATTTTTTTCTCGCCACACCACTGATATTTTGTGATCATGATCATTCTAAAAAAACGACATACAGTTGCTACTTCCTTACTTGTCTTGTTTGGTAAACAAGTTTCTAACCTCTAAATGTACTATAGTGTGAAATAGCTATTCTAACCTTTTAAGCAATCCTAGATGAAAAAAACTGGCATGGTGATGTCTAAAATATTGCCTCCAGTTGCTTTATTTACGAGGAAATACCTGTTTTAGCTAACATAGGTGAATTTTGGGGTTAGAAACTTGTTTACCAAATAAGACAAGTAAGGATGTAAGCGAAGCACTGCTCATTTTTTTCTGCATTGTTGTTTTGACGCGGTTAGCCTAGTTGGGAGTGACCCTGCCTCCGAAGCTAGCGTCCCAGGTTCGATACCCGATAAGGGCAAATATTTGTGTGATAAGCACGAATGTTTGTTCCTGAGTCTTGGATGTTTCCTATACTATATTTAAGTATTTATTTCTCTATATAAGTATGTATATCGTCGTCTAGTACCCATAATAACACAAGCCTTTAGAGCTTATTTTGGGACTAGATCGATTTGTGTAAAAGATTGTCCCCTGATTTATTATTATTATTATTAATTAAGGACCATAGGTATTTGAAATAAACAGAACTACTCGCAGACTGCAATGGATTTTAAAGTTAGCTTTAAAAGCAAGTTAATGATGCAATTGTTGGTTTAGTACCTATCTAACCGTAACTTTAAAATCCTGTCGTCGAATGAGCAGTGTTTTTAAAACCTTAATTCAACTGTAAGTAATGTATTTACCTCGCCTTGAAACTCATGTGCCAGCAGAGGTGTCGTCTCAAATAGACAATTATATTATGTTATCTAGGGCAAATATATCGTATGCTATATGTAGGAAGGCCTCGTCAGAGAGCTCAATATAAACAACGGAGCCATCTAGGTCACGGCATTCTTAACAATGTATTAAATAATATCGCCTGATTATTGAACAAACATTTACTTACGGTCGCGATGGTCATTTAGATTTGATAGCTTGTACAATTTGGACCTGGGCCTCTATTCGGGAACGTCCAAGCGATATTGTTGCGGCTCGCGAGCGAGACTCGCATCCCACTCTTACGCATTACGCATCGGGCGGAAGTGGGATGAGAATCTCGCTAGCGCGTCGCTACAATATCGCTTGGACGTTCCCGAATAGAGGCGCTGGTAACAGATATGGCTAATATAATTAGCAAATTTTCTGACATTACGTGCATTCATTCTTATTTTGATTATCGAAGATACTCGATAGGGAAGCGACAGTAAAAATAATTTCACATATCCAAACATAGTCCATGCAGCCAGGGGGGCTAGCGCGACATGCCCGTGAGGCGTTTGTCGCTCAGTGCGTCTCTGTTAAACTAGTCAAATATGTAAGGGATGCACTGAGCAACAAATGACTCGCGGGCAGGTCGTGCTAGACGTGCAAAGGCGGATTTCCACAAGGCCGCTTGGGCACGGTCCAACTTCACATGGTTGCAAAATTAACAGAAAAAGTGGCGGCTAAACACCTCTTTATTCATGATGTATCCTACCTTTGGTGCTCTCTCCATTCCAGTTGAGATGGCGCGAAAGATGGTGCGCGAGCTGGCTCTTGCCCCTCGCCGGTAGACCTACCAGTGCGATCAACAGCGGCGCGAACTGGCTGATGCGGCGCGTACGCATGGACACTACAACAAAAGATCGTTTAAATTTGAAGCTCCAAATTTGAAAATGTTGGTGAATGCTGACTTGTTATCTTGAGAATAAGTTATTTGTAAGTTTTTATGGTGGATTAGATTCTAGTTTGGATCCTTAAAAATGATAACATTAACTAGCTTCTGCCCACGATTTCGTTCGCGTGAAATTCGGTGAAGTTATTCTCTTGGGAACTTATATATTTTCTGGGATAAAAGTAGCCTACGTGTTAATCCAGGGTATAAGCTATAATGTATTCATTGTTTGAGTTCAGTACTATAATAGCAAAAAGAAATTAATGAAGTTAAAAACAGCAATATTCTCTCGTCTTGTTTTGCCTGTTAAACATTGACTTTTTTCGTTACCAGCCGTTACTCTTCCAAGTGAAAAATAACCGGCTTAGAAACTACAAAAAAACCGAGGTGTCAAGCAAGTCGTCAATGTCGTTTGGGTAACTCTACTGACTTTGTATATATTATTATGAAAATTTACTTATTTTAAGAAATCACACTAATATTACAAATGCGAAAGTTTGTGTGTAAGTATACCTATATGTTTATGTAACTCACACACACGCGTTAGTATATGTTTGTTACAGCTTCACGCTTTAACGGCTGGACGGATTTAGATTAAATTTGGCAGACAGATAGACGATACCGTTGAATATAATATAGACACATTTTCATCCCAACCCCTTGCAAACAAAGTCGCAGACGCAACTTAGCTTAATATACTTAGTATGCAGCTTGGTCGCTTGGTAGGGCGTTATCTTAACGTTCAACTATAAAAGTACTCTATCTCTATTTTTAACTAAATCGATTATTACATCGTGACATCTATTGAGAATCACTATTGTCTGCGTAAGTTTTTTTCTGCAGATAAAAGAGAATCGATAGGAATATCAGTGTTTTATAAAAGCAGACGTATTATCGCGAATTTAACCTTACGGCGCGACACTGAGTTCGTCCGGGTCAGAAGATACTGATTTTTCTTAGACCATACAAAATACATTGAGGCAATTTCTTCCAAACAGGAAAATAAAGTCACCTACCAGAAAATATAAAGTTGTTCCAGCGAAATATGTTCAAGCGAAATTTGACAAACTGGCTTATGGGCAAATGTTTTTATAGTGTTAAGGATTAATTTAGAATTTAAAACTACTGTTAGATGTGTAGGTATTTTAATTTAAATTTTCTGTTATCTAATTTATTATAATTTCTCTTGACAGTAGATTATTTTATAAATTGTGATTATTAGTATAGAATTGAATTGATTTGTTTGAATCACCAAAATATTTTGCACGCTTGCATGCAGGCTGAATACATTGGACCTATTCATAGATTATATTACGTTGATGACGGTATTCTTGCAAATAAATTTATCTACACCCATATCATAAAACCTCCATTGGTTAATCGAAAACCTTAGGAAATGACCACCATTTTGACAACCAATTAGGAAAAACCAGTGCTGCAATAAAGAAAAAACATGACTTCTTTATCGTTTTTAGTAAAGAAATGATATTAAATTTGGAACAGCTGTCAAAACTCAAGTGGGTCTCTATTCTAGTTTCCATAGATATTAAAACAGTTATTGATACGAAACGTCAATTCAGTATGTTTTTTTAATATAAACTGCACAATATTTGATCTCGAGTGACGTGAGAATAGAGACTTCATCCGTTTGTCAATGATTTAAAAAAAAATGGTCTTGACGGATGATCGCCATGTTGGTATTTTGCTGAACGAAAGTAGAATTGTTTTTGAATTGAATAGAAAAAGTTGTTTGTAATTTACATTTTAGTTGAAAATATGAATAGTAAGTAGTCTTCTCGGAGTGTGTGTGATGTGAAAATGCGCCGGATATCGGAAATATGCAGCCACGATTGCAACAAATAACTTGTTGCCAGAAAATATTGTTTCTGAACCCATCATGGAGGATTTATAATATGTGTGTAGATAAAGTTATGTATGCAACTCTGCATAATTTGGCCTTAAAACACACGTGCGATCTTATTATGAAACTCGCCTATCGGCTCGTTTCATGAAAACCGCACTAGTGTTTTAAGGCCTATCATTATGCAACCGTTGCATAAACTACTATTATTTGATTTGATTTGATTTAAAAATAAGTACATTCCGCACCAAAAACCTGCGTATGTGATGTTTTCTAAAAAGTAGCTACACTATTAAAGGCGGTCGAGCACGATGACTTTTTGCAGCGATGCCGTTTCGTATCGCTGTTACTTTTACACGTTAACGAAAGGCGCGTTAGCATTGTCGCAAATAGCCGCCCTAAATTCGCTAACTTTCGTTAACCTTTTGACCGCCAAGCATGTCTTAGAAGTAACACGAATTTCAACTTTAAGTCAAGGTAGTGAAAGACTTTTACCCTGTATCCGCTGAGGGCTGCAGCCGACTGTGGCGGTCAAAAGGTTAAGAATAACCTGTGCCTCTATTATTACCTATACACTATTGTAAATCGTCCCGATGACCGTCAAGTAAGGTGGATTCATACATATTTGTCTTATTTGGAAAACAAGTTTCTAACCTCAAAATGGCAATTTTTTGGTGAAACTGCTGTTTTATCCTAAATGAAGCAAACCTAGATTTAAAAATATTGTCTCCGCGGTTCCTTTATTTGCAAGGAAACAGCTGTCTTAGCCAAAGAAGGTAAACTTGTTTACCAAATAAGACAAGTATGGATGAATCCACTGTACATAAGTACATTCTACAGAGTGGGCCAATTGATGCTGGGACACTAACTTATACGGCGTAATCCATATTAAATCCTAAAAAGGCATCGCTTAGTAGGTAACGTATAAGACTGTTTTTCTTTAAGTGTTTAAAACAATAACCACGTTACTTTATTGTCAAACGGTCCATCGTAGTCAAAAATGTACAAGATGGCCTTTAATTTCCCATCATCCTTTGTACCACAAAATAAATAGTTTAGAAATAAATCTTTGTTGCTATTTGCAACCCCAACTGGCTCCCCCTCCTCCCAAGGGCCCTAGCAAGGTTGACACAAGGATAATTTAAACCGTCTTATCTCTAAGTGCGTCTCTCTCACACTACCGACGAAAGAGATAGAGAGATAAACGGGTTTAACTTATCCCCGTGTCTGGCATGCTAGGCTAGGGCCGCTGTATTCCTCTTAAGTGTTATAAAATGTATTCTCAATATTATTTATAGGTATGTTTAAGGTTAATTGGGTAATTAACCTTTTCAACGCCAACGACGGATATATCCGTCAGGGTGTACAGGGTAAAAAAGCCTTTCATTAGTTCGTCGTAAGGTTGAAATTCGTGTTACTTCTCAGACATGCTTGGCGTTGAACAGGTTAAAAGAGAACAAGAGATACCAGTAGACCGCCCAGCTCGACACATGCAATAAACCTAAATGCAAGTGCACAATAATAATAAAATAAAAACACTATCATTACCAGGGTTCGGAATTCTCGGGGTGGCAATTGACAACCTGTAGGGATTACAAATTGAGCCTGTTTATAATTGGCTTTTAAAATATAAAATTAAATATACCTACTTATATAAATTTTGTATAAAGTATTTACTTGATTATACTGTGCTTCCGATGATGATGATGTGCATAGAACTATATCGAGATAGAAGGAAAGAGTGTATGTTCCTGCGTGCCAAAAAGATGTCGTGAGATCATCTTTGTGTGTAACAACGGCAGTGGGGCGGCGCGGGGGGCGGGAGTGGCGGTGCCTAGACTCGGTTGGCCGCGTGCTAATCGGTGCTTCTGAATCTTTTTCGCACGACTTATGCTTCCCGACACTATATTACACTCGTGATATCAAAGTAACTACGCAAAAATGTTACACGCTCAGTTTCTATACAAATCGACGAACTCTTTCCTTCTATCTCGATCGCTCCTTCAGAATTAAACAGACTCAATTCAAATACATTTTAAAACTAAACCTGATTTCATTTTAAACAAAGGATATTTTTGAATAGATATTATTTCGAATTGAGTCTGATTAATTCTCAAGGTGCGATTATAGTTCTGTGATCAGAAGGCTGGCAAATATTTTGGCCACAGGCGGAATTTAGCTGTGCAAAGGGGGAATGCTGCCAGCCCTGCTGGACATCAGCAGCGACGGCGATTTGGCAAGCATTTTTATTTGTAGAGTAGTCTTAAATATAATTTTAATTTTATATGGTGTAAGATTTATTTATAATAATTTGTTGTTTACATTTATTTTTACCTGAATACATATTAAATAGTTTCAATATACATTCTAAGTAATAATGCAATCAATCATACTCAATATTAATGACTGACAAAAGTATTGATAAAACTTTATCTACAAAAATAAAATAATCGGAATAACAAAAAGTATTAATCTATGAATCACGTAATTTCATATATACATCCATAGAGAAAGATATATTTAAAGAATATAAAATAAAACTCCATCCAACTGTCTGCTTTGATTACATAGCTGGCATAACTTCGCCTCCGTTTGGTATTACCTCCCAAAGAATTTACCTACCTACTTACCTAGGTGCGTCATTACCACTTGTTTTAAAACCTAATCAATAATTGATATTATCGAGAATTTAATACCAACTAGTTACGGAGGCAGCTTTTTCTTGGCATGCTGGTTGCAACAAAGAAAAAATGTAGACATTATCATAATATGCCTCCATTCTATAATAATACGGCGATCTAGAATGATTACGTACACATAAATACCAACGCGTTCTCAATGGTAGGCGATTCATAAATGTTAACGACATTAATAGCTGTACTGAACGCTAAATTTGTTGTTTTACTGCCTTTTAAATGGTTAACAAGCAGTGGAGGTGTTATCGACCGACGATAGGTTTCGCAGACCCGTAGACAGTTACGGATCCTGAATTTCCCTTCGAAATAACTGGATTTTTCTAGCAGGCTACATTCTTGGCATTTTTGACAGATGTTGGTTAACTGAGATAAAACTTCATTTATCTTTAAATTGCTAGCAAGTTCGAGATAAATAAACCATAAAAATAAATTATGTGGGCCCGAGAGGCGTGGCGTTACGCGTGCCGCTGGCAACGAGCTGCGGACTTCGGACTTTATCTATGGCACAAGAGAACTACCTACACCTTTAGATATACATATACGATAAGTCGATCAATACTGGAACTTTCATTATAACTATTAAAGTGATCCGAAGATCGGAACGTAAGTTATAATACAACAGACAATAATATATGGATAGATAGTCTGAAAAATAAATGAAGTTATGGAATACTAATTTGGACTGAGACTGTGACAGGTTAACGCGATCGAAATTCGTAAATAAATTACTTACTGTAAGCTAACCCTAACCCTGATGCAAAATAACCTGAGTCCAAACGGTAACTCAGAGATTTATTGACTTTTTGTACCACCTAATTTTGTGACCCGGATGAGGTATCAACCGTAGTATCTTAACAAGTTATACAATGGGATGTTTTATGTACAGAACCAATTAAGCGTTTGCCATTTTAATAAACGACTTACTACCAGAGAGCCGAGGCGCGGTAACATGTCTGCTAAATTTAGGGCGTGATCTCACCAGGGTTCAGAACGACGGACTCTCCCAAGCGAAAAATAGCTGAGAACATTTTTCATTAAAAAAAGGTAAAACCGAGGAGGAAGGAAATATAGGTAGGTACTAAACATAGAGTATAATCATGAAATTTTGCTTCTGTTGTCTCGGAACGCTACTCAACTTTAATATAATATGTAATAGCGTACATTTAAGCATTTCAATTACTCACTTCACAAACGCCTCATAAGAAATTTAATCGGAGATCATTTAATTAAGGTTCTGTCATCCAAAATCAATGATCAATAAGTGTGGCCTTTGTAAATCCGGCTCTAAATGATTAAAATGAGACGGTTCAACTTAATATAATGACTTTCAAATTTTGACAGTGGCATGAAATGGAGAAGACGGTTGACATAATATATGCTGATTGAACTTAACAGTTTCAGAAACAGAAGAGATATTATACTGATGAATGCATGTCTGCTGCATTTGCAACGCCTCAGTAGTAAACAGCTCCTATTTATGTGGCTTCTCAAACACGACATAACAGAATACAGTATGAACGACGTCCTACTCATTCACGACCCGACGGAATGATCTAGAAGCAGCTATTGAATGAAATCTAATCTTAGTGGGGTTAAAATTATTCCCTAGAACTGACCCTTTGTTTATATATGGAAATATATATCCGGATTGATAAATTAAACGGCATTTGTTTATTATGTACAAGATCTGAAGAAAACATTATTAATTATGACAGATAACCTCATTTTTGTACTTAATTAACATTTAATTATCCTCATTGAAACTAAGAATTATTAAAAGTGCTACGGTATGTAAGGATTGTTTTATGACAATCCCCAAAATGAATCTGTTTTAGCGTATTTTGATTGACGATTATGCGAAACATTACATTATGTAAAAAAGTAATTATACGATCCAAAATAGACCCTCTAAAAACAAATGAAACCAAAACTTTAGACAGTAGATAAAGATGCTACTGAATTCAAGGTGACAAGAACGCCCACTAATTTTCCCCGTTCGTTGTCGAATTACAGTAAAATAGGTATCTATAGTTGTATAATGAATTAACAAAGGACACACCCGCTTTGATACAGACGCTTTTGCCAACACTGTTATCTTCTCAAATAATAGCTATTTACCTACGAAGTTCAATGCTACGAACATTTTGAACGGAATCGGAGTTAAGACAAACCACTTAACCTAGGCAAAATAAAATTTGAACAATTACAATCAAACCTCTTTTTCCTGGCTAACTGAGAACCATATCTTTCCTTTGTATTTAGCTACTCACCGCAATACAGAACCAAATTCATCACGGTATTGAGATCCCACTCATGCATAGCGGAATCCAAAGAATGCATTTTATTATTACCCTTCATAGGTATTATTGATAATTATTACGTCAACTGTACCCAGGCTTGCTTTGCTTTTGTTGAACATTCGATAATATTATTACCGTGCCAACAACCGCAGATAAGTTCACTGACGATGACGAAACCAATGAAAAACATTTGCCAAAAACAAGCCTATCGTGTTATCATCCTTATTTTTACTAAGCTAATCAAGATTTTGAAAGTTGTTTTGCATCATTGGTCCCCTGTAGTTCTGTCAAGTTTGGCGATAAGGTTAATGTAGTGGTAATAACAAGTTTGGTCAGTCGCACGGAGGCGTGGTCCAACGTCACGATCGCGCGTTGCTCCCGCGCACATTAAATTGGTATTCATCCTCGTTAAAGTTTTCGACACGTAAGTTAACTTTCTACGTTAAGAAACCAAATGGTAATTGGGGTGTTGAAGTAGATAGGTACATTACGTAGTGTGCAATGCATTTTAATATTGTCATTCAATAGCTTACTACTAAGGAAAATATACATTGATTTACTGATTGGGGTGTATTGTGTTCAAATAACAACATACCTACCTAACAGTATTATCTAAGTTTTAGCAGGATGTTTATAGTGGGAATACTGAATTAGCGCAATTAGTGAAGTGGAATGTAAAAAATTGGTCGATGTCAGTTAAGTATATAATTATGACTTTTTAATGGGAAAGTGAAGGAGTTTCAAGACCCTAAAGGCCGGGGCAAACCAAACGCGCTTTGGTGTGGCATGGTAAATTCGCTCGCGCTGTTCGACAACGGCGCGAACCCGCGTTCGCGCCGCAAACGCGCTGCAACCGCGTTTGGTGTGCCCGGGCCTTAATATTTTACCAGATAATATGGTACCTAAGCATTATTATGGTATCAACTAGGAGAGGAAAATAATCCATGGGGCAGGATTTTATTTTGTTAAGGATTTAAACGTAGGTATGTCCTCAATAATTCTCTAAAAAATTAATGTCATACAGGGGCACCAAAAAGATTGAATATGCATGATAAGTAGTGATAAGTATGAGGTCAAGTTTGATAATTGATACACGTAATGATGTTTTGACATTTCGTCATGCCTCGATCTGATGAGCGGGCGCGGTCAGCTACCTACTCATGGCGGAGTTCATTATTAATATTAATTATTCACAAATTATTTGAAACTACCGTCTGTACCTATTAATAAAAAACAAATGCTGCCTGATATTCAAAGACACAAAAAATTAGGACCGAAATACGAGAAAAACTGGTTTCAAAATGCGCAAATCGTAAAGTCTGATTGTTTCTAATTGAAATCCAAAAAGCCATAAGCCGAAACATTTTTTTAACGGCTATGATGTATTTTGGTACGCACGTCGTTATGGATGAATTAGTCGGTTACGCGGAGACCAAGGCAACTGACCGCACTGATCATTGATGTCACCACCGAGGGTCATGACGTCAAACGTTCTAGGGCTGTTTCGCTAGAACGTTTGCTATTGGTACGAGAATCAACATTTTTGGATCAAAACCAGATTGATTTCAGTGGTATCATTAATATGGCTCCCGACACAAGGATACGCAGACTCCTTAAAAGAAAATCAGTCAGCTAGTTTGGTATAGCAAAAACAGTAATGGAAATCACACAGTACTTAGAGATTATACGACGATAGATCGGGTTAATTTTATAACAGATCCTTGCAAAAATCTACTAATGACAATGATATGGGTAATGTAAACACCATAACTATTCGTCAAGTTTATTGTGATGTTGTAAATGCGTGGTGAAAGCTAATACCCCGCACAAATTTGGATCTTGCTAATTTTCCTGGACTAAGTACGCAGAGACGCAAGGTCTCAGTTGGCCTGCTGCCATAGTGATGCAGAATCTAGGTAACTAGCAATATGGGGCGATGAGACAATTGAACGGTCTTGAAGCAATCAGCCAATGCAAGTTAGCCTTAACAGCATTGCCAAAATCAATGAGCAAATTGTATCAAGGTGAGCGATCAAAAGCAAAGTTGGTTCCGGTGCAATGCGGACATTATATATTTCTCCATTGATTCGGCTTACTTTTAAATGGGGCATGTAAGCATGGGAAAAATTCAATTGGTTTATTGCCAAGGGTTTTGGCTTAATAAACGTGAAATCTATTTGCAGTTGGACTTTGCCTTCAGTCTGCATCGGAAGCGCCGTAATTGAACGAACCATATAAATGGATCAGGATCAATTGGATAGAAAATTAAAGGAAGTGTTACGCTCATTATTTTTGTAGACCTTATTCAATTTTGAATAATAATTAAATTCGTCGAGGACACACGAGGAAGAGAACGGCGGCGTCTTAATCTAAGAGGTTTAAGTTTTTTGAAGCCCTGATCATCCTCTATGTGTCTATTTAAAATGGACCGTACAAGCTCTCCAGTTTCGTTTTATTATTATACCCAGGATGCAAAAAGTCACATGACCGCTACGCTATACGATTAATAATAGGCCATCAAAGAATCCTCACAGCTCAAACACCTGTTCAAATTCTGAAATATCATCAGAAACATGTCAACGAACACATTCAATGACATCTCCCATGGCAGAAATTTTGTCGTGGTACGTTTAATTTACCACCTACTAGAATAATCTGTACTGTAAACACAACATTTCCTAACCAGCGTCCATTATTGTTGTTTGAAAGGTCATTGTTTGAGCGTTCACTTTTGTTATGTATTGCTGACAATAAGTACTGACCTGTGGCTAAGGCGCTTAACGCCTTCTCCTTGTCTTCCATCATAGTGTGGGCGGTGCTAGCTCCTGGGGCCATCACGATCCTCCTCAAAGACGGTCTCCTGGTCAAAGCGACGATGTGCTTGGCGCGGTGCTGCTGCTGCGGACGACGACGACGCGTGCGCACTCTGTGAAGGCCTCCTGGCGACTGACTGCCGACTCCGGCGCTTATCACGGAGCGACCCTTATCAGCTCCACGGCAGTGATTGCCGGCCAACCAAATAATGGCAGAATAGATTTTGTAGTATATAAGAAACAAATACGTATACCAATCGCCTCGGATGCTCAGTAACGCCATCGATTGTGATCTGAAACAATATTGTTTGTATCAGTAAGCGTGCGATGCTTTGTTTTGTAAACATATACGACCTAAATATACCTATTAGGTTACTTATGGCACGCATGGTAAAGAAGCAAGATCCGTTTTCAAAGTAGGCTTTCCACCAGGAGCTGCAATGGGCGGGGAAAATGAGCGGTGAGGAAAGAATCCGCCAATTTTCAAACTGATTGGTACTTTCCTCGCTCGCCGCTCATTTTCCTTGCATAGCTCTAGTGAAAGGCAGCCTAAATCTAACAGCCTAATAATAATTATTGAATAGTTTTAATTTATCTTTACTAAGTATATTAAGGAAATCTCCTTCCTTCCCCATTTTTACGTTAATAATCGTAAATTTTATGGATTCTAAACATTAGAAATCAATTAGTGACCATTTTAATTTTAGGACATCAATAAAGTTACTGACGTAGAAATTAATGTGCTTCAGGAATAAATTTTAATAAACATAATAACAGCCCTATTTACTTACTGGCTTTAGATACTGAAAATCAAAACAACAATTGTATCTACGAGTGCAGGCAGATTGGAGTTTCTGCTCAGTCCTCGCACGAAAGGATTCGGATCCAGTGAGACGTATATAGGCCGATTATACAAATGTGTAGTGTATGTAAAAACCATTATTATTTGCTGATGCGGGACGTGACAAACTTTATAATTTTACAGTAGTAACCTCTGAAACTGAAATAAGAACTGTCTCTTAACTTAAATAAGAACTGTTTCTGTCTGTCTCTCAATTGAAAACTCGAAAGCAAGAAAGGTTCTCAAATGGAGACCACGGACCGGTAAACGCAGCGTAGGACGTCCACCCATAAGATGGACAAACGACCTAAAAGAGACCGCAGGAAAACGCTGGTTGCAGGCAGCTTCCAACCGGCCATTTTGGAAATCGATGGTGGAGGCTTTGAGGCTTATGTCCAGCAGTGGACTTCCTATGGCTGAAATGATGATGATAATGATGAATTGAAAACATTAATTTTAAGAGACTATAATAACAATTTCAGACGTGTATCATACACGTGCAAGAACTGCACGAGGAAAACCACACGCACTTCACGGGTCTTTCTGAAAACCAATTTGTGTATTATGTAAGTACTTTACGCCTACGGAACGGATTCATCAATTTTTCTATCAAACTATTCAATGACGGCATCATTCGACCTCCAGTTGAACAAGAATTACAACGAAATGGTATATTATGTGTTGAAACTAATGAATCCAATGACTAAAATAATGAATGCGATTCCACTTATTCAGTGAATTATGAACCTATTTCAAAGCAATTAGTAGGGTTTTCCTTCACGGTTAACTGGAATGGAAAGTAAAACATTACAAAACGACACGTGTGCCGCGAAGTCTACGCGTGATCTATTGTTAGTGCGCGACAAATATTATATTTAACACAGGACAGACTGGAGGACGACGAGATATGTAAAATATTCAGTGTATAAGATCATTTGAAAAATAAAACGCGCTTAATCTCAAGAAATGAAATTTTATTACGTTCAAGCGCTTAGAATTGGCAGCTTTTTTAGAATTTTATCTTTCATTTACATAATATTTAGTGAATATATATGGCTAAAACGCCGAATGTGTACTAAAATCGTTATTTTAAACATGCAAAATTTAATGGATTTCTAGAGCTCAACATCCATTTATAAAGCCTGCCAGTGACCATGTTACGATCTGTATATAACTAGATAAAACCAGTTTGAAGGCAACTTTTAGATTCGATAACAGAGTTTTGCAACTTGACAAGAAGTTAGATAAGCGTGAAATCGGCAAATATTTAACGAGAGGTAGGTACATACTGCAAGGCACTACTAGGCACACTTTGCAAACAATGCACAATTCAGTGATAGGATTCTGAGCAAACCGATCCGCTTTTCACCCGCTTTTTATGTGTTGGTCATATTCTATGGTTTCGTGTGCCAGCCAGTGTGCCAATTTGGTTTGCGGCGGGTATAGTACGGTTGACCCGAGGATAAGGTCGATACTAGTATGAGAGAGACGCGCTGACGAATAACATGGGAATGAGGGAAGCTTCTCGCCGTGTTACAAGGGCGGATCCCCTGAGCTAGATTCGAAAATATGGCTTGTCATGATAGGTACCTTAGTAGATATTTCGGAATTTTTGTTCCAGTGACACCCCTGACCTGAAGTCTGGATCCGCCCTTGTCTTGTTAACCTTGCTAGAGCCGCATAACGGATACACCGTTATTTACTTTCAGCGCCAATCCCTTAGAATTAAACCATAATACGGGCATTGTAGTCAAACTAGGAACACGCATAGTTTCGCCATGTCTGTCAGTCATGTTTTATCAAAGTCTGTTAAGTTACCAAGCTGAAATTTTGTCCATCGAAAATAGCACCAAATAATTTTAAATAGAAACCTAGTTAAAGTTGTAGTTTTCGGAGTTGTATGGCTACGGAACTCTTCACTGAGCATGGCCCGACACCGTTTTTTTAGGGTTCCTTACCCAAAGGGTAAAAACGGGACCCTATTACTAAGGCTCCGCTGTCCGTCTGTCCGTCTGTCTCCAGGCTGTATCTCATGAACCGTCATAGTTAGCCAGTTGAAATTTTCACAGATAATGTATTTCTGTTGCCGCTGTAACAACAAATACTAAAAAACAGAATAAAGTAAATATTAAAATATTTAAGATAATGGTACGGAACCCTTCGTGCGCGAGTCCGACTCGCACTTGGCCGGTTTTTATTGACTTGACTGTGGCTTAAAATGTATTAAATAATTTAAATTTGAAATTTGTCATCTTCAATAGCACTAAGAGCGTAGGTTTTATACGTTGAAATCATATCATATCACTGGCGATAAAAGGGTTAAATAATTAATGAACAACAATTGTCCATTGCACCTAAAGAAGAACGGAATTTGCATGGCATTTGTGCAACGACTGCAAACCTCGGTAATGCGTTTGATTATAGCTACCATTGAAATATATAGTAAGGAACTGCTCAGCTCAAAGCTATGTTCGCTTATCTTGCTTAACTATGCTTAACTTTTGAGGTGTCAGATCGCGAATCTGACACAATCACATGTTCAGTCGTATGGCAACCACCATCCATGACACCCATTTGAGTGACACTGTTATTATTGAAAAAATGCCCTCCCGCATCGTGCGGTGTAAGACCGCAGCGCCACCGACCCCACCGTCCACAATGATATGATAGCGCGTGAACCAAGCAATATTAGACGTTTGTACGTATGTCGTAAGAACAAAGACATCAGCAATTGGGTGTGGTTAAGTCATGGCGCTGGCGTTTGGACAACCTTCTGAGACTTGTTACACGAAATTGTACTGATAGGCATATCCTTCTTTTGAGATCTTTGATAGTTACACACAATTGTCGTTGGTATTGGCAATGAGGATGGCAGGAGGGCGCTGATCTACAAGGCCACTGTACGCTTATGCAGCATAAAGAGAATTTCCAATCATATACCTAATACGGTAAAGTTTACATTACTGTCGTTGTATGTATTCAGTAACATTCCTTGACTATAAATATACCTTTACAATGTGATGCGAGAAAGCAGTGAATGAAGCAGAGCATGAAGTAGCAAGGACGCCGGGTATTAAAAGTTTCTTTGTTTGTACTTATTATACGTACCTAGTAAGGACAATGCCAAGAGATGTTTAATTAATTAGCCCCTTTGTATGGCATCAAAAAATTTAACAGATGGGCAAGCGATTCCACGTTGCGTTTTTTTGTTTAACATTTGGCCCCGGTAAGTGGCAATGCAACAGCGCCTTTTTACCCGACTGCGCGACGCAAACGAGGGTAATTTGTTTATTTACAACTTTCTTGGGCCGCTTTTACTGGTGTCGTGTCAACATCGCTCTTATAAGTACGTTGTAAGACCTTTCTGGGTATGTATTTATTTAATTTAAGATCGGTTTTATACTTAATGATGAAATCTGAATCCGTAATATGAACGTGCCAATTAATGCATTACACCGTTGTAATTTTAACTACCTCACTGACAATTATAAGTTCGTCAATTATTAATAATTATTAGTCCGACGCGCAGCGGGAGGAAGGAAAATTATAAATAGGAATTTAAATAAAATGGTATTTAAATTAACTACGTTTTTCAATATTAATAATAAATAAACACACCGTGATGACCGCTGAAAGTAACAAAAGCATGCTTGCAATGTTTATAAATAAGCCAAGGCATGCAACGTGCAAGCTGCGGTTCGGAAACGTTCTATTCTTACCTGGCCTAAAAAACTAAATCCTTCCTTCGCAGTAGTGGTCGGAAGACGTATGCCGTATGAAATGCACTAGGTCGTGGCGCATAGCAGTGCGCCCGTGTATGGCAATAAACGTTTCAATACACATTCGCGACAAGTCCCAGTAAACGTCCGCAATCAATTTTTTAACCCAAACTCTCCCCCAACATCTCACGGGGGACGTCACAGATTTATAGCTCCGTGCAGCCTGACGCTGCGTTTTTATTCGAATTCACAACGAACACGGTTATTTCACACCGGAGCGTATTTTACGCATTTTTAAGCGCTCAGATGCGACGGTGACCAGTTACTTTAATAGTAATTTTGTCAACGTGTTATTGTTTACGCGGTGCGCGCGATGCGGCGGCACGGAACTGTATGTACACAATGGAGGTGGTATAGCAAACGCTTAGCCACGCCACGCGGCACCGAAAGCAAGATTATCGAAATAGGACGGCAGGCGGCGGCGTTTGGCTGGTTGCGTTGACATCGATTCTGCTTCGGGTACGTTCGGCCGGCGAATGGCGGGAGCTCGGTCGTTCAGAACTTGGCGCGTTATTTCGAACTTTGTTTTTACGTAATCTGTATGTCTTTTGGTTGAATGCATAGCTTTTATTATGTATGACTTGTGCAGTTTGTTTAACGGTTCACTAATCATAGTTAGTAAGGTTGCTATTTTAAATAAGGGTACCTTTTAACATTATGAACAGAGTTAAAACAAAACATTTTTATTTTCTTTTTTTTTACTGCCTGCTACCTACGTGGTTCTTTGCTCACGTGTTCGAATTATTTTTAAATAAAACTAAGAACAAACATAGTTTTCTAAATCTTGAAATTGAAATAATTAGCTTACACAACTTGCGTCACATCTTACGGTAACTAAACTAAGGAAATGTACCTACGTACCGATCTCTTTGGGAAAATTGTCCCGCAGGACAGAAGCCATTAGAGCTCCAAAAGAAAAAGTTAAAATAACTTTTTTGCAACGCTTAAACTGTTTTGTGACTGCAATAAAATCGACAATTATAGCTACATACATACGAAGTATCTGCTGTTACAAGATAATGTGATTTGAAAAAAAAAAATGCAGTATGTATCTACAAGCTCATTTGTAGAAGAATGTCATTTCTGCTCAATACCTACAGTTCTAAGCTATAGTTGACTTCGTTAATCAAATAGTTAACTTCGTTAATCACTACGTTAAAGCGTTACATTTCGGGAGATTTAACTGAAGTTAACGTTAATCGTGAACTCGTGATAGAAATTCCATTTTATATGTGGTTGTGTTAATGATTAACTGAAAAAAATATAAAATAAGGGTTTAACATTAGAGTTTGTAATAATACCTAATTATTTAGAGATCAAATGTATACAAATCAAAAGGTATCTGACATAAACCGCATGTGTCCTTTTGGCAAATAGTAGGTACTTAATTAACGTTTAACGGACTTTAATTCTTTTAACTTTTCCGTGCTTTTAGTCCGTGTTTTTTTTTTTAACTTAACTTAAAAGTTAATCCTTCACTCGAAATGTTAAATTCATTAATGATGATTAACGGTGTACGGTCTTATGTCCGGCTATGACTATAAGCTTATAATCTTATAAACATCGCAACATAAAATGCAGTTAAACTATAGGTTACACATAACTTAATTGCGCATTATAGAGTTTTATAAAAAAACTGCGCATATTTAAAACACATGTCACAGAAAATTCCTAAGGAAACGAATGCAACGGAGACAATAATTAAGTACACCTACCGGTGATTTAACTATGCACTTAGTCATTTCAGTTAAAGCTCTGGGTAGGTAGCAACGTACAGCGCCCTGTTTAATAAACACCACAATTTACAATGACAATTCTACATTAAAAAAAAAGATTGTCTCTCAAATCTCCAAAAAAGTTACTGTGAAAAATATACAAAAAACCGGCCAAGTGCGAGTCGGACTCGCGCACTAAGGGTTCCGTACCATTATCTATATAATGGTTCACGGTTTATGCATAAGGTTTATGTTTATGAAATTAAATGTTTTTTATTTTATTTTTATATTTGAGTTGATTGAATGAAAGGTAAATTGCGGTTTATGATTTATGACGTATTAAAAAAAAACTACTTACTAGATCTCGTTCAAACCAATTTTCGGTGGAAGTTTACATGGTAATGTACATCATAATATTTTTTTTAGTTTTATCATTCTCTTATTTTAGAAGTTACAGGGGGGGGGGACACATTTTACCACCTTGGAAGTGTCTCTCGCGCAAACTATTCAGTGTAGAAAAAAATGATATTACAAACCTCAATATCATTTTTAAAGACCTGTCTATCCATAGATAACACACACGTATGGGTTTGATGAAAAAAAAATTGTTGAGTTTCAGTTCAATTTATTGTTTTTTTTTGTATTTTTGTGTGAAAATCTTAATGCGGTTCACAGAATACATCTACTTACCAAGCTTCAACAGCATAGATCTTATAGTTTATAGACAGACAGACAGACAAACAGACATGATGAATCCATAAGGGTTCCGTTTCATATTCTTTATATTATTGAAAACTTAGCTATTCCAAAAATAAGATTTGATGAAATCGATTCGATAAAAAAGATCATGAAGTTACGTTTGAAATCCTCTTTAAACAGTTCTATGCCTTAATTTTTTTTATCGTATCGATCACGCCCGTACAAAAACATGATTAATTTAAATTTTACGTGTGCTATGCTTACTTATATAATTCATCCTTTTTTAATTTTCCCCATACAAATATGTAGACAGTGCTTCTCGTCCACTCCGTAGCAAACAGACAGTGACCGATCACTCAAGGTCATTGGCTCTTGTCAGCGTCGTAATGAAGAGGAGCACATGGGGCGCGCCTGGGCCCCACGGACCTAGTGAAGTGTCTGGACCCCAAAACCTACAAAATCGTACAGGGTAAAACTAATAAATATAACTTGGCTCGGCACATATATATAAGACTAGTGGATCCGCCACAGCTTCGCCCGGGGTATTTTCCATACAAACTTTATCACCCCTTTAGGGAACAACTTTAGGGGGTTGATGGAATTTCAGAAAATCCCTTCTTCCTTAGTGAACCTCTAGGGTACTCGAGAAATGTCTCCTCCAGATTTCAAACCTCTAGGACCACTCGTTTAGGCTGTTATGTCTATGAGTGAGTCACGGTACTGTTTTATATGTATTGATAACTTAACACCGTCTTATCTATAAGTGCGTCTCTCTCACACTAGTGCCGATGAAAGAAATAGTCATAGAGATAAGACGGGGTTAAGTTATCCCCTTGTCAGCCAACCTTACTAGGGCCGCTGGAAGACAGGTCGCAGTCAGCGTGTCGGCAAACGTAGCGTCCCGCACTAGCAGTAAGCACGGCCCCATCTTCCAGGGTAGATATCAGTGACATCCCATCAGCGGCCCTAACATGCATGACACAAAGATAAGTTAAACCCGTTTATCTCTATGACTATCTCTTTCGTCGGCACTAGTGTGAGAGAGACGCACCTAGAGGTAAGACGGTTTAACTTCTTGTATCTTGCATGTTAGGGCCGCAGGGCACTTACCCCCCGTGTCGTATTATACGCGGCTTCAGTCCCTTAGGAACATTGAGGCTGACATCGTTAATGAAAGTGTTATTATTTGAGTCGATCTAAAGTGACAATAAATTATACTTTACACAATAAATTTTAACATTTATCTCCAAGCAATGACCTCAATAAGATAGTTTATGTACTACCTAATTACAATAAATAAAGAAAAATATATATGAGGCCGCTCAATGTTGATCGCGTACGTTCATTAATCTTGATGCAAGTACATAGGAATGATAATTAAAGTGATCCTGATTAGCCTCACAAGGACGATTTAACATGAACTAAAGAGGAACAAAAGATTTTATAATTCAAACATGCACGCAAACATGCTTAATTTTGCTAAAGAACTTCTTTATTCGAATGCACAACGGGATTTAAGCGGGCAATGCTCTGATGTCAAAAACGAGAGCAGACATAACTGCTATGTTAATGTTTTCTCAAAGTTATGTTACATTTATGCTTAGTTTTTGTTGTTAGTTGCTGTTACTGGCGCTTTGATTTGTTTTTTATGGTTCCGTACCTCAAAAGGAAAAAACGGAACCCTTATAGGATCAATCGTGTATCTATCTGTCTGTTCGTCTGTCCGTCTGTCCGTCTGTCCGTCTGTCCGTCTGTCCGTCTGTCCGTCTGTCCGTCTGTCTGTCTGTCCGTCTGTCACAGTCAATTTCCTCCGAAACTACGAGGGTAAAGTAAAGGAATGTCAAGTTAACATTTATTTTGTAGTAAATAAAGACTTTTATTGTATACTGTTCTTTTCTTATGAACTTTTTTTTCATTGCCCAAAACTGCATCTTTTATCTATTGGTTCTGTACAGAATCAAAGATCTCAAAAGAAGGATATGCTTATCAGTACATTTTCGTGTAACAAGTCTCATAGAAGGTTGTCAAACACCAGAGCCATGGCTTACTCATATCCTATTGCTGATGTCTTACTTCTTACGACATACATACAAAATTCTAATATTGCTTGATTCCCACGCTATCATATCATTGTGGACGGTGTGGTCGGTGGTGCGGTAATAGATACTTAATTATAATAGTGTAACTTAAACGGGTGTCAAGGACCGTGGTTGTCATGCGACTGAACGTGCGATGGTGTCAGATTCGCGTTCTGACACCTCAAACGTAAGCATCGCAAGAATCGTTTTGCACAGAATAAATAATAGTCTTTACCTAAAGCACCCTAAAGTGAACATCGTAATAATTTCTTATTAACGTCCAGGCCTCCAATTCTCGCTGCAGTCGAGATAATGTCGATTGCGAGATTAAACGTCAGATTGATGAAGTTGTGTCAAATGACTGTACGCACTGACGCTTAATCTCGATGGTGAGATTATATCGAATGCAACGAGAATTGGGGGCCTGTCCATGAAATTTCAGATGGATATTTTCACTTAGAAACGCGCTTAACGAAAATAACCATTGGACATTTACTTTGAATACTAATAAGCCACAAGACCGGCTGCCACTGCTTTTAACAAGAGCGAATAGACCATTGTGCTGATGATCTTTGATCCCTATTAATCACGACTGTTTATACCTCTCCAGTACAGGCCCGATACAGGATTTCGTTTAGGGGGGGGCAATTTTTATGTGATTCTACCTAACTTCCAGAAAATTCCTTCCAATCAACAAAATATGGCCAAAAAAAGATGCATCGGTTGTCGGTCAGGGGAGAGCAATTGCTCCCATTGCCCCCCCAATATCCGCACCTGATCCAGCAACAAGCATTTGAAACATCGTGGGAACGCTTATCTTATAGCAGAGAAAAGAAAGATACTGCCTCCGAACACCATTCAAAGTCAAGGTTACAGCTATAATTGGCGCATACCAGAAAAAAACTGCACAAAAAAACGTCAAAACGCTTAGATCCTTTCGTATAGTAGATAAGCGACTACCAACTTCATTGTACCTACGTCTCTAAGACCTCAATAACAAAGCAATAATCGATTAGAAAGACTTGTATATCGGTTTAATTTTGCCGCGTGTTATTGCTCATTTTGAATCGCGTCTCGGCTCGGGGTGTGTGTACAGTGCGGTGCGGAGTACGAAAGCGGAATACTAAATTAAATACTCAGTCAAATAACGGGTCCGAGAGGACCAGTGGGTACTTAAGAAACTTTAGTGTAAAATTTTAAGATGAAGCTGGAAACTTGCATACTCGTAGCAGGTATGGTCCCCCCTATTTTTTTAAATTATTATTTGTCGACAACAAAAACGTAAATTATTTAAGTAAGTACGTGAAGTAAATATTATTAAGGACTTTGGAATTTGGAATATTTTATGAAATGTCTTTGTTTGTACTTACAGCTGTAGAGAGGGCCTAGCACACTAGATTTTATTGCGCACATAAAGCCTCCGTCACTTTTTCACTAATATGCGGGAGCAAAAGGGACGAATGCTTTATGGGCTTGATAAGAATTAGTGTGCTACGGGGTAGTTGTATAGCTGACCCTTCAAAGAACTTAGTTATAATAAAGTGACGCATTAAGTGGTCTTTGATCCAACGTATCACTTTATTATGACAGGGTCCTATGGAGGGCGGCAATGCAAATGCAATGCAACTGGTTCAGCTATAATTACCTATTTAAATTTCGCCTAAGGTAATCCTGGTCTGACAATCCGGTTAGAAATAAACGTAAATATAAGCCTTACCCAGTGCCGAGCAGGCACGGTCCGAAGGGGGGGTCACCGTTTACGAGCCCACAGAACAAAGAAAGATCTTTCTAAGTATGTTCTGTACGAGCCCCTTAAGCTATTGTAGGTATATAAGATGCCCATTCAATAGGCTATTATAGGACCTTGTCATGTCTTCATGACATGATTAACGAAACACGTCAAAATAAACCACCCCCAAACCGAATTCCATTTACAAGCAGAACTTTCGGGAATAGGCTGAAAAGATCCCTACAAAACCTCCATATTGTTGTCATACCATCTACGTTATCATGCATATTTAAATTAAACATAGCTGGGCACCGTTAATCAAATGTTTAACTTCGTTAATCGCTAATCCATTACTAAAAAAGTTAACTTCGTTAAACGTTAAAACGTTACATTTCGGAAGATTTAACGGAAGTTTACGTTAATCGTTAACTCGTGGTAGAAATTGCATTTTATATGTCGTTACGTTAGTGAGTTACTTGTAAAAAAAATTGATAGGTAGGTACTTATAGGCTATGGAAGTTTAGACAGGACATGAAAAATTCATAAAATCATCCAAAAGCTATATGACAACCATAAGGCGCGTCGCGGTGTCCTTTTGGCAAATTAATAGTAGGTACTTAATTAACGTTGAACAGATTTTAATTGTTTTAACGGAAGTTAATGAGTCTTTTAACAATTTTTAAAGTTAACTTTAAAGTTAATCCGTTACTCGAAATGTTAAGGATGGGTATATCGGTATATCGATATATCGATTTGTATATTTTTCGCTGAAATTGAATAGTATGGTAATATTAATCGTTACGAATAAGTGTAATAAAAAATAAAACCATTTTACCGTTCTTTTATAGGAGATAAATGACATTTAAGATTACATGTGTTGTGCTGTGCCTGTGTTATTTGTACGGGAAGTTGATTAACTTACAAGAAAAAGCGAAAAATGTTTCTGTCCCATAGTACTGTTATAATCAGAAAATGTATTTTCTATAACTTTGTACTCTCCTTGATTTTTGATGAAAAAAAAAATGTCGGTACCATTCTCGGAAATATTCTTGATTGAATTTCCATGTGTCCGGACCGTAACGTCAAACGGTAGGGAAAGGCCGCTAGCGCTGTTGTCACTCGAGTAGTCAATTCAGGTTCTAATTTTATTTCACATACTAAATAATTTTTAATAATCACACATTTTGTATATTTTAAATCATTATTCGTACAAAATTACTCATTGCCGTTATTTGGAGCAAATGAAACAAAACTTGAAAAATAAAATAAAAGTACTGCGGATTTCACTTGGTTTACATCCTTAACTTCGTTAATTAAATGGATGTGCCCAGCTATGAAATTAAAAAGAGTACTTATAGTTCGCGTCACGTTAAAAGAATAAGAAAAAAAGGTCCTTCAGATTTGAAGGTTTAATAGTTGTAGTTTAGGTATTATATTTTAATCTGCCCTATTCCCTAGTGCAGATTTCTCCTAGATTGGCTTTTTATTATCTCCATTGTGTTATCTTCATTTATTTCTTCCAAGACATTATTTCTTTATTTAAGTAGGTTAAAAACAAATACCCGAACGCTTTGGAACTAGTTTTTTTTTTAGTTTTTTTAAAGTGGCTCTCACATCTCCGTTTTGTAGACGAGATGTATTTCGCCAATATCAAAGTTGACTTTAGACACGACGCGAGAATGTTCAGTAGCTAAATTATAATAATTTTAATTTGAGGGAGGTTCGGATGGAGTACCTAAAACAAACAACATTCATGTTAAGGACGACACAGACAATACAAAACGAATACAAAAGACGAATTATTATTAGTTATTATTAGTAAGTGGAGGAAGAACTAGAATTTGCATGCAAACTAAACGCTCTCTGACGTTTGTCAGTCACCACAGACGTCATAATTATCACTCACGTGTCACGCACTCAAGTGACAAGTGACAGACAATATTAACTTGCCGATTTAGGTTGGTCTTGAAATTACCACTATCTTTTAATCACATTTTACAATCCAAAATAACCGCATATTCATTATGTTTCAAAACAGAACTTTCAAATTTCATTACCAATAAATCCGGTATAAATATTGAGTTTATCACAAAAAATATGAACTACCTATTATATTTTCGTTAGACTCCTTAATAGCCAATTAACTCCAGACGTTCAAAACTAAAAACATAGTGATTATATTCTGTTTGAACTGACCAACCGTTGGGCCGAACGGCCTCACCATTTCATAATTAGGATGACGCGATCGTAGTACCTACGTGCTTTAACCTCTGCTCTGGAGATCTTATCAAGGTATTCTAAAGCTCTATGTCTACAAAGTTACAATAACGTCAGCAAAGTAAAATTGAGCTTAGATTAACATCTTGTGTAGTCATTGATTAACTTACTTTTAAACGACTGACCAGTATTGTTTTTCCAGTTATAATAATGGGTGAAGCACGAGAGCTTAGTCTAGACTCCTGGATGAAAGACCTACCTGAGCAGCTGAAAGATATACCAATTATTTATCTTGCTATACCAGGTAACTATTAACAGATGTATAAACCATTTAAGTTTTTTTGTCAGATTCTTTTTATTCAAGTCTCTTCAATTAATTTGGTATGATTATGAAACATCTTAACTAGTTAGTGACCCAGATTCAATATGATCTATTTTAGTAGCACTAATGGTTCAGCATTCATTTATAGCTATCTAAATTTCTCTCTGCTGAACATAACTTTAGCCATACAATTATTTAGATAAATGAGATTGACAAAGGGTTTTTATAGACCATCATTGAGTGAACTACATTATGAATCAATGCCATGTTTTGGCAAATAAATGATTTCATTTAATTTCAATACATATTGTATTTGGCATGCATAGAAATGTCTTAATTTCCATTTTTTAAAAGTTCTAAGTGCAGCAATTACTAGAGTTGTTTACGATCAGTATGTTCCCATTATTGGGTCATATTCCATACACCTATTTTTCTTAGCGTTTTTTCTGTCTTTTAGAGCTGTAAAAGTTTCCCATGTCACCTGTGAATGTTTAATTATAAGTAAGGAAGTACACTTTTAGGTAACTATTTTCTGGTTAAGTTGTGCAGACCTGTTAAACTTGAGATGCTTATAATGTTCAGTTCAACTTTAGTGTTTGTAATTTATATGGAATGATCTCCTTTTTTTATATGAATTAAATTATAGTTGGGATGTTCTCAGAGGCTCAATTTGATGGTTGTTGCTCTGATAACTTTGCAGAAGTCTATGAAAGAAATTGAAAATTTTATATATTAATTGAAATATTTACAATGTTATCTTTACAATATGATGCTTTCTTTCACATTATATTGTTAAAATAAACTCGGAAACATAAATTTTTTGAGGATTCATGATATCGTAGCACAACATTACTATGTTATATCTTAAAATTTATACGTTAGTACTGTGACTGCTTTGGAACCAAAAGAAACCAATTATTCAAAAAAATTGAATCAGTTATTAAGTGTTATAAAATTTACATTAATTATTGTCATGATTAATAACATGTGTTATTCATTTTTATCATATCATATTTATAAATTATCATACGAAACATATATTTTTAAATAAAAATATAACATTAACGCATTATTTATCGTCAAATATTGCATTAATGTTATATTTTTATTGCCTAGTTGTTGTTGCCTAGGTGTGGTTAGCCTAGTTGGTAATGACCCTGCCTCCGAAGCTAGCGGTCCCGGGTTCGATACCTGGTAAAGGCAAATATTTGTGTGATGAGCATGAATGTTTGTTCCTGAGTTTTAGATGTTTCCTATGTATTTAAGTATTTATTTATCTATACATATAAGTATGTACTAGCTGACCCGTGCGAATTTTCGCACGTTATCAAACACCGGATAATAATAATAACAATATAATAAAGTGGGAATAAGTAAATGCAAGTATTATTAGTAAAAGATATTTTATTTTTGAGAGATAATTGTACTAAGACATTGCATATTAATACAATAGTACCTGGATGACCGCCGATGGATGAGCCTTGCTCGGCATTTTTTTGGTAAAAATTATGCGTGGATAAAGATAGTTTTTCTCACAAAAGAAAAAACTTGAAAAAAAAGGTAAATTATAATCCACCACCACCTGGACTCGAACCGGGGACTTCTGGATTCGGAACCGATCGACTTCCGAAACTGAGCTAATTCCAACTCATTCCAACAACCAGATATCAAATCAGGCATCTTAGAATGTCACGACTATAAAATTAAAAGTATTTGGCAACACGCATATTTATAATTGTATATTTTTCGTAATTGCAGGAAGTCACGATTCTATGACATATGGCATTTCTCGCTCAAGTGAAATTGCTCCTGATGCTGATCCCATGATACACAGACTGTACCCTATTTTCCGAGGTACAGTTTTACGCTGGACCATAACGCAGAGCCTAGATACTTCACAGCAACTTCTCATGGGCATTAGGTACAGGTCTCATGAAACAAGGAATGCTAAAACAATGCTTAATTTTCACTTTAAAAAGGCTTATTTTTTGAATGCGAGAGGCCTTTGCCTAACAATGCCATTTCAATATACTTTTTTTTTAAACTTACTATTATTTAGATCCAAGGCCTGATAAAAACCAATAAGTCTGAGTTTTATGAATTACAATATACATCAGTTCTGGTTAGATGAGATTACTTCTATCACATCACCAGATCTAAAACTTATTATGAGTCTGTATTGATTATTATTTTTAAACATATTTATAAAACCCAGCCTTAAACTTAGAGGTAAATATTTCGGAGAGAACTTGGGTTTTGTTAAACAAATTTAAATTTAGGTCTAAAAGTTGGAAGTTAAATTTGTTTTTCTACACCCATATCATAAACCCTCCATAGTGTAATCAAAAACCGTAGGAAATGACCACCATTGTGACAACCAATTAGGTAAAACCAGTGCTGCAATGTTATTACAGTATCGATTTTAGTGTCGAAATGAGATTAAATTTGGAACAGCTGTCAAAACTCAAGTGGGTCTCTATTCTAGTATCCATAGATATTAAACAGTTACTGATACGAAACATCAATTCAGTATGTTTTTTTAATATAAACTGAACGACATTTGATCTCGAGTGATGAGAATAGAGACTTCATTCGTTTGTCTATGATTTAAAAAAAAAAAGTCTTGACGGAGGATCGAATTGCCGCCATTATGTTGGTTTTTTGCTGAACGAAAGTAGAATTGTTGTTTGTTTGTTACATTTTAGTTGAAAATATGAATAGTAGTCTTCTCGGAGTGACTGTGTGATGTGAAAATGCGCCGGATATCGGAAATATGCAGCCACGATTGCAACAAATAACTTGTTGCCAGAAAATATTGTTTCTGAACACATCATGGAGGATTTATAATATGTGTGTAGATAAAGTTATGTATGCAACTCTGCATAATTTGGCCTTAAAACACACGTGCGATCTTATTATGAAACTCGCTAAAGCTCGTTTCATGAAAACCGCACTAGTGTTTTAAGGCCTATCATTATGCAACCGTTGCATAAACTACTATTTTCACAGCTCAGTTATACTTGAATGTTTGCATCTGCTCTAAACAGAATGTCTTCTAGCTGTCAGACCGTATTCTGAGAACGTTCTGGCAGCCAATAAAGGCCATAAGTGTCATAACAAACTCCATTCGGTTTTTTCACTGCCTCTTATCTATTATTATAAGATCTAGCACACACTGTACTTAGAAAAATTTACCAAAGCATGAGGGTTGCTATGGGCGTATCAATGCTCGGTATTATGCCCGTGTCAAGAGTTTGTGCTCAAGACTGGTATTGTAAGAAAGAAAGAAGAAAGTTATTCGAGTATGATATTAGTCTTGACCACAGACTATTAATACGGGTATATTAATACATTATTCTTATTTTTTAATTGATTGTCAGATATCTGGACTTAAGAGTAGCAACTAAAGCTAATACGGACAATTTCTTCTTCACTCATGGGCTGTATGCTGGCGAGATATCCACGGCTTTAAACCAAGTGAAGGAGTTTGTAGTCTCACATCCAGGGGAGGTTGGTTTTCCTACTTTAATCTACTAATCATAGATATTACTTATACATGGTGCATAAAATGTTTATGTTACCTACTTTACTAGGGTTCTATACCCAAAGGGTAAAACGGGACCCTATTACTAAGACTCCACTGTCCGTCTGTCTGTCTGTCTGTCACTAGGCTGTATCTCATGAACCGTGATAGTTAGACAGTTGAAATTTTCACAGATGACGTATTTCTGTTGCCGCTATAACAACAAATACTAAAAAACAGAATAAAATAAATATCTAAGGGGCTCCCATGCAAGAAACGTGATTTTTTTTGCTCGTTTTTGCTTGATATTGATAACGGCAATAGGTAGACGCTTGAAATACTTATTCATAGAATACCTATTTAGTTATATATTAACTTTAAAAATAAATAATTATATTAAAATAAAACAATAATTAAAGGGGGGCTCCCATACAACAACCGCCTTTTTTTTTTTGCTTGATTATAGATAGATGGTGCGCGAGTACGAATCGCACTTGGCCGGATTATTTTAAAATTTACATCCTTTTTAACCGACTTCAAAAAAGTAGGAGGTTATTATTGTTCTGCAGTCATCTCAACCGAAGTTATTTCGTTTTCTATTTCAATTAAGCCATTCGTGTGCATCTTTATAGTATAGATAAAACAAAAGAACTTTTTAACAGATTTTCTATTTACAAAATGTTGCTTTACTCCAGACTGTCTTATGGCCGCGACTTCGTCCGCTTAGAATTCGGTCATAGTTATTCCCCAGGGAACTTTTGAATATTCCGGGATAAAAGTACCCATCCTATGTCTTATTCCTGGACCTCAATAAACTATATACTAAGTTTCATGAAAATCCGTTTAGCCGTTGCGGAGTGGTAATAAACTTTCGCATTTGAAACATTAGTAGAATTAGTGAGATGAGTATGCATTAAACTTTGAAAAGCATGTAGTTTATTATTATTATTTTGATTCCAGGTTGTAATACTCGATTTCCAGCACTTCTACGGGTTCACAGAGAAGGACCACCAGAGGCTGACGCGCTTCCTGCTGAATTTGTACGGCCCTAAACTTGTTTCGAGAACACCAGACCTGCGCAGTGTCACCCTCAATTCTCTGAACAGATTGCGTGAACAGGTCAGACAATACGCAGACATAATAATATACCAACACTGAAAAAACAAGTTTGTTAAATGTAACCCTAATATTAATGCATAATTGTGTTTGTTTGCCTTTTTCACTTCAAAAAACGACGCAAAGTATTGACTTTAATTTTTCGCGCAGCGATTGACTACTTTTAACCGACTTCAAAAAAGTAGGAGGTTCTCAATTCGTCTATTTTTAACAGACTTCAAAAAAACCGAAGGAGGAGGTTCTCAATTCGACGCGTATATTTGCTTTTTTTTATTTTTTTATATGAATGTTCACCGATTACTCGGAGATGGCTGGACCGATTTGCCTAATTTTTTTTTTTAACGATAGGGTATTTTTTAAAGTTGCTCCCGTTGTGACCGAAGTCGAGATCTGATGAGAGCATCTATGAGGAATCGAAGGAACTCCTCAAATATTATAGGCACGCATATAGACATTTTGATATTTTCTTTCATAACTCAAGCAGAGTTTCAAAAACATTATTTGATGAAGTGGAACTAATGATGAAGACCACGGGTGACCACCGGAACGGTATTTCACGGGTGGCGATTAGATTTCTGTGTAAGGTTGTAAAACAACTTATGCTCATAAAAAGTCATGTGGTAAAATAGAACCGGTGATGAAGAACCAGGAGAACTCCTCAACGATTGACATCCTTGCACCTTGGATAGCAACATTTTGTAAAGGGTGATGAGCAATTGGCATTATGCTACTGTTACTTGATGTAGTAAATGTTTGTCGTTAAACCACATATGATAAACACTAAAAAAAGTTAAAAAATTAAAATTTAACAAATATAAAAACCGACTTCAAAAACCCTTTGAAAAGTAAAAAATAATGCCCTTCTTAAGTAAATTACCTAGAAACGTCAGATATATTGTTGATTAAGTGATACATTAAATATATCGAAGTCGGTGGCAAGTAAATTGGGTAATCCATCCCTCATACTGTGTTCATTTACTTGACACCGATTTCGATATATTTAATGTATCACTTAATCAACAATATTTCTGACGTTTCTAGGTAATTTTTACGCAAACAAGTCGCCCAATGCTGTGGTCCTAAAATGTTTATAATTACAGGTTGTAGTTGTATACCGCAACGAATTCGTTTACGCAACCAGCGAGTTCTGGTTGCCGCACACGCTGCCGTCGCCGTGGCCGCGGCAGGACCGTACCGACCGGCTCCTCAGCTTCCTCGAGAACATCAAGCGGCACCCCAACACGGGCTTCGTGCACCAGGCGGTATTGACGCCCACACCGACCTTCATCGTACTACGGTAAGGCCACATTTACCACGTGCAGTGCCGGGAACTCCCCTCGGGAGTTCTCAATAAATTTGGTTACATGCCGGACGACTCCCGAGGGGAGTTCATTCTATACTAGTTTTAGATGACCGGCATACAGCGAATGTCTTGGTTTTTGGCCTGGCAATGAAAGTGTTAAGAAAGAAAGAAATAAGTTTATTTGGACACAACATACATGGGAGGAGTGAACATACAGTATAACATTTTGCGTTAAGACTTATGTTAGCTACCATGGACGAGTTCCCAAATTAGCTCTCACTCAGCTTTTGTAACGGGACTGAGTATCTCACGACGCCGGTTTTCACCAAGACCAGGTTTGTGTGTACATAGTTTATATAGCCCATTACAATTGCCTCACCTATTCCCGAAAGATAAGGACCTGGAGGCCTGATTTTTTGGATTGTAGTATATTGCACGTGGCATCAGGCATAGTTTTAACTTATATGAAGAAACTGTTCGTTAGCTTTGCGCAACAGGCAGGAAAAACCAATTTTGTTGCTTTACAGTATATTTTACCATGTGGACCATTTAACTCAGTTCTCGCCTACGACGCTCAGGGTACCAAGGTGCAGGTGGATAAGATATAGGGGGTTTGCAATCAAGAACTTTTGAGTGGTTCTCCGCAAAAGACTCGGATTTAACTTCGATTGTTGCCAGAGGTAGATTGCAAACATTGGCTCATCAGGTTCAAAGGGAATAGCTTCACTTATTCCTGAGGCTATTCATATACCTACACCACAGTATAATCAAGTATACAGTATTCCATCTTCATACAAACGGCCGAAACTACGCGCTTCGAAATCTCGG
Organism: Tortricodes alternella; assembly: GCA_947859335.1. Taxonomy (NCBI): domain Eukaryota; kingdom Metazoa; phylum Arthropoda; class Insecta; order Lepidoptera; family Tortricidae; genus Tortricodes; species Tortricodes alternella. The sequence goes on from OX401969.1 coordinate 22,772,531, forward strand.
TGAACTTCGGTATTCTGTACACAATTATGGCACGAGAATTTTTGATATTTTGGATATGTTAAAAGCAAAATACATACAATATATATACGAGGGGCGTTCAATAAATTCTCGGTATCGAGATGTTCCAACCTCTTTTAGTAAACTTTTTAATACTATCCATTTTGTGTCATTCATCTACACTATCTACAGTTCTACACTAATATTATAAAGAGGAAAGATTTGTACCTATTTTTGTATGTTTGTATGTTTGTAATGAATAGGCTCAAAAAGTACTGGGCCGATTTAAAAAATTCTTTCACCAATAGAATGCTACATTCTTCCAATTTGACATAATGCGCTGCCGAAACTATTAGCGATAGAACAAAATAATGTACAACAATATTGAAGAACATCATAATGTCTACAAAAAACTCCGCGGTAGCATATGTCCAACTATTGTAGTTATGTCACTACAACAACTTTTTTCATTTTAAACATTAATGAAAATGCTAACCAAATTCAAACCATGCTATTTATGTGTTTATATTAATCCTTATCCAAATAAATTATTTTATGGTCAAGACCATTTAACTACCTATAAAAGCAACATGTAAGCGATTTAATAAATAAATAAATAAATAAATAAATAAATAAATAGTTTTTAAATTATTTAAATTGGACTTTCCATTCAAAAGATATTACGAATTAAAAAAATCAAACAGTAAACAAAACAGGAGTGGGGCGTGCACGTCTGTAAGATAGGTAGCCGCGCGGCTCAGTATTAGTTGAAAGTTGTCAACGTTTAATTTAGACTGTATATATTTTATTCGACTCTGCTTTTATTCTAATTACTTAAAAAAACCATAGTAAAAATGTATATAATATCCTATGTAAATATTACTTATTTAAGTGCCCGCCACTTAAACCATCAAAGAAATGGCTAATGACAAAAAAGCTGTAAAGGTTGTTTATAAGGACATTCTGTAGTCGGTAGGTATATTTAGTATCAGCATTGCACCCGTGCGAAGCCGGGGCGGGTCGCTAGTAGGCAATAAAAAGACATAAATATGAGAGAAATATTTCCACTGGTTTTTCTGCGATTACCGAACAAACACGATTACTCAAAGAAATTTTGTGATGTTGGTAAAATTAGAACACCGTACGGTTATTAAATTCTTAAAAAAGCAAGGAAACAATCAGAAATTTATAAAACAAGAAATGCACGTTGTTTATGGTGACTCTGCTCCTTCCTTGTCCATACTCCAAAAGTGGTCAAGTTTATTTAAACAAGGGAGGGAGATCATTGAAGACGACCCTCACCCTGGCCGCTACGCCACGCCACTACGCAGGAAAATGTTGTAAAAGTGGAGAAAATTATATTGGTAGATACTCGAGTGAACATCACAACTATAGCTCAATAAACTAACCTTTATGTTGGTACTATACACGCGATAATTCATGACCGGCCTAATATGACAAAAATAAGTGCGAGATAGGTGTCACGAATGCTGACGCCGCTTCAGTGGCGAGCGCGTGTGGATTGTTGTACAGTGTTTTTGGAATTGTGTGGCCAACATCCTGATGACGTAATCAACAGGATAGTCACAGAAGATGAAACCTGGGTTCATCACTATTACCCAGAGAGTAAAAAAGAGTCAATGCAGTGGCATTTTAGAGGCTCATCTGGCCCCAAAAAAATCAAGGTCATGCTTTCAGCCGGAAAGGTCATGGCCACAAATTTTTGGGATTGCAAAGGGATCTTGTTGATTGACTATAAAAATAAATCGGTAAATATTACAGGAGGATACTATGCTAATATTTTAAGACGGCTGAGAGAAGCAATCAAGGAAAAAAGGAGAGGAAAATTAGCATAAGGCATTTTACTCTTTCATGACAATGACCCTGTTCATAGTGCGCGAGTTGCCGAGGCTGCCATTCACGAGTGTGGATTTCAAAAAATAAATCACCCACCCTATAGTCCAGATTTAACACCAAGCGACTATTATTTGTTTTCTAATCTAAAAAAAGACCTTTGGGGAAACCGATTTGCATACGATGAAACTCTAAAGACAGCAGTTAATGAGCATTTTGACAGCAAGGCCGAAAAATATTTTTATGAGGGTATCTATAAATTAATTGAGAGATCTTCCAAATGCATTGAAAATAATGGTGATTATGTCAAAAAATAAAAAATAAACTCATTCATAGCTTTTTTGTTTCATATCCATACCGAGAATTTATTGAACGCCCCTCGTATATACATACAGTACAGTGTCACTTTTGAAACCAGAAATAAGAACGAAATAGAAATAATTAATATTATTACCGAGCGGCCGTAGGTAATTATTTCGAGGACACTGCCGAGACAACATACTGCTTACTTGTTTATACTGTGCCTACACTATTGATAACTTGATATGTCGCCCAGCACGTCAGTGCGTCCTTTACATATTTGACTAGGTTGACAGTGACGCTACAAATGACTCGCGGGCATGTCGTGCTAGCAATAGCAAAGCAATGGATCGTGTTAAATGTAAAAAAAAATGTGCATAAGACCACACGATAGAAGTGAAAACCTACAAAAACAAGCACGAACCCACGCACGCACGCACGTACTCATACTCATAGCCTTCAGAAATAGTGCAATGACGACTAGAGCCGAGTATACGCGATTCAGCGTCACCGATTTGAGCCCAAACGCGTCTAAAGCAGTTTTCACTTCAAAAAGAAAAAGCCATAATTTTGGGTAGAAGTACAGTGTATAAGAATCGTCACAAATAATTATTAAATTCTCATCGACCAACGACAACGTTATCCACTTTTAGAAAAGAAATGATCCTTAAAAACATTTTGAAATGATAGAAATAGGTAGTCTAAGCAAATTTTGTTTAACGTTTCAACTTTGAATAACAATAAACACGCAACATTTCAGATGGACAGCAAGTCTACGAACAAAATGTGCTGCACCAGTGGTGAAAGAAGTTCTCCCAAAACTGGCGGAGTTTTCTCCAGGGCCTCCGTCTGGTGAGGAAACCGAACGCAGCCCTGTCAACGTAGTCATCGCTGACTTTATAGACATGGCCGACGCCATCTTCCCTAGAACTATCATACAACTCAACCATAAACTGTTGCGGAACAGAGACATAGTGTACCATAACTATGGGTGAGGATAATGAGCTCAAATGAAATTATGTACCTGTTCGATTAAGGATACTTTTAATTTTAAGCATTTTTAGGGTTGACAGTTTTCTGTGATATTCCATATAGGTATAAAAATAATAATCAAATCTAATTGCATTATACACATTTCATATTTTATCAGTTGTACCTAAGCTTTAAACGCTGTCATCGAATAGCAATATTTTCTGAGAAAACCACATGCTACCTTAAATTTTTACAATAAATTTATTTTTACTACTTAGCTATGCACTTTTTTTGTTAATTCCAAAAGAACTAGGATGCAGACTTACCAAACACGTTGCTACAAAACTCATCTAGCTTGATTTTTTCACACAAATCTTTGAATGACCATTCCTTTTTGTCGTTTCGGCGATCATTTACATGATCGAGCGGTTCAAATAACTTGTCAGATAGTTCATCAGATATTTCGATAATTCGACATATTTTATCCAAACGAGCCAAATCCTCAGTTGAATAAGTCAAGTCCGTAATATTAAGGACTTGGGATTTCTTTTCAAGCATTTGGAATGAGACATCCGACCCTGACACGCTGGCACTGTCCAGTTTATCGTAAATGTCTGGTTTACTCCTGTACATTTCCACGTTGCTTATTGTAGTTACTGTATTTACCGGGCTGACACATTCTGATGTTTCATCAGACGCAATGAATCCTGGGTCATTTGTGCATTTGAACAGTGAATTACTGATTTTCTTTTCCACCAGTACAATATGCGGTTCTTTAAAATTTTCATCTATCAGTTCTATATTAGGTTTGTCCAGCAAATCTGAAGTTTGTTCTATTTCCTTTCTTTCACATTCTTTAGTCTTACCATCTTTTGTAATATCATTTTCGCCTAATTTCTGAGAATTGTTAACAGTTAGTTGATTATACTGGTTGATATATTCCGTACACGACTTTTCATATTCCGAAGATTCGCTTATAATATGTATCACTTCATCAGCTTGTAGCTTTTCATCCATGTTAGCGTTACCATCAATTAAACTACACTCAAAATCTTTACTTAGTTCGTTCTTAATATTACTTTCTGTTTTAGTTTCTATTGTTTTACCGTCTTCCCGAAGACCTGACTGTTTAGGTTTAGTCCAAGAAAGATTTTTATAAATTTTTCCTATATTCGTAAGTTCACGTGAAATATTTTGACTCCTACATTTTTTTAAAGTTTTCTCTAAAATATTTGATTCTGCTATTTTAGTTTGGTTGTTTGTGTTTGAGCTGTTAGACGCTTCTTGTTGTCGTAAATTGTTGGAAATTTTATCATTTAGCACAATTCCTGGGTTGTTTTTACCTTTTTTGCTAGCAAACATTTCTAAGGTTTTAAAATTGGCCTGATTATCAATTCTAGAGCTATATTGTTTCTCTTCATATTTTTTTTGGAAAGGCTCTGAATTTTGTTTTTTGGTTTCTGCATTGATAGGTGAATGTGTGTGCGAGTTTGCTTTATTAATTATTTCTTTTGAAGTAGTTTTAGTTGGAGGAGTATGCTCAAATTTTCTACTGTTTGAGGGTTCGGTTTTGTTCGAAATTTTGGAAAATTCTCTTTTAACCGCTTCTAATCGTTCCTTTTGATATTTTTTTTGTGATGCTATGCTTTTTTCATGGAAATAACTTTTCTTTTGCGCTGAACAAGGGTTTGATAATGTATCTATACAAGTTGTGACTTGTCTCGTAGGGTCGTTGTGAAGCCGACTTGCTTCACGAGTAAATGCAACCGTGGCTCTTCTCAGAACTGGTCGCGAGCTCACCCCGGATACTAGTGTGTCACCAAGATTAGGCAATATAGGATACGGAATGCATTCTATGCCGACATGGTTCTTGCAGTCTTCTGTTTGCTGGACCCATCTCGGTGCCTTCCACGAACTAGCTCTCGAACAGGGCATTTTAGTAACGGTCTGAACGATAAACTGTTGTCTCTCCCAGTACAGAATCGTGTCGACGACGCGGCAAGCGTACGAATACTCATTTTCATACCAGCAAATAAGTTTGAAGAAGTTTGGTCGCAATTGTAGGCTCGAGTCAACGTCTAGGGTGCAGGAGTGTTTATCTCCTATGAAGTCTGAAGACACCGCTTGCTCTTTGGACACTTGCATAATGCTGTGCAGCGACGAGTCCTTTAATGTTTCAATGCATTGCGTGATTTCTTTAATGGATGTGGTTTTGTTTAACCTGTGAAGCATCCATTACCGTCAATGAAATTACGAAGGAAAGAAAGTCTGTCTAGTCTACATAGTGGTGAAATTACATGAATGAATTTAAAAAAATATAATTCGTGATTTAATTTTAAAAATTCGTTAGGTATTTCGCGCAAAATGCACTAAAGGGCGACACAATAAATAACCCGCGTGACTGCCACACCGCTGGTGTGATGGCTTCCATTTTATTTCCTGTGACACTGCTTACGCGGGCCCGCTTTTGACCCGCGTTTCGGTGTGTGGGAAGCCTTAACTCTACCATCACCTGGCTTATGTTCGGCAAACGCTAACCCCACCAGGATTTGGGCCCTTCTTTCAATTGAGCGACATAACACCAGCGCGAAAGGCAGGGCTAGAATTTCCTAATCTGATCGGTGGATTCATGTTGATCGTATGTCGTAAACAGTACTATTAAAATAAGTTCACCATTCGGCCATCCTCGGTTATTGTCTGTATCCCTCGTTTTTCACAAAGAACATATCAAATTACAGATATGACCTTTAAATATATTACCCGTTATCTTATTAAACACAATACAACGGAAGGATATGAGCAACAAAACCTACTAATAGCTCTAAAGTAACACAACCTTTATATCGAAATAAGAAAAATAATTAGCGACTATTTTTTGACAGTATGACACGCATGACAAATGTTGTACCTACTGTTACCTAACGTAAAACAGGAACGATTGATTCATAAAGAATCATGTTTTTAGGGTTCCGTACCTCAACAGGAAAAACCTGTCTGTCTGTCTGTCTGTCTGTCTGTCTGTCTGTCTGTCTGTCTGTCTGTCTGTCTGTCTGTCTGTCCGTCTGTCCGTCCGTCCGTCCGTCCGTCCGTCCGTCCGTCTGTCTGTCTGTCTGTGTCCGTCTGTCCGTCACATAATTTGATACTTTCAAGGGAATCCAAAGGGAATCAAAACCTATTTGACCCGTTGACCTAGAATCATGAAATTTGGCAAGAAGCAGTGTCTTACAGCACAAGTAAAGGAAAAAGTTCGAAAACCGTAAATTTATAATTACATCACATAAAAAATATGTTAAACGGAATAACCTTTGGAAAGTCGTATCACACTCGGCAGTTGCACGGAGATAAGAGCATGCGAAAGTTATTTTTTGTCTTATTACATTAGGTTGTAAATGGTTACCCGGTTGTTAAAACCTGTTTTTTTTTTTTTCATTTTTGGGTTCCGTACCTACAAGGTACTGTGAGTTTTTCATAGGTAAGTACGGGACCCTCGGCGCGCGAGTCAGACTCGCACTTGACCGGTTTTTTTTATATTATAGGTACATTTTATATACATCAATAATTAATGCATGTCCATATCACTTCTGTAAACTTCTTAGGTCTACTGGTAAGTAATGTCAACATGGCAGGTGATATACATTGCGTTTACGATACTTTAAGTTGAATGCTACCTAAAAGAAATAGCAGCAATGTAACTTGTGCCATTTTCGTCTCCGGCTTTAGCCGATAATAGCCGAGAAAAGTCGAATCGTTACTTGATTTTAATTGTACTGTAGCTGTTGTGTTGAGGTTAGCACGACGTCACCTGATAGAGAGGTCCAGTACAGACACGTTGACGATGGGCACGCGGAACGCCAAGCCCGTCAGCTTGTCGCACACGGCCGGAATGATCCTGCCCAGCGCCTTGCACGCGCCGGTCGCCGCGGGGATTATGTTCTGGTGGATGCTGCGGTGATCGCGCCAGTGCTGAAAACAACGTGCTGGTACCGGTATGGAGGCAGCTGATGGGACAAAACTATGGTTCAACTTAGGTCGTTTCCTCTAGTTTATTCTGTGGAGTATTTAGATACTAGGCTAGGCTGCTGACAGGCTAGTTCAGCTCGTTCCTATATAAAATGTAAAACCTAACCTTCCCCGTTAGGCAGTTCTTCGAGCGGCTTAAGAGAATTGTGAACCAAAGGCGAAAATTACCCTTTTCATACAAAAGGCGATAACGATTTCCACCCCTTAAATGCCGATTTTGACAAATTTTGATAGGTTGTCAGTAAGAACAAAATCTAAGTCTATACGTTTTTTGAATTTTGATTAAAGATCAAGAAATTAAATTAAAATTAGTTTTGTATGAGATAGGTAACTAAAACCAAAATAAAACTGAATTTATTTATTATAATGAAAAAATCAAAACGTATAGACCTAGATTTTGTTCTGACTGACAACCTATCAAAAATTGGTCAAAATCAGTTTACATTTAAGGGGTGAAAATCGTTATCGCCTTTTGTATGAAAAGCCGTAGGTTCACACTCCTTTTAAGAAAAGGCGTGGTTGCGCGTGACTGCACCTTATCTTATAAGTACCTACCTTGTGGTGTAAGCCTCGTTTCAACACAACGGCCAAGGTCATCTCCAGCACACTCGGCCCCCCAAAATCGAGCCCATTGGCAACATAGTTTTAAATTAGCCTGAGCTCTGTTCAAATGAGGGTAGGTACTTGGCTAAAGACGGCCCTGAACATGGCAGCTCACCTTCCCCCGTATGCAGAGTCCGTCGAGCGGCTTAAGAGAAGGTGTCATGGCGTGGATGCTGGTGACGAAGCCCTCGCCGATGCCGAAGGTGTCCTGCAGCAGCTTCACGATGGGCGCCAGGCAGTACAGCGTGCTGGACGCGCACGATATCACCTTCATATCTGGGTGCAGTCAAATTATCAAACATATATCAGCCCAAGCCCTGCTACAAGCTACACCTATACGACAGTATAAAGACATACAGTAGTCCGACGCCTTTGATCTCGCGGTAAATGCCGACAACGTCTTAGGACAAGTAAACAATGTTTAATAATTTACGTATTTATCTATTTCAAACCAACGTCACATTAACATAATTATTAATAACTAGGTTGGAATCTTTTATGGCTATTCCCTCGGTAATCGTGCTTTTTTTTCGGGATAAAAAGTTAGCCTTTTTTTAATTCTCCGACTTTCCAACTATCGCTGTGCAACAAAGAGGAATAACCGAATTCCACGCGATCGAAATCGCGGGCAAAAGTTACTCTACTTATTTCTTCTTCTCAATACCTACTACTTTTCTCTTTACTCTGTGCCTATACGTATGACTCATTTGTCACAATAAAGCTGCCCGCTTTATTGTGCTTCTTGCAATCTAACTTTCAAAACCAAATTTGGGTTTGCAAGTCACGCTCTTGCCCTTGCAAGAAATTATGCAGCAACTAAATGATTCGGTCAGGGTGTCGCTGTCGACGGGTACACCTGGGAGGACATCATCATATACATAATATGGGTCACCGTTGCCTTATTTAAATAAATAAAACAAATTCAGACAATACGCAGAGTAGTGTCCATGGCATTCCTCAACTGTGCCTGTAGACAAAAGTTGCGTAAAAGCATTTTCTTCCTACTACGCTTTAATTTTATCATAACGGCCTTAAATACTCAGCACAAAGCAGCCCTTATTTGCTCTAGAGCAAATAAAGTTGCATACAAATTTCATTATTGCACTGTTTTGTATTTTTTTTTAATTTGGTTGTTTGATCAAGAAGTTTACACCAACAGCTACCCAATCCGCCCATTCACAGTCCGACGGGACAGCCGAAAACTCTTCTGTGGACTTACTGTTAGCAAAAAAAAAAAAAACAAGCCACATATCGGCGGCCATATCGAACTGTGATTGTCTCGTCTAAAATGTTATGCTCAAAGTACTGGCTGATAAGATAGTATGGGTTACAAAAAGATTTAAAAAAAAATGGCATAATGTGACAATTAATAGACTAGATACAAGATTTCTGTGAACATTTTCGGATTTTCGACTTTAGCTTCAGAACCAATAGACCGATTTTAATAAATAGGGTATCTTAAGATTCGGGGAGAACGTGCGAGTGTCATAGGCTATATAAAAATTCTAAGGGTGCGTCATAACAGGTGCCAAAATCCTTTTTACTTCGCTAGTTGGGTTTAGCTGTACCTTTACGTTTTTTTACCAACTTTTAGCAGTAGTAGAAAGAAAAGCAGATTATGCAACTCGCATCAAGTGATTTGTTATTGCGCTCGTGTTTTTAGAGCCCTCACTTGCGTTCGGGCTCCAAACCAACACTCGGCGCAATAATGAATCACTTTCTGCTTGGTGCAACAATCTACTATTAGAGGAAGTTATTTCGAGGTAGTTGTTTTTTTCTGTTTCAAATTGAACTCTACGACGGCGCGTTTTATCCTTCACGCTATTTGAGCCTTAAAGTAGTATGTCCTCTTTGTGTTACCAATGCGACGAGGCGATAGACGATCCAGGGTGCCTTCAGTGCCTATACATAAGCGTCCAGTGTCATTTAAATTAAAAGACAACCAGTTTGCCTTTAGTCCACGACTTACTTCCAATTCATGATAAAGTAAGTCCATTTTATTATACCGTCCAATACCAATCATAGAGGCCACCTCGCACCTCTAAATGTTTCAATCCGCCATAGAGTAGGGTGCATTTCAGAGTTCATATTACCTCTTAGCCTTCATAAAAGTGCTTCCAAAACAGAGAGTAGAAACAGCAATTTGCTTCCGCACCAAATATTTTCCAAATGTTGACAAACGTTTCTAAACACCGGTGTGGAAGCACCATAAAAAACATCTTTCATCTTTGTGGTAATCTATGAACTATTCGCAGCTGCGGCCCTAACATGCATGCGTCAAAGATAAATAAGAACCGTTTATCTCTATGACTATCTCTTTCGTCGGCACTAGTGTGAGAGAGACGCACTTAGAGATAAACGGTTCTAATTTATCTTTATGCCATGCATGTTAGGGCCGCTGAGTTTGTTTGCAGCTACAGCCCCCGTAGAACAGTTTTATCGCTCACATAAAGCATTCGTCCCTTTTGCACCCGCATATTAGTTAAAAAGTGACAGATGCTTTATATGCGCGATAAAAATTTGTATCATCATAGACAAGATACCAGCGCCCACGTATATCCAACAAGCTTCAAATGAGATGATAACCTGGGCATAATTTGTCTTCATTGACGCCGAATATGATCATGGGGACATCAGCGCTTGGTGCTGTCACCAGCACACGCCTCACTCCATCGCTGACTAGGTGACCCTGCGGACATTGCATGACATATCGACTGCAGCAATTAACATTGTCGTAACTACATTTTTGTCAATTTTTATTTTAATGCGCCAAATTGACGACAATGTTAATTGCTGCAGTCGATATGGGTACGACCAGGGTATTGAATAGTATTTATTGAAACGTATTTTTGTCTGTGCGGCGCGGGTTTAAAATTATTAATTATATTATTATTAATTATTATATCTAACTATGCATGTTTCATATTTCATTTTGTCTAGGTGCTTAATTGTAAAAACTCTTCTCTTATTAATAATGTAACTAGAACATAAGTTTCTTTTTTAAATTGCATTTACATATCAAGCTCTTTTGCCCATTGCACATTAATATTGCAATAAAATGCGTACACAAAATTTCGTGCCTGTGCTGTTGACCGTTGAAGAGTTCCTTCATCTGGAGCTAACCCTAGATATCGAATCAGGTCATGCTTACCATAAAAGTGCATTGTCGTCCGAACTGAACCAACATGTAAAAATTCAGATTCGTAGGATAAGAGGAAGTGGTTCTAATTCAGCTTGCAAGATTTGACCCGAAGATACATAGTAACATACAAACATTGCAAGTTAATAAAATGCTTGTAAAATTATATTTGTACCTCAGTAATGGTAAAACAAGAACCTAATGTAACACCTTCTCGCTTGTTTGTATGCATATAAATAATCATTTCATTTCTTTTTACAACTGGCGAGGTAGGTATACCTACCTAAATATTACAATTTTTATTGCTTTTAATAAAAGTTGAATACGGTTTTTCAAATCAAGTAATGTACATTTTGTAGGAATACTGAAATAAATTTAGCGTCGTTATGTCGGTAGCAGGTAAGATACAAGCTAAAAGAGTGGATGTCACATATTTGTGGACGAATTTAGGTCGGCCATAAACATGATTTGGTATGTATGGTAAGTACAATACCGACGCTTTCTCCAAATTGGTGAACATTCCAGAAGCCTCAACTACATATTGCACGCCGGCGTCCTGCCACGGTATGTCTGACGGGGCCTTGTGGTGAAACACCTTTATCGAGTGACCTGGCGAAAATGTATAACTTTTTAAATACCTGCTGACTTAGATGCTGTTCTAGTATAAGTAGGCTAATTGCATGACCGACAAACCGTCAATTTTTATTTCAGCGCCCTCATATGAAATGTTTCCGTTATTTTTCCCATGTGTGGAATCAAATTTCATTAAATAACAAATGTATTCTAGATCTATGGCTGGGTCGTTGATAACTGCGACCTGCGAAATATGGAACAAATAACTTATTATCAAGTTTACCAGTCAATTCTATGAATAATCAGCCCATTACAGAATCTTTGTAAGTAATGCCAAGGTTAAACATTCTTGTTATGGGCCAAAATATCCCAGAAAAGGGAATACTTTAAGTTACTAACTTCTATTTCAGGGGTCTGATAACATGTTCTGAATATTATTCTGCCGATGCGGCCAAAGCCGTTTATTCCAACTTTAATAACCATTCTCATTTGGTGTAAAAAATTAATTGATTTTGAAATATTTAACTTTTTTATGCAGAAATAAAAACGTCATATTTTGAAAATGCCGCTTTCGTGCGATAATAAGAATAGTGAAATTAAATTGGAGTTGCCATTAATTTAAAACTAAGAATGTGCTAACCGGTATTTTCCGGATAAAATTAAAACCCACTTACACACTGCAGGGATTGATTACGACATATGTTTGTAAATTAAATAGGTATATGTAAATAAACAAATAAGTAGTCTATCTGTCGTAAAAGTCGACTAAGGGACGGGTCCTCTCCAACACGGTGGACTATCTGTATGGGCGATGGGCTGATCACCTGTCACCATACGGTTCATCATACCATCTTAGGACTAATTAATCAAACGTGGCCACAAGTAGTTTTGTGGCTCTGCCCACCCCATTAGGGATTTCGGGCGTGATAATATGTATGTATGTATGTAGTCTATCTGATCACGAGATATTGTCAATATTGTACCCCCACTTGATCAAAACGACCTCCGTCGGGCTGTCGTCCCGAACGTGTACCATGGGCTTTATTAGGCTAGGTATCCACCTACGATATAACTAACAATATCATCTACTGACCATTAATCTAATTTTTATCGCACACATAAAGCATTCATCCCTTTCGCACACGCTTATTAGTTAAAAAGTTATGGATGCTTTATGTGCGCGATAAAAAATAGTGTGCTAGGTACTCAGTGGATGTTGCAGTAAGCACAGTTGCACATTTGTAGGTCAATAATATTAGGCTAGGTACTGACCTACATATAACTGTACAATATCCATGGTTGTTCAGTTCAGATCATCAGTAGATGGTATTGACGATTGCGCAATGGTTTGGTAAAAGTTTGTGAGTATTTAATTTTTACTGTACCGTACACTAACAGCGTATGCGTTTTCCAGGTTTGCGGAACGTGAAAAGGATAACCGTAAGCCACATAACATTGAGGCATATGAGCACAGATTATAATGTTATGTCCCATAGTGAGTACCTATTTCTCTGTATTATTATACTGTGTATACTGATATTGCATATTTATATTGTAGGTCAGTACCTAGCCTAAGATCGAAAACGTAATTGTACGTGTAGCCAGGGCTTTAAATATATTCGTGTGCTGGCTCGCCGTGTCCCGAGTACTTATTCTAATCTGTCATAGATTAAATATAAGCAGATGTTCTGAAATTAATGACATGAGAGCGTTTTCACATTACCCGATACGATATCGGTGTCGGACGCCGATAGCCGATTTCCGATATCTTGTCTTCACATACATAAGTCCGATATGATCGGTATAATTTGGCTGGCCACCGCCGGCCGCCGGCACAATCCCGCACACACAATGTACACATATAGCACACAGACAAACATTATCGTCCGATATCGACGGAAGCCCGACATATCGGTATCGGGTCCGACAATGTTCATATTTCATACATTTTATTTTCCCCGATATCGTATCGGCGTCCGATACCAATATCATATCAGACAATGTGAAAACGCTCTTAGAGAACACAAAAAGTAATAAAACAATATTTAATGAATTCAATCCCATAATACAATTAAATTCCAACACTTTTGTGAACGGTATGAATTAAGAAACACCAATGATATTTGATTAGGCCAATAATTTATTCATTTTATTTGCATTTTATTTTAATTCAATAATTCATTGTTATTTAAATAATAATAATTAATAATTAAACTGAAGACATGGTAATGAAAAATAAGTTTATTTAACTTTACTCAGCATCCTGAATTGTACCTACTGCAAAGTCTTCAAGAAATTTAGCTTCTGTGACTCATTGATCTAGAATCCGCCCCGCCTACAATTGCTCGGAGCAGACGAGACGTCCTTCGTCTGACATTTCTAAACTCCATCTTGTGAGCGGTGTACGTGTTCAGTGTCACTCAACTACTTTATCCTATACTTCATACCGGTAAGTGTTAATACAATGTAATTCGTTCATAAATTCGTTAAAACAATCTAAAAACAACTTAACTCTTATTAATTTAACAATTTTATTCTCATTACGAGTTAACATTCACCGGTTTACATCATCATTATACATCATTGATCGGAAATAATTACGATTTTCTCCAATGTGTGAGAATAAACCAAGGAATGAGTAACGTTAATTTCAATTGTTAAGCAATACTTTAGATATATGAGTATTCGTTGTTTCCTAATTTACCGCTAGTGAGTGTGACCTCTATTCGTCCTCCATACACCGGCAGTGGCCAGTTTTAACCCTTTCACAGCTTTTGAGACCATTTTTAAACACTGTTCGTAAATTGTAAATTTTAGGGGACACGGCCAAGGTCACGGCTGGTCAGACTAAAAAAAAAAACTACACTTTATTATCATTTCATTGGATGTCTTATTTTAACCTATACTATCTGTTTTAAAACATTGATAAATAGTATCATCGTTATTATTAAACTTAGTAGCAAGTCTCATCAGCTTCAGATGTTTGTTTAATTTATATTTATCAGTTTAAATTAAATAGATGCATAAGATAGATAGTGTTCCATTTAGTGTTAGAAGTATTGGAATACAATCTTATGTAAGATCTTGTAGAAATGTTTGAAACGAAATCCAATTAAATTGCCCATAATATCATTAAGATTCTAAGAGACTTTCTTTGTTTGCAGCAAACATGTCTAAGATCGGAATTAATGGATTTGGACGCATTGGTCGCCTGGTGCTACGTGCCTCCATTGAGAAGGGTGCTTCAGTTGTAGCCATCAACGACCCCTTTATTGGCTTGGATTACATGGTCTACATGTTCAAATATGACTCCACCCATGGTCGCTTCAAGGGCACCGTTGAGGCCCAGGATGGTAACCTCATTGTTAATGGCAACAAAATTGCAGTCTTCTCAGAGCGTGACCCCAAAGCTATCCCATGGGGCAAGGCTGGCGCTGAATACGTTGTAGAGTCCACTGGTGTCTTTACCACCATAGCAACAGCATCTGCTCACTTGGAGGGTGGGGCCAAGAAGGTCATCATCTCAGCCCCCAGTGCGGACGCACCCATGTTCGTCGTCGGCGTAAACCTTGACGCGTATGACCCCTCTGCCAAGGTCATCTCCAATGCTTCTTGCACCACCAACTGCCTTGCTCCCCTTGCCAAGGTCATCCATGACAACTTTGATATTATTGAGGGCCTGATGACCACTGTCCATGCAACCACTGCCACCCAGAAAACCGTCGACGGTCCCTCCGGCAAGCTGTGGCGCGACGGCCGTGGCTCTCAGCAGAACATCATTCCTGCTGCTACAGGCGCTGCTAAGGCAGTTGGCAAAGTCATTCCCGCTCTTAATGGTAAGCTGACCGGTATGGCTTTCCGTGTGCCTGTCGCCAATGTATCGGTCGTGGACCTCACTGTCCGTCTGGCCAAGCCCGCCAGCTATGAAGCTATCAAGGAAGCTGTTAAGGCCGCTGCTGAAGGTCCGCTGAAGGGCATTCTTGGTTACACTGAGGACCAGGTTGTGTCCTCTGACTTCATTGGAGACACACACTCTTCTATCTTTGATGCTGCTGCTGGTATCCCCCTCAATGACCATTTCGTGAAGCTGATCAGCTGGTACGACAACGAATATGGCTACTCCAGCCGAGTCATTGATCTCATCAAGTACATCCAGACCAAGGATTAAATTCATAGATATAAGAGATATGTTACACGTCGAGATTATCGACCCTTATAAGTTAAGTTTTAAATTAATGCAGTGTTATACTCTAAATTATTATGCTACTTTGACAGTAGCTTTTAAGCATGTGTAATCTATGGTTTGTTCTGTGCATAAAACATGATTATTTATGTATGTAAATCAGTACACTTGAAATTAAAACATTGATACAGATAACAATTGCATTTTATTGTAGCTCAATTGTGTCATTTTTGAAATTGAATCATTCATGATCAGGTCATGTATGCATTCGTTGTCGCGAGGACACACCGTCACTTAGTTCTTGTGTTATGATCTCTTTTCAGTGTGTTTTAGTAGGTAGTAGTAGTAGTGAAGATTTTTTTGTATTTCTTTTAATATTATCAACCCATTCATTACCGGACAAGCGTAGCGCCTATTGACCCTACCGGAATGTCTATTGCGTTGGCATCTAAACGACGGCCGCATCTGACGGTGGGAAATGAGTTAATGGTTGGTACGTAGTATCCCTACATTATAGTTTGTGGTAAATGGTCAGTGGCCCGTTTTTATTTTACAAGCAAAAACTGGCAGCACCGATGTTAGACCTCATAGGATCCTGGCTTAAAGGTCTCTGAAGCCAGGCCATAAAATCCAAAAAAAGATGTACATAGGATCCTGGCTTAAAGATCTCTGAAACCAGGCCATAAAATCCAAAAAAGAAAAGGATCCCATACATTTTTTTTTTTGATTTTTTGGCATAGGTTCCCATACATCTATCTGCCTTGCAGTGCTACCAGTTTTGTCTGTATAATTGTAACTATAGCTTCGTGAAACGCGCCACACCTAAGGTAAGGCCGGTTAAGGTCCGACACATCAAATTTTAGTAAATCAGTAAAAATTTTGACATTCGTGACCAAAATTTGATCGAATGGATCTTTATAAAATATATTATATATTTTTGCGATTATGGTTCTTATATTTTATGCAATAATGACAAGAGGGCATGTAATACGCAATTGTCCACATTTATTGCTAAATTATCGCACGTTTATAAATAAAAAGGAATAAGTCCAAATGAAATTGACTTTTGTTTTAAAGTTTACTCAACGGCGTTAGCGTTATCTTGTAATCCTTAAGCCATAAATGTATGTTCATAGTTTTGTGCTGTTCGCCAACTCTAAGCACCTATTTAATTTTATACCATATTCACGATAAACGGTAATGGAATCGAATAGGTGCAATACATCACTATTTATATGGCCGTACGTACTTACGTCGTCCCTCGGTAGGCAGCTGTCACTATACACTGACAAATTCGTCTGCTTCGTGTAGATTTGTGTGATGAACGAGTTTCAATTCCTTTTATTTTAGGAAGAAATATGGTGTACATTAATAGATAATGGATATTTCTGTTGCCCATTGTACTGTTGACTTTATATATTGCGTATAAGCTAGCAAAATTGTGTTTATTTTGAAATAATGGAGGATCTCAATTTGACAGAGACCGAAATGAGATATTTCGGTGATTTGTTTTTATGTTGTGACGAGGAATCCAATGGGAAAATACCGATTTTAAAAGCAACGGAACTATTTAGATCATCTAACGTAACGAATGATATCCTCAAACAGGTAATATATGGAATACTTATCACGTTTGGAATGATAATAGAATAAGTGTAGAGGAGGTACTATGGTACTAATTATATGTTTCAGATCATGGATATAAGCGTGGCTCCTAATAGCTTGGCCTCGCTGAATCACATGAATAGGAAACAATTTTATTCGGCGTTAAAATTAATAGCAGCTCATCAAACAAATGTGGCACTGAGGCCAGATCTGTTAGCGACTCCTCTGGACCTACCGCTGCCGCGCTTCACTTGGGCGCTCAACTCTGAGGCGAACATAGATCTCATACAGTTATCTAATTCACCTAAAGAACAACATATCCCTAAGAGAGAAAGAAATTTTGGTAGCAACATTGGAGCTTATGAACCCATACAACTATCATCTAATTTGTCTGACAGTGATGTCCCACAAACATTGTCTCATGATAACACAGAAGCACTTAGTACCGACTCCGAGATGGAGTCTGAAACCATGTCGCAGAGGTCAGACTCACATGGGGTAAGTTATGATAAGTGTGTACTTGTTTATCAGTCTTTCTTACATAAAACACACAAAAAAGACTGGCTGTGACAGATCACGATTTAGCAATTAGGATGCTTGTTGCAGTGTTTGTTTGTTCTAAAAGATTTAAAAAAAGGTGTTGGGCTTAATTGCTTACTAAGTCTGCAGTTATGAACAAACGTAACATTGCTTCTAGCATCTTGTATGAGCTACATAACTGTGATTTTTCTCTGCTGTGCTACTATTTACTTGGAACACTGCCTTGTCCAATTTAAAGCTAATCTAAACAAATTACAGAGGTGATGTAGCACACAAATTTTCCAACATACTATCTATGACTTTAAGTAAATTATTGTTTGGACCCTTGTTAAGTTCGCCACCCTATTTTGGACTTTATTGCTTACTAATGTGTATTTGGAGACTATTGTGAAGCATCTTGTATTTAGAGTCTAAGTTTTGTGTGGCATGTATATTATAAGGTATTCAACAAACATCTATCGGAATGATTTGTGCAATGCTTGTTTCTCATTAGCTAATTTATTTTAAGTCCATGACAGTGTTGGTTACTAGATAATCAATGATGCATGCTAAATTGCAGTGATGTCCTGTCCTCGTTTGTAATCAGTGATAATTTTGTTACATTGTTATTTACATACATAAACAACAACACATTTTGAATATGTAAAATAAGTAAAACAGGAATGGAACATTTTGTTACTAATAAATACAACAAAAATGGAAATGAATAACAAAGGGATTTCTTCTATACTGCAGGGAATACCCTAAATATAATGCTACAAATGGGACTCTGTTAATTGCATCATTGACACATCTTGTTATACTATACACTTGTACTGTGCACTTGATGTTATCTTAACTCATCCTCTACCACCGACCTATATATGGGTCTGCGAAAAAGACCTCTGACGTCATTTTTCGCAAACGTAAATGTAGGTTAGGATTCTGATGCACTGGTACGTCAGCATAAATAATATAAAACATAGTTGCTATCTGCATCTGTCTGTCTGTATGTCTGCTCAGTTTTTCTGAACTTACAATATATTTTGATGTTCTGATATAACATCTTAAAAAAAAGATTTTTAGATGCTGACATGGTTTAGGATGGCTAAACATTATATATAATCAAAATAATTTACCAAAGAGTTGTAGGTCTTAAGAGGCCTACAGAAAAGGCCTTGGTGGCATGAATCAATCTCCTAAGGTTGATTTACAGCAACCATTTATACCTTCTATTATTATTTTAAAAGAAAGTGAGATTGTAGTTTATTTGCAAAGCTATTTTGACCAATATGGTATCGATCCTTATCAAGTTAAAAATGTAGATAAAATTTGCCCTTTACATCATGCTATTTAAATGAAAACTGTAGAATATACCAATCGGATTGAAAAAATCATGCAACATAATTTGCAGAGACATGTACAATAATCCAAACATTTCTATATCCAATTTAACAATGACCTGATATTTTTGACTCTAAAACGCACCGTGCGAAGGCGAGGTGGGTCTAACAGGCACCAGGCTAATATACCTTTCATTGCTGATAAATTATAAGCTACATGACAAATGTGGTAGCTAATGCCAATGTCTCCATGTAATTGCTTTTAATTTGACATGCGATGTAATTTAAACTGTATATTATACTAGCTTTAGTCCACGACTTCGTTCGCGTGGAATTCGGTTATAGTTATTCCCTCGGGAACTTTGTAATTTTCCGGGATAAAAAGTATCCTATGTTGCTTCTAATACCTCGTGTACAAAGTTTCATGATGATCGGTTAAGTAGCTTTCGCGTGAAAGCGTAACAAACTTACATTCACATTTATAATATTTCTAGCTGTGCCCGTGACTTCGTTCGAGTGGACTCGGAACTTTTCAATTTTCCGGGATAAAAAGTAGCCTCTGTGTGGGTGTATATCATAGTTTCGACTACGTACTCTCTGAATATCATGCTATCGAATGTTCGTTGGCTCGACTGGGTGGAAAAGCGTAGAAACAATAAATCGTCAACAAAAAATTGAGATTTCGATTGTCATCCCTTAGAAAATCTCAGACACGAATGTTCATTGGCTCGACTGGTACTGGATCGAATATTCGCTGGGTCGAAAAGCGTAGAAACAATAAATTGTCAAATCGAAATTGATATTTCGATTGTCATCCCTTAGAAAATCTCAGACACGAATGTTCATTGGCTCGACTGTTACTTGATCGAATATTCGCTGGGTCAAAAAGCATAGAAACAATAAATCGTTAAATCGAAATTGATATTTCGATTGATTATCATCCCACAAAAGATCTCAAACACTAAAAATCATTACAAGTAAAAAAGGGCAATTAAATAAAACTCTTTATTACTCAATAATTTTAGACTTATTATACCTACATAAATAATTATTATTTTACATATAACATGTCATACGAGATCAAGAAAAACGGCAACATTACACAAAATGTTCCCTTATCCTTATGAAAAGGACTGTAGACTTGAGTATAATGGTTTAAATTTCAACCCGATAGCTCCACGCGTTCCTGAGATAAAGGGTCTTGACAGACAGACAGACGGACAACAAAGTGATCCTATAAGGGTTCCGTTTTTTCCTTTTGAAGTACGGAACCCTAAAAAGACTCTACGAATGTCGATCCTGCAGGTGATCGACCAAGTTTTGATGTGACCACTGAAAATTCTATACACCACTGATCGAAACCATATAATTCTAGATTACGTTTTGTCGATTGTACATATTTCGGCCACAAGTATTTCGATCCAGCGAATATTCATTACAATAACAGTCGAGCCAATGAATTTTCGACACACCACTGATAAAAACTATACAATTCTAGATTACGTTTTGTCGATTGTATATGTTTCGGCCACAAGTATTTCGACCCAGCGAATATTCGATCCAATAACAGTCGAGCCAACGAACATTCGATAGCATGATATTCCGAGAGTACGTAGTCGAAACTATGATATACACCCCCTTTGTGTTAATCCAGGGTATAAACTCTCTCCATTCCAAATTTCACCAAAATCCGTCCAGCCGTTTTAACAGAAAGAGGTAACAAAAATTCGCATTATTAGTAGGATTGAGTAAATAAACAAAACGTATGATTCCAGCGGCGCGGCAAAGCGGGGTCTCCTTGGAGCACGGCCAGCGAGAGCCCCACCCCGACGAACAGCGTGGCTGAGCGCGTGCACCCCGTGTGGGAGCACAGCGCCACGGGCCGCGGCGTGTGGCCCGCCAACACTGCCGAGGAGCACACCAGGCTGCTCGGTAAATATAAAGTTACAATAGCCTTTGACTGCTTTGCGCGCATCCTAAGTAATCGACCGAGCGAGCGAAGCGTCTCCGTTTCAGCTTCGGCAAAAATGCTTTTGTATGTCCAGCGGAGGTCCGGCGGCTGTCCATTTGTTCTCGTCTACAGGTCGCAGTTCTCAACCGATTCTCGTGAAATTTTGTGAGCAGGTTCGATAATTATATAGATTTTTTTTGTTGATTCAGTTTTTCGACATTTTTCAAAATGGCGGAGATATGGGGTTTTTGCAATTACATACTTATTTGCGGTGTTGGTAAACTGACCCGACCTATGTCGATGTATGGGGATATCAGTTTTCCAATTGCAAAATTAAGTCTGTCGCGAGGTCTACAGCTCACGGAGCCTCTAGTTCCTAACTTAAGTAACAATAATCTTAGAGAGATTTGCTACATATAATTTAGCCTCTTTCGGACCTTTCATGCATGACATTTTTTTGGTGATTAGTGGTTCTGCCTGTCTGATTGCCATTTGGCAGTTTCCAATTTCGGCCAGTCATCCAGGCACAGGAACTTCAACGGAAACCTTCACACCAGTGGCTGTGGTTTGATGTGAAAGCTTCCATTTTAGTTCGTGTGACACTGCCTCCCATTCGTAACGCGTTTCAGCGTGTAGAAGCCTTAAAGCTAACAAGTATTTCAAGAGGTCTAAGACCATAGACCCGATTTTAGCAATACCAGCGCCCTAGACAGGATTTCTACGGCGCCCCCTAAAGTCCAAGGATATAATGAAATGCGCCCTGGGCGGTCGCCTAACCGCGCTCTATCCTAACGCCGCTTCTGTGTCCACTACCATAAGAATCTGCCTGTTTGTCAGTCAATTGACATAAAAAAAAAACAGAACTGCTATAAATAAATGAATCTAAATAATAAATGTACGTAGCACTTTATTTTCTTTCATAGTCGCCTTTGAAGTGACTTTTCAGTAGAATATTTCAGTACCTAACTATAAATGAAAAGTGCCATGATCTACGTAATTACAGATATCATTATCTATCTGTGGACACAGCCAAACAGCATTGATAAAACGTTATGTTTACAAATATCTCTTGCACACTTCATGTCGAGACTGAAATTTAAACTTCGTTTATTTACAGCTCAACACGTTTCTTTAATTTATTGAAAAGTCACTAGTTAACAGTTATTAGAGGGAAAACAATGTTAAAAACATAAACATAACAATTAACTTAAAAAGCCTGGAAAACCATCAAACAACAAAAACCACAAATGCTGGCCGGGTATATAATTCCATGTCCGGACTAGTCTGTATGACGCTTTTGACTTCATAAAGTGTAAAACTCCTCACCAATTAAATTAGCCAACCAATTAGGGCTACATCGAAAAAAAACGACCTCGCTCGATTGTAGCCATAGAATAGATAAATAGTACTAACGTACAGAAGAATCACTGTCTAACAAAACCGATGTTTACGTACGAATATATGCCTAATCATCCGTTGCATAAAACGTGCTCTTTCGTGTACGGTAGGGTTGTCAGTTTTTCATACGCGTCACCCAACAATGCTACTTGATGATGCGCGTATCGGCCAGCGAGCGAGCGGCAACCTACTGCGATTTACAGCTCCGAGCTGTCCGACGGCCGAGCGTACTTAAAATGCGGAGTGATACCCTCCTGTTGTAGCTACGTGAGCTATAAAATACAAAATACCTATACGACGAATTTACAACACACTAGATACAAAACGGAATGTAAAGCATAGCAGTGTTTTTGAGGCAAAAAACAAAATCTAGGCTCTTTATTCTTGATTCCAGTCAATTCTTTGTATGATTCCCACGAAACAGGAATCATAGATATTTGTCGAAAAAAATATGTTTTATCCCCCACCCATATCATAAAACCTCCATTGTTTAATCAAAAACCGTAGGAAATGACCACCATTTTGACAACCAATTAGGAAAAACCAGTGCTGCAATGTTATTTCTTTATTGTTTTTAGTAAAGAAATGAGATTAAATTAGGAACAGCTGTCAAAACTCAAGTGGGTCTCTATTCTAGTATCCATAGATATTAAACAGTTATTGATACGAAACGTCAATTCAGTATGTTTTTTTAATATAAACTGCACAACATTTGATCTCGAGTGACATGAGAATAGAGACTTCATTCGTTTGTCTATGATTTAAAAAAAAAATGGTCTTGACAGAGGATCGAATTGGCGCCATTATGTTGGTGTTTTGCTGAACGAAAGTAGAATTGTTGTTGAATTGAATAGAAAAAGTTGTTTGTAATTTACATTTTAGTTGAAAATATGAATAGTAGTCTTCTCGGAATGTGTGTGATGTGAAAATGCGCCGGATATCGGAAAAATGCAGCCACGATTGCAACAAATAACTTGTTGCCAGAAAATATTGTTTCTGAACCCATCATGGAGGAGTTATAATATGTGTGTAGATAAAGTTATGTATGCAACTCTGTATAATTTGGCCGTAAAACACTAGTGCGATCTTATTATGAAACTCGCCTATCGGCTCGTTTCATGAAAACCGCACTAGTGTTTTAAGGCCTATCATTATGCAACCGTTGCATAAACTACTATTATTTCATTATGCTAATAAAATAAAATAAATACCTATTATCAACAACCTTGTGGTTCGAAAACACGACTAGATCAACTTCGCTCGATACTTTATTTCACCTCAAACTTATCACATTTTATTTTGGCGTCGCTAAGCGTCTTTCGTGGTGCTTTTAGTTTAGCAAAATGATAATTCTCATATAAATGTTCTGGTAGACCTCTTTTTGAATTCCTTGGTTACTTCCTTACAGACATTTAATTGATTTGTCGCTAACGCCAAGCAAATAATGCCTACGCTATCCCTTTCTTTCATGCGCGGAAATAATATTATCCATCACTATCCAGCACACCGCCCGGCAATTAGTGCGTGGCTTGCAAATCGCGATGCAGGACCTTGATGAGATTTCCCCATTAGATAACCTATTGCATTGTTAAGACAAAGTTTTATAGTCTGTTCCGCTTCTGTCAAAGCACCGTATTATCTGCTTAAGTTTTATTGTGTGAATTGACGTCTTGCTTCGCTAATTGCAGCAATTTTACTTCATTATACCTTGACCTCTAATTTGATCAGTGCTGATTGTTTTTATTTGACTGCTTTAGCTATTAGGACTAGCTTTTGCCCCCGATTTCTTCCGCTTGGAATTCGTTTATCGCCCGCAGCGCCATCTACCGAGGAGTAGCGAGCGTTGCTCATAATTTCTGTATTTATAAAGGTTTCTAATAATCTAATAATGCACTGCTGAGGGAATTGAACGAATTCCACGCGGGCAAAACAGGCAAAAGCAAGTAAACTTATATTTTTGTATTGCAGTTTTTTTGTTTGTATAGTGCTTAGCAAGGGGGTTTAAGCTCACCGAGCCTCTTCAACTTGCACATGAATCGGTTGATGGGTGAGCTCAGCAATACCAAGGTCGGCTGCTCAATAGACGGTACCATGGTCAACAACATAAGTTATGCGGACGACATGGTATTGCTGTGCCCATCAATCAATGCCCTCTTAAGACTGCTTCGTGTCTGTGAGCGTTACGCTGAGACATATGGCCTTAAGTACAACGCGACAAAGAGTGAGCTGTTGCAGTTCAAAGCCGATAATAAAATTTACGAACCGGTTCCACAGGTTAATTTATGTGGCACTCCTCTTAAAAGAGTCACGCGGTTCAAATACTTAGGCCACTGGGCCTCTGAATCTGTGAGTGATGATGCAGACATTGAAAGAGAGAGGAGGGCGCTAGCAGTCAGATGCAATATCCTGGCCCGCAGATTTGCAAGGTGTACAAATAAAGTAAAAGTGACGCTTTTCAAAGCTTACTGTCAGTGTTTCTACACCTGCAGTCTATGGGTCAGCTATACGCAGAAGGCTCTCAACGCCCTAAGAGTCCAGTACAATAATGGTTTCAGGATGCTGCTGGGGCTGCCCCGATTCTGCAGTGCGTCGGGGATGTTTGCTGATGCGCATACAGATGGCTTTGCAGCCATACTGCACAAAAGGGTCGCATCCCTTATGCACAGGGTGCGGGCAGCCCAAACAGCATTCTGAATACCGTTGCAGTTAAGATGCAAGGTTCTTTCCAGGAGCATTGGAACAGTATGCACTGTCTCCATGCTAAATGATAATAATATAAATTTTTATGCAATCTGTGTATATCTGTGTTTTGTGTGAATTTTATTAAATTATGTTACTTGTGTTATGTAATCAAATATGGAATTTATTCCGAAATAAAATAATTTGAATTTGAATTTAGCGAGAATATCGCATTAAAGAAATTCTTGTTTGTACCTACCTGGCGACCTATTGCTTCGGATTTTTGTTATAATAATATGGTAACCACAGAAAAACACACGTATTTTGGACCCTGGTTATCGGTGTGATTTGATCATATGGGCTGTAAAGACATGAAATTACTGATGTCATTGTCTTAGGTTTCCTGGTACATTATTTTAACTTGCAGGAACGGAGGAGGAGTCCTCCGACCGGCACTCGTCCGAGGAGGATGGGGAGGCCGAGGGCTCGGAGGCGTGGGCGATCACAGAGGCGCAGGCGCAGCACTACGCGGCGCAGTTCGCGGCGCTGCGCCCCGAGCGCGGCCTGCTGGCCGGACACACCGCCAGGTCAGCTGCGCGTGCTCTCACAAATTTAGAACGAATGGCTTTGTTCTTACACTCTAAATTAATATTTTCTTTATCCGCTGATCGGTACGCATGTTAGAGAACCACACCATTGCACAGTGGATGAAATGATAGTACATATCACACTGTACTATCCCCTCGAAGTTCCAGCGGAAATAGTAAATTCTGTAACTATCAAAGGCGGTTAAGAAGGAATTATAAACGGGTAAAATTTAAACGCTCGCCTGTATTGACTGTAAATAAATTAAATGGGCACCATAATTAATAAATGCTTACCATATATTGAGACCATAATACTAAATGTAAAGTAAAATAAATTGGCTCTTAATAAATTAAATCGATATCAGAATAAATAAATAAGTGCTCACCAAATATTTATTAAGTAAAATGAAGGTATCGAAGAGCTAACGTTTTCATTTCCAATTTGTTCAGATTGTTTTTTGAAAAGTCGCGGCTGGCCGTCGCGGACCTGCGCAAGATATGGCAGCTCTCCGACATGAACAAGGACGGCATGCTGTCGCTGGAGGAGTTCAGCGCCGCCATGCACCTGATCGTGCTGCGGCGCGCCGGCGCGCCCGTGCCGCGCGCGCTGCCCGCCGCGCTGGCGCCGCCCGCCGCGCCGCCCGCCGCCATGTTCGGCTCCGGCACCTCCGCCGACTTCAACCTGTTCCCCGAGCCCGAGCCCGACCCCTACGAGCCGAAGCCGCGGCCGGACGAGCGCCGGCCCTCCGCCTCCCCGCCCAAGGCCGACAGCCGGCTCAACAACAGGGAGTGGACGAAGTTCGTCGACTCGCCGACTTCGAGCGTGTCGTCCCCCGGCCCGAAGCCGGTGAACTTCGACTTTCACAAGTCGGTCCTCGAGCGCGACCCGAAGATATTCCACCCGGTGGCGCTACGCGCGACGCCGGACGCGGAGCGCGAGCGGCGCGCGAGCGCGTCGCCGCGGCGCGACGAGTTCGCGCTCGCGTTCTCGCCGCCGAGCCCGAAGCGGCGCTCGCCGGGCTCGCTGCGCGCGCTGCAGCGGCCGCAGGCGCGCAAGCCGGCGGCGGCGGGCGCGGGGGGCGCGGGGGGCGCGGGGGGCGCGCTGCCGCCGCCGCCGGCGCGCTCGGCGTCGCCGCCCGCGCCGCGCAAGGAGCCGCCGCCGCCGCCGCCGCGGCCGCTGCGCGCGCACGCGCGCTCCAGCTCGCTGGACCTGACGCGCCTGCGCGGCGCGCCGCCGCCGCCGCCGCGCGCGTCGCCGCCCGCGCCGCCCGCGCCGGCCGCCGACGCGCCGGAGATGCACGGCGCCTTCGAGGTGTACCGCAAGCCGCGCGAGGGCGCCGGCGCCGGCGAGGAGCCGTCGGTGCGCGCGCTGCGCGAGCGCAACGCCGTGCTGCACCGCGTGTGCCGCGCGCTGGCGGCCGAGCTGGCCGACGTGGCGCGCGAGCGCGAGCAGCTGCGCGCCAGCCTGCAGCCGCCCGTGTAGCCGCACGCCGCACGCCGCCGGTTGCTTTGAACGAGTCGTCGCCGCTTCTCGATTGGCGCGTATGAAAGCGGACGAGTTCGCGAACGTGCCGTCGCGTTAACTTTTGACTTCGTGTAGACGTGCCTTTACGAACTTGTCCGCTTCTGTACTTTTTACCTAATTAAAAGAAACGGTTTTGCGAACGGTTATGACGATTGAATTCACTTATCGGATTCACCCTGTATTCGAAGCGGCTTCAGAAATATTGCCGAGTCTAAATCGAACGCTTCGGTTCGCTTATATTGGCACTAAATTTCTTTATCCATGTTCGGAAAAGCGAGTTGCAAAAAGAGGACTTTAGTCCATCGCCCGACCCCTGTTTTGTTGTAAAATAAATGTGGAGTTCTAATTAATGTAGTTTGTCGATTATAATAAGCTCGTAAAACTTTTACACACATATTTTTATTCTATACGTGGAACTTTATCGATTCGTAATATATAAGCTAATTCAAACCGAAAGAAACTATTTCTAAGAATATTTTATAACAAAATTTGCAGTCGGGCAAATGGTCTAATCTCAATAGTCACTAGTGCGGGCCGACTGTTTTATATTCGTGTATTTTATTATTGCATCCATTGTACTGTATTATTTGACATGTAATCTCATGAAGGAAATATGAATATTTTTACATATTTTGTACTGACTATATCCAAATCATTTCGTATCGATAGTGTCAAATATGAAGCATTTTAGACTAAGCTTCGTTTAAAGCTCACCGAACTCGATACATTTTCTATGTATATTTTTCATTCCAAAAAGTTTGTGTTTGACGTGAGGGTATAAGAATGAGAAAACGATATGAAAAGTTTAAAATTTGTGTGCAATATCCTCTAGACACGGCATAATTTATTTTTTTGAGCTATGTGTAAAAAAATCGAGATTACCGATAAACCTTATTAATAATCCTGAATTATTCTGGACAACTGAGCCGAGGGTACTCGTTGGCTTCGGCGTATTTTAAGAGGCTTTTGTATAATAGTTACGGTTTTCATCATCTTTCCATTTATTAATAAGTATCATTTAGTCACAAAGCTAATGAATCTTTTATACTTATTGTATTCTTCATGCGGTCCAGTTGTAACATTTCAGGACACAGGTACTTTAAAGTGAGAAGGCAACCAGTGGCCCACCTATCCCTTTCTTATCTCAATGCATCTCTCTCTTCGATACTAGTATGAAAGAGGAGGTGCAGGATAAGACGGTGATAGCTGATCGTGTAAACTCTGCCGGGGCTACGGCATGTCTTATAACTAGCACGTTTTTATGTACTATATTCTTTTTTCACTTGCTTAAAGGCTTTCGAAGACATTATTTGATTCAATTAAAAAAAGAATCCACTAATTCAAGGTTTAAGTTGCTTGTAAACTAAACCTTTTATCAATGCACCAAGGTATTCTTTGCTTTGGCGTAGGTTAGATGTGAACTTTGTGCGTAACTTTGCAACTGAGCAGATCCATTATTTATAAAAGTAGATGCCTTATGTCGCGTGTAAAAAGTGGTTGACAATTTCCGACTCTTGTGCTAATGTAATATTCTTAATGTCCCTTATTTTTCTGATGTCAGGTCTAGTACAATATGTAGTACATGCAGTCAAACTGTTTTTCTTCATAGTTTTAAGTAGTTTAGCCAGTTGCACGTCTCCGACTGACTGTGAGTATTAACATTTTATAGATATCGTGAATTCAGTGTTAACATGTCTAATTTTTCTGTTAAGTGTAAACTTACTTAAATATTTGGTATCAATGCAAGTGTTTTCACATACTACCGGAAATATTATAAATAGTTAGTTTAATATTCAAGGTAGCGTTATCGCCAAATTCAAATCACATGTCTCCGAAATGTTATTTTATCTACACGGTTGTGCAGCAATAATTATTATAATTCGTTCCTTCCGACCTTAGCTTTACATTACGGATTAACTGTTATGACGAGGTGCCAGCAACTGACACTTGCAAAAATGTATATGGTCAAAACTCTTAGCATTTATGTTAGTTCGTTTATATTGTAATTAATGTAAGTCGCTTCATCAAATGGCGGGAGTCACATGAAAGTATGTATATTCTAAATAGCAAACGAGCGCTAAAAGTGAACGATTAGCGGTGGTGTAGCTTGTCTGTATTGCATTCCTTTTGTATATCTTACTGTATGCTTATATTTTGTATAAATGAACGACAGACAAGGTGTTGAGTTAAAATGTGAATGTTGTATCATATGTATTAGTATAGGGTATGTAAAAATGAAGCTATTGACGGGAACGGTAATGTTACAAGTTGAGGTAAGGGCCGACTGACGGTTAGCTGTAAGTAGGACCGACTCGAGCGGGTGGCGTGTTCGTCCCGCGTGAGGGACGTATCGAGATGTTGTTATAAACAAAGTATATTACAATTTTAGCTTAGTGTACAATTTTATTGAATTTGTGTGAAGCAATTTGTAACATAAGATTACTCTAAAAGTATCTTTTATTTAAGTATGATTTATGTTCTCGCGAACACTAAGACGCGTATTACACTGCATGATAAATCAGACACGATGTATCGGGTATGAGGGTCTTTTCGTATGGGCGCCTTAGCTACACACGTAACAATATATCGTAGAGATTTATATGTACAAACCGATTTATGCAGATTTATCGATAATGTGTATGTCAAATCGTTGCAGATTTTTGTCATACACACTATCGATAAATTTGCGCAGATCAGTTTGCACAGATAAATCGCTACGATATATCATAACGTGTGTAGCGGACATGGGCATTATTCTTATTACTCTACTGGGATCAGGACATAGGGACCCGAGAAAACGTGCAGTGTAATAGCGTGTTGACTGGTGCCCGCGCTGTAAATATGATTTCTTTTCCCGCGTTTACCTCCTTATAACTCCAAAAAGTATCTGAAGCTTAATAACCGCACTGAACTACATTTCGGTCCAATTTTGAAGTACTGTTCACCATTATATTTACCTATTTATATGTTTCTTAAAATTTATACAGTAATGCTTAAATATTGTAGTAAAATATGTACAATAAATTTATTTCGAAATTTTATTTGTGTTTTCGTTGCGTTGTATAAAAATAGCTGACTTAATGCGTTGAGCGCTATCCTATCATCACCTTTATCAGAAGAATCGATATATTTATATCAGAAAGGTAATTTGAACACACGCGCCGCGGCCGGCGGCGGCAGTGATAAGAGTGATAACGCCCCGGAACGTCGCGCCGCTGCCGCGCTCGGGGTCTTCGTAAGGAGCCCTAAGCATATTCCTACGATCTCTCTTACTTCCTCCCCCGCGTTAAGATTCCGCATACCTGCGGTTGCATCTCGAACGCAGCCGGAGCGTGCGCGCGCCCCGCTCACCCCGCTCACCGCTGCCCGCGCGCCACAACACGGCGCCGCGCACCGCACACCGCCTCGAGACGCGGCCCGCGACGCGCATCTTCCGCGCTCTCTCGCCAAGTGCCCGCGCGTAAACATTCTCGATTACAATGAGATCTTTCTGATTCGAATCGTCAACATGAAGTGCTTCGCCGTGATCCTGTTGTCGGTGAGTCTCGTGACCGGAGCCGCCTCCGAGGTTTCCGTGCGTGTGTGCGAGCCCATCAAGGTGGCGATGTGCAAGAACATCGGGTACAACCAGACGGGCATGCCGAACCTGGCGCGGCACACGCTGCAGGCGGACGCGGACGTGACGCTGCAGACGTTCAGCCCGCTGGTGCAGTACGGCTGCTCGTCGCAGCTGCACCTGCTGCTGTGCGCCGTGTACGTGCCCATGTGCACCGACAAGGTGGCGCTGCCCATCGGGCCGTGCCGGCCGCTGTGCGAGAGCGTGTACGCGCGCTGCTACCCCGTGCTGCGCGGCTTCGGGTTCCCGTGGCCCGCCGAGCTGGACTGTTCGCTGTTCCCCGAGGAGAACAACCACGAGCACATGTGCATGGAGGGCCCGGGCGAGCGCGCAGCGCCCGCGGGCGCGGCGCCGGACGCGGGCGCGGGGCGCGGCGCGTGCCGCCGGCTGCGCGCGCCGGCCAGCTGGGTGTGGGTGCGCGGCTCGGCGCGCTGCGCGCAGTTCTGCGACGCCGAGGTGCTGTGGGCGGGCGCCGAGCGGCGCGCGGCCGAGGTGTGGCTGGCCACGTGGGCGGCGCTGAGCTTCGCGTGCACGCTGGCGGCGGCCGGCGCGCAGCTGGCGTGTGGCGCGCGCGGCGGCGCGGGCGAGCGCGCGCTGGTGCTGGTGGCGCTGTGCCGCTGCGCCGCGGCCGCGGGCTGGGGCGTGCGCGCCGCCGCCGGCCGCGCCGCCGCCGGCTGCGCCAAGGACTCCACCTCGCCCGCACGGATGCTGCTCGCGCACGACGGCCTCGCCAACCCCAACTGCGCCGTCGTCTTCCTGCTTCTCTACTACTTCGGTCTCGCTGCTTCTGTTTGGTAAGTGTTACTTTAACATTATCCTTGATTTATTGCCAATGTTGTCTTACTTACCGAATTCAAGAAAATAGCCATCTAAGCCTGCATACGCCCTTTCTTGGTACCTATCACTAGGTATCACTAGAGTACCCAGGAGACGGCCTATGCTTGGTATATCAGGACCCTTTCTCTCTGATACTTACCTGTTGTGGGTGACATTGAAAAGATTTGCTAAGGACATGTCCATTAGCAAAAAAATTGCAGTTCGCAGTAATTCCTGTGGACCGATGCCCGACACAATGGGACTTTCGACAATAAGATCGCACCTCGTCGGTACCTGGCATTGTCGCGCGGATTCAGCTCCGAGCCGCATCCCGACTTTTATCACCAATCAATTATGTTTTGTCACTTGTCGTAGCTATTGATGCTTAAGCTGTACACACAATAGCTCGTGCGACGAAAAACATCTTTTGTTTGGCACTAACAAAGGCTTTATAACTCTCCCTAAAGATCTTTGACTACAAGAGAATTCCAATTTTCTCTTTATCCTACGGAAAAACACAATTTCTATCGTATGTATTAGTAGATTAAAATAAGCGAAGCTGTTGTTCAGGACAGGAAGTTTCTGGAAGCATTACGTGCACGTACCTATGAATTCCATTACGCGATGAACTTATTGTTATTGAAATTGGAAGCCTGAGTTCATAATTACATAACGGGGCATAATGGTAATACCTACTGATCATTGTCCGAAGTCGAGAGAAGCTATAACAATGTTATTTAAAAGTGAATAGTCAGAGCCGTTTGTCCGGCTACCGGTCGACAGCTCATATTGTTTGCTCGGTAATAAGTCATGCTTTCAAACGGTTAAGAACAAATACCTATGCACTGGGTATTTCTCTCCTTGTCCTGTGAAGCCAGTTTTACCATACATTATTTTATTTATATACGAACCGTTTCACACTTGGTTTGTTAGCTTGACTTAGATAATTTCTCGGCGTTCAAATGTTTCATTTAATCTGACCGAATGCTTTATAATAAGTAATAATAATGTATACACACCTAATCTGGCCCAAAATAGGATTCCCTGTAGATAGGTACTAACTATGGGTAATATGGGTACCTATGGTATGGTGGCTCAGAATAATGTGCACTGCAACTAGACTGCTACACGGTTATAAAAGTCTTACTGCTGAGTTTCTTGCGGCGTTTCTTCGCAGCAGATGTCACCTTCCGAAGCGCTGGTAGATTCAGACATGTCGAAGAGCCCGTGTGGCCTACTTGCAAAATAAATATTTTCATTATCATTAGATATTTCTTCCGGAGTCCGGGGCTTGGCGGAATTAAATTTAATGTAATTGGATCCATTTGAGATTCTAACAATCGACCAGTGAAATGAGGTCGTTGAACAGCTCGAAATACCTCAAGCCGTTTTAACTCATAATGCACATTAAAATTCTCTACCTATACATTTCGTTAAACGTTAAAAACGTATGAATAAATCAAACTTGTTCGTCGAAAAGTACTTTTTCTGTTTCCTAAAAACAAAATCAGGCTATAAAGTAAAACGAATTGGGAAATAAAATAAACGAGGCTCAATAAATCACGCGGTAGGCGACCGCCGCGCGCGGCCGTGGGATGTATCATTCGTTCCCACCTCATACTCGTTTATTACGTTTAGCATGTATACTGTGTGGTGATTCTCTATCGCAGCGGCTGATCAGCGGATAAACGAAACTATAATTTAGACTGTAAAGACGAAGTCATTCGGTCTAAACTTTGATGTCTCCCTCATCGCTGATCAGCCGCTGCGGACGCTAGAAAATCACGGCAGGGTGTTGTGTGTATTCTCTTTATGATGCAAAGCGCACAAAACGATTTTATTAAGGGGCTCGTAACAGGCTAGTTTTTCGGCAATTTATTGCTGCAATTCGGGCTATCCCCAAAAAGATTACATATAGCATCACTTGGGGACAAAAAGTTTGCATGTAAACTTTTGAGGATAGCTCGAATAGGAAATTTCTAATTAGTCCGTCATTTAGGTACAATATAAAAAAAATATTGAACAATTTTTTTTTCTTATGTCGATCAAACAAAAAATGCCGGAGATATGGTGCGTTGAAGTTTCGCGTGACGTCACGACTTTGCACACTTTGTACCAATAAGTGGGGACTTATGATGTTATAAGTCCGTTAGTTGATGCGCGTTATCTTTGTCAATTTTGATTGATTTGATAAAGCAAAAAATACGTGTTTAATATTTTTTGATAGTCTAACTGACGGACTAATTAGAATTTTTCAGAAAACTTCCTTAATAAGGAACAGCAATAAATTGGCGAAAAACTTACCTACCCGTTTACGAGCCCCACACTTAACACACAAATAACACAAATAATTAAGTATTTAATGTACCATTGGTACCCCAATGGCATCATCTTCTGTTTAGTCATAAAGCTATTTAAAATCTAATGTTTGCGCCAGACAAAAATAAATACAAGCATGTAGCTAGCTACATTTATAATTCAGCAGTCAATGCATTTGATGGTCCTTCTAGCCGGATATAGTGCTTTGGTATGTTATTCTCGAGGAATGCACTAAATCAGCTATAAACTCGAACTTATATTTTATTAGCACTTTGTTAGAAATCCTCACCCATAAAGTTTAGTCTTGTGTAGGTGAACACGAAAATAGACCGTCGTTAAAGAGGATTCAGAAAAAGTAGGATCCTCGGTTTAATGTTTTCCGAATAATAGATAATATACCTTTTCTGTCACTGAATAAAACTCAAAACGGAATAGCGAAATGTACAAAGCGGTGAATAAATCCGATACCCAAGTGGTTTGTCGTAAAAAATTACTGTTCAACTTTTCTACATAAATTGGTGTTGGTTAAAAGATTATCGTTAAACTGCTTCAAGACTGTTGTTACTGATTTTAACTCCATGCCTGCGCTAAATTACTAAGTACGCTGTACATAAAAAATTACAAAGTAAGTCCTTCATAAAATTTCTTTTCTAATGATTAGATACTTCAAAAATGAAAGTGTAAAAAGCCAAGTAATTATAACTTAATGTAATAATTTGAACCAAGTTAAGCGCGCCTGGTAAAAAAGGTATCTTTGCCCGGACGAATACCCGAGCCATTCCAGAAATTCACGCCATGCCCATCCACGAAACGGTCGTGCCAAATGAGACATTTTCTGAAATAACAACGTGTTTTAAAATTTTACAACGCTTTAAATTGTTAATAATTAATTAATACATTTACATCTGACTATAAATGATTGTTCCGCATTATTCTGGACTTACCCAGTTTTATTATTATACATATATCTAGGCCGGTCCGGGAAACCCGTTTACCTGTAACTTTGGAAAACATACAAGTGCATTTTCTTTTTCGGTACCTAAGAGTATTAAGTACTAATGCATTCCAAGGTTGCTTTAAGTATAAATTGGTTTTTGTGTCACGCTAACAAGAGATTACACAAATTGCATTTTTTAGGTTAGAACATTGCATTTCACTATAAAAGCATAAATTTTCATTTTATAACAGTTTCATTAAACTCATATAAGGAGTGAAGCGAGTTCAAATTATTCAAAAAATTATTTGTAGCTTTCTACCGAGTAGTTTTCATCGCACTCCAGTGTACACAAGACACTTGTTAAATCTTTAGATGATTCTGAACTGGCCTCACTCGTTTTATAATGCTTACTGTAACTGTTGGTATAACTGGTATAAAATTAAAATAAATAGGCTAATATCAAATGTCATGCTATAACGTTAAAAAATGCAATTTTGTATAATCTTTAGCGAGTTTTACGATTATGGTGACTATAACGTATTTTATACCTAAAGCACACACACAATCAGTTAGTTTTGATATAGTTACGTACCTACGCGATATATACTCTTGACGCATGCAAAAAATAATTACTTGTATGTTTTATAAGGTTAATTTGCTAGCCTTATCGGACTAATACAGTGAGCTCTGTCCTAGAACTGAATAAAGATGTTAAGTATCGTATATCAAGAGCTCTAAATGTCCAATTAAGTACCAACAAAAGCAGTTCTCCACCTATTGTGGGCACTTCCACCCTTCAATTTGCTTGCACTTGGGGACAATCATCTGACATTTTCGATGGATCGGTTCATTTTATTACAAATTCGAGTGCATAATTGATTGACATCCATTACCAAACAAATCCCTTATTATACAAGACCTATTCATGCCCCAAAATTAGTGTTAAAAGTTATAGGTTTTGCATATTAACAATGGGTATATATCATCAATACATGTGTATTATGCTTTTTCGGATCCAATCAGTTTTAATCTAGAATATCAACATAAATTGCGTATAAGATAGATTTTAATTAGAGATCGTATCGGTGGATTTCGGTAGCGTCGTAAAGAATTCACTGATTAACAAGTCCGGCTAAACTTAAGTAGCCTTATTTAATTTTGTATCGATCAGCGCCGAGATTGAAAAGGTAATTATGTTTTAAATCGGCGGGCGTCCATCCTAAAACTAGTAAATTCATCATCTAGACCAGCGGCCCTAACACACAAGGATAAGTTAATCCGTCTTATCTCTAAGTGCGTCTCACACTAGTGCCGACGAAAGAGATAGTCATAGAAATAAATGGGTTTAACTTATCTTTGTGTCTTGCATGTTACGGCTGCAGGGGTACTCAATCCGCGGGCTACCGCATCCGGTTCGCTAAAATTTTCTTCGCGGTCCAAAGCTAGGCTTAGTATTTGTCAGATAAATAAATTACCATTAAAATGTCGAGCGTTATTGTAATATAGGTTTTTGCGGCTGATGTAGCAGTCACACATATTTGGCCCAAGAAAAAAAAATGTGCCCTGATCTAGACATTGTAGCACCCAATTAATACTGCGACGCATCCACGGCAGCATACGCGGCGGAACGTTGTAAGCCGTCGTTCTTTATGGCCAACATTATTAGTTTCTTAGTAAGCCAGAATTTGTTTCAAAACCGACTCGTTATGATAATTTTACGTAGATTTATGTGATAGCGGTGTTCTTTCACAGCGTTGATGGCTCTCCGTCTAATATTGTATTGACAGCGATTATGTCTCGTTTACGTTTGTATTTTACGTGGGTTGAAAATTAACCTCATGGCGCCCAACGTTGATAAACTTCTGGTGTATTAGAAATATAAAGATAAAATATACGTTATCAACAATTAATGCGGAACGAAGGGTCGATTTGTTGTGAATTTTAGCACGAATCGGACGTGAACGCCGCGCGATTGAAGTCGAGTCGACAAACAATGCTGTAACTAGTGACCGGTGCGGTTATAGCATCAATTACAAGCAGTTATCGAGTTTTATTGATACATGAAAGACGCCGGCTCGAATGTTTACAAGGAACGTGCGGTCGGGGGTGAGACGGCCGGGAAGCCTCTAAACTAGCTCCATTAACATAATAACAGATCGCTGTGCACGGAACTAGTTAGCCGGCGCACATTGTGGTCGCTGAGTAATGAGAAACGTCAAATTGGTTTTGTGATGCGCCGAGCCCGGCTGGACGACGCTGCGCTGCTCTCGGCGTGCAGTGTACGCAGCCTTCCTAATATAAATAAAAATATTTATAAAGGTACCTTAACAAAAAATGTTCCTGACCATCCCAAATGTAGAGGGCGCTATTTATGATAATTGCCTCTATTTATAATGCTAACGTTTTAAAGGACACCCTGCTGCTTGGCTTGGTACAGTCACCTGCTACAGGATCGGGCATTTGTAACTCTGCTCAAAGATATCTGACAAGCTCTAACGCTCATAACACAAAAGATAAGTAGCCTTTTATATAGTGAGTTTCTTGCGGCGCTTCTTCTCAGCTAGGGTTTGGGTCCCGGGAATTTTCGTGTCTCGAAGTCCCGGGTTTTTTTCCAAATTTAACGGTCTCGAGTCCCGGAAGTTTCAGGTCTGCACTCGAGACCGAGACTGCTAGTAGAAATCGTATACAAATAACAGATGTTTTTGTGGCATGAATATCAACAAATAATAATCGTATGATTTAAAAGTGCTGCGAAACTCCCCATACCATTATTATTAAAATTGAATTAAAATAAAATCGACAGTTTTACTCACAAGATTATTTAATAATTAATACGTATCACGATCACAAAAGTTCCAATTTATCTATGATTAGGTAATCTTACCGTAACAAAATTGGCGTTGTACGTAACCCTCGGTGCGCGAGTCCAACTCGCAGTTGGCCGGTTTTTTACCAGTTACTTAACAACCGCCTTTATTGAGTTGAAGGATTTGGTCTTTCGGGTGCTTTGGGCTACACATTATGTGCTGGGCTTTCACCAAACTCTCGTAAATCACGGTAATTTTATTTCATTAGATGAAACGCTACAGATGCTGCAATATAGTAACTTTCGTACATTCCGAATGTTTCTCAACGGAATTGAAACGCGTGGCCTATAATTTTTGATGATGCAATGAAATATTATTATTATACTTAGTTAGCTATTAGGGAAAGCGGATTGTCATTTATAAATGATTGTTTCTATAAATTGTATCTTACAAGCACAAATGTAGGTATATATAAAACTATTTTAAATTTTACTCGTCTTACCTATAGGGATTACGTACATATACATATGTCCTTGTTTTGTATTTCTTGTCTTCAATCCTATAGGAGTATAGGAGTAGGATTGAAGACGACTATAAGAGTAAATATTTGAGTATTTACCAAGGAACGAAGATTTCGTGGAAAGCAAAAACTGTGGTCTGAATCACTTGCTCGTTTGCAAATGTGATTATTTCAGCAGGGCTCATTATAAAATTAACACGTATTCCGCTAGCCGCGAACCAGTCAATATGAAGGTGTATAATCATGGTCGTTTCATAATTTCTTGTTTATTTTAAATTTCCTTGCGCTGCCGATGCAATCTCACCACGAGCCCGCCTCGCTGCGAGCGGCATTCTTGTTAATAGGGCTGCCATCACGACTAAACAAAACTCGATATCGATTTCAGAATTATATTTCTAGACTATGGTTTAGCATGCATGAACAAGAAAGGTTAAATATTTTAGGAAATAATGCGGTCGTTCAATATTGTTCTAATTTTAGAATAATCTTTGTTAAAAAATAAAGCTCCATCAGACTTGTATGTGTTCTAATACATTTCGACCTGTAGCTTGATTTTTTCTAGGAAATCTCCATTTGCAACCTACGCATAGATTGCTACGTGGGGTAATGAGATACTATTTTATTCATTACATTAGCTACTCTTTAAGTGCAGTTTAAAGCCATTAGGTAAAGTTAATTGACTAGTGTCTTGGAATTGCGTGAATTATTTTACCAGCCACTAATTAAACGTTAAATGGGTGTGGAGCCGCATGTTGGAATTAATGAGGTTTGTTTGAAAGTTATCTAGACTACCGTCGTGGTACAATACAGTCCTTGCCTTTCCGTTATAAATCACTCATACGATTATTCAATCAAATTGTTGTCATCGATAACATTTTGGTCATCCTTACATCACTACACAACAGCAGATTCGATCCCACTGCGCTCGCGACGTAATTGGGATGCTAATCAGATGCTGAGCTGTTTCCATCCTGCTCTTGCATGGGGGTTAGTGATGCTGCGTCCCACTTAGGGCCAGGATCGGCCGTGGAGGCGGCGTGTCTTCAATCATGTGGCAATAAGCGCAGGAGACGCTCCCCGCGGGCGCTCTCGCACCGATATGTAATCACCGTCGTCGTTTGCGCTGCCAGAATAATTTCTTTTCTTAACTGACCCACCCGGCCCAAGAGACTCGTTTTAAAAATAACAATTTGCAGCTCGATGTTTTTGCAACAAAGTTTACTGCGTTATAAAATTAATTATAATCGGGGTCCTTTGCGCTAAGGATATTGCCTTTTTTAAGGCTTAACAGCCGGGCCAATAAAAATAAAGTTTGCCAATTTTTTCGTCGTTTATTTAGTCCCTCCTTAAAGAAACAATAACCTGGCAACAATGCGGTGTTTACCCGGAGATCACAAAGGAGCCGGGGAGGTGTATCGCGCCGGGCATCGGCGCGGGCGCAGATCGTATCGGACCATCCTCATTATTGGAACATGCTTAGTTGGATACAAATAGAAGAATCGGGATTGTGAAAGAAATTTACAAAAGGAAAAAAATATGTTGGCTTGCGGTGATAGGTAATTGTAGTATGTAGGGGCGAGTTGTTTGATAAATTACAAATCTACGATAGAAATTTGATTCCACAAAGGATTTTTTAACCTTTTTGCTTGGCCATTTTCAGCGTGCTTCAGCTCGCTACGAGAGCCGGGGCCCTGAAAAATTCACTGTTCTTTAGATTGTGGTTTAGCCACACTGAAACCTCAAAATTTACTAATTTATTTCGATGTTAATTAATGAGTTACACAATATTATGGTCCTATAGTGACACTCGGTTACAAATCTTTAATCAGCGATAGCAAAGTTGAAATGTCAACCTAGCTAGCAACCTAAAAAGCCACAAAATGTGTCCTAGCTAATGAAGCAAAAGCTTCAAATTCTAGAAGAATCTTACTAGCAAAAAATCCTACGTAGTGATAATTGGAAGACATCCACGTTTCCTTTGAGATGCACGCCTTGATACGATGCAGCACGACGCCTCAGAGCGCCCGCCGTATCTGATTCAGTCCCCAGTCCTGGTCATATCTGACCTTGTCGGCATTGTTTAGTGTTTCAGACCAGTTTTATGATAATGTTCGATATGAAAAATATCGTATAGTTTGTCTTGGCTTCGTAGATTTGATATTTCATTACCCCATTGCCCGTATAGAGACCGTGACTGATTGCATATTGAAATGGACATGGAATTTCACGCATGATCTTGTCCGAAAACTTGGTAACGATGGTCAACATTTGAACTACACCTTAATAAAATGGGGTCAGTTCTGTCAGATAAACAGAGATACAAATCGACACAATGTTCATAAGGAGACTTATTAATAAATTAAGTAACTGATGATCAGTGATCGTACTTTTTCCAGCATTTTTGGTGCTGTGCTAGGGTTGACAGTAGTGCCCAATATTAAATTGTTTGAACCAAGAATCAAATAAAATTAAAAAAAAAAATAGCGTATTAAACAAATCGGAAACACAGAAAATATTCTCAGAACATGTAAAGCCTAACCCAATATGCAT
This sequence comes from Tortricodes alternella, assembly GCA_947859335.1. Classification (NCBI taxonomy): domain Eukaryota; kingdom Metazoa; phylum Arthropoda; class Insecta; order Lepidoptera; family Tortricidae; genus Tortricodes; species Tortricodes alternella. The sequence continues at coordinate 22,813,344 of OX401969.1, forward strand.
AATGAAATGAAGGGTTAATTTAATACGAGTATATGAGAAAATGTAACAACACAGTTGCAATAAATTTGCAGTTGCTGTTGTTCGACAGGGCAATCGAAATTACGAAAACTAATCGTCAGCATACCCTCCGAAAAATTTGAGGAATTTTGGGTTACCGTAATAAATGTTATACACAATTATAATAACTGATTAAGCAAAAAAAATGTATGTCATTTTCAATGACGACATAATATTACATAATTTTAAACGTCAATCATATTATACACGTCGACAACCCTAGGTCGCTGTCGTGTGTCATTTGACGTCATCGCACCAAGAATGCTGGAAAAAGTACGATCACTGCTGATGATGCGCCCATGATCAGCAATGAAAGTCTTCTCTCCGGAATTAATAAACCTCTTGCTATTTAAATAAGACTATAAAAAGGATACCATAAAAGTAAGCGTATATTAAAAACACAAACCCTGTTCTTGACCTCGATGAACCGGCCGGTGGGTGGGCTCGTTTCCAAACCACCTCGTTTGTTGGTTTTCGGTGATGGATAGCCGTGTAATTAGGCCCGATTATCTCTAGGCCGATGAAAATCGTACTTGACAGGAATTCCGAAATTGACGTTAATTTCTAGGTAGTTCGCTATGGTAATAAGATGCGTATTATCGAAGCGCAATTTGCCCGCGGGTAAGTATTACAGTTTTAATAACTGGTTATTACTGTTTGATATGAGACTGGCTTGTTGGGTCTATTAACCATAAACACTGGCAGGTTTACAATCCAAACAATTAAACAATTATAATACAATGGAAGCTCAAGTAAATTAATTAAAACAATTGTCTATAGCTTTTGTTTATATGCTGGATCGTGTAAGTATGCAGTGGCACTGCACAACTAATGTCATACAACAGAGGTCGATGTTTATGGAGCCCGGCAGCCGAATGATGACTGGACGAAGCTCTTAGTGAACACATTCTTAAGTTACCATCAGCCAGCATAGACCGTAGAGCTAATAGGGTGCCCATACCTCAACATTCAATATTATATATATTTTGCTAAAGATGACCTTTAATCTATACATATAATATAATCGTAAAGTGGAAAAGTCTGTACATTGAAAATAACAATGAAAATTTGCTATAGCTTAGGAATGAGCAACGCAACACATCCCAATGTTTTTGCATTTCATGTCTATCTGTTTGTCTTATTGTATGTGCGTGATAAACTTTTAAACTACTGCTATAATACATACATTTATGTTTTGTCTCTTCACAACGCGTAAAGATGGAGACCGTAGTGGACGCACGCTCATTTAGCGCCTGCTCTCATAAACGAGGCGCTGCGCTTGCGCCGGTCTTGTCTGAACGCTTAAAAGCTTTCACAGCTCATTTTCACACCAAGACACATACAAACTGATTTAACATGTAGACATTTTAAGTCTCGATCGTACAATTTGTAACATTAATACGATGAAATAAAGTTTACATTAGTTTTAACGTTAGCCTATGCAACATCTCCCAACTGCCAGACTCATTGACGTATTTTAGGAACGCCCTCGAACATAATAAAAGTTACAGTTCCATAACTGACTGACGATGGCGCAGTGGTAGTGCAACTGTCTTCTGTGCCGGAGGTCACAGGTATGATTCCCGCAAGGAACAAACTTTATAAATAAATAAATCAGGGAACAATCTTTACACAAATCAGTCTAGTCCCAAAGTGAGGTCTACAGGCTTGTGTTATGTGTACTAGACGAGGATATACATACTTCTATAGATAAATAAGTACTTAGGAAACATCCAAGACTCATGAACAAACATTTGTGCTCAATCACACAAACATTTGCCTTTACCTGGGATTGAATCCGGGACCGCTAGCTTCGGAGGCAGGGTCACTACACTACCAACTAGGCTAACCACGTCGTCAAATATACTATGCATGTATTGATCTATATAAGTATTCGTATCGTTGTTTAACGCAGGGAATCTTAGTTTGAGGCTAAATCAATGTGTGTATATGTGTCCATACATACATACATATTATCACGCCCGAAATCCCTATTGGGGTGGGCAGAGCCACAAGAGTACTTGTGGCCACGTTCGATTAATTAGTCCTAAGATGGTATGATGAACCGTATGGTGACAGGTGATCAGCCCATCGCCCATACAGATAGTCCACCATGTTGGAGAGGACCCGTCCCTTGGTCGACTTTTACGACATGCCAGGATGATAAGCATCTGCACGCATTCTATGCTATTTCTTCACTCCCAGTGCAGCAGAGGAGTGAAGTGGAGTGATGTGTGTCCAAGATATCATTATTATAACATTTTGTCGATATTTTTGTCCTGCTTCTTATTCTATCAGTCCAGCCGCACTGCACCTGTTTTACAGCAGCCAGAAATATCACGGAGACATATTTACACATGTAGTTGGTATTATACCGATGTTGTCATAAATTGTGTTCAGTTCGCGCAAGGTCAGTTGTTCTCAGAAAAGCGGGAATACTTTTGTGTGTAAGAGTTTGTTCTTTTTTTCGTGAAATGTTACGACGTTCACCCAAATAAATGGGGAGCCATTGTGGGCCAGGTAGGCTTTTTTGCTGCAGCCGGCAAAAAGTGCAACACGAGCATAATTTATAGTGGACGGTGTTTTAAAAGTTTCAACGGTAGGTTTAGCGCACATAACTCATGTAGTTAATGCTTGAGATATTGATTTTTTTGAAGAAACATAAGGTTCTGTGTGAGACGTTTTTATTAGGGTTCCGTACCCAAAGGGTAAAACGGGACCCTGTTACTAAGACTCCGCTGTCCGTCTGTCCTTCTGTCCGTCTGTCCGTCTGTCCGTCTGTCCGTCTGTCCATCTGTCCGTCTGTCCGTCTGTCTGTCGGTCTGTCCGTCTGTTACTAGGCTGTATCTCATGAACCGTGATAGTTAGACAGTTGAAATTTTCACAGGTGATGTGTTTCTGTTGCCGCTATAACAACAAATACTAAAAAATACAATAAAATTAATTTTTAAGGGGGCTCCCATACAACAAACGTGATTTCTTTGCTCGTTTTTGCTCGATATTGTTAACAACAACAGGCGCCTCATTCGGGAACGCTAAGTGATTCTGTAGCGACTCGTAAGCCAGATTTCTCATTCCACTCTTCCGCACGACGCGAAATGCGTAAGAGCGAGATGAGAGATCTGGCTTACGAGTCGCTACAGAATCACTTAGCGTTCCCGAATGAGGCGCCTGGTAGACGCTTGAAATATTCACAGAATATTTAGTTATTTATACAATTTAAAAATCAATAAGTAAATTAAAATAAAACAAATATTTAAGGGTAAGGGTAAGGGCTCCCATAAAACAAACATTTTTTGCTTTATTATAGGTAATAGTACGGAACCCTTGGTGCGCGAGTCCGACTCGCACTTGGCCGGTTTTTTGTGAATGCAGATGTAACAATGCCAAAAACTACATTCTATGATCGTTGAATTATCTATATAAGCTATTTCAAAAATCATTGTACAAACAATTAATAGTTATCTCGTAGGGAATCACTTATTTTTTAACAAAAATGGGGTTTATTTATTTAGTAGAAACTCCAACAATAAAAGTACACATACATAATTATTTTCAATACCATATTTCCTACAGGTCACCGCATGATATGTATACTTTTTATTTTAAAAAAATATGAAAATAGGTGCATTCATGTAATATACCACGTTGCAACCATTGGGGGCATGTAATTTTCACCCCAAAACTAGAAAAATCCCTTCCGTTTAATAACAAACTAGCGAGGATCCTAAACAAACAACGGTTCTCATTACTGCCGACTGGTCGCAGTATTTATTGATTTATTGATCGTAAGGAGAAATCCCGACCTTAATTTAAACACGCATCCAAAGAAACCGCTCGGACATAAAATGCTTGGACAGGATACAATACGAATAAAAGTTTTCACTGCCATGCTTTTATAACCACGAAATAATGCTTTGATCAGAAGGAGATAAATGTTGCATCTTCGTTGCACCCGTAGATAAATTTAATGCATATTTAGGAAGGTACTTCGATCGGTCAATCAAAAACCTAAATTTGTTTGTCTTTTGTGTTTAGACATTTTATTACTTTGTCACTCCTACACATTATACATAATACGTCACCATACATAGTGCGTCAAATTGCGGCTAAAATATTTAGTTGTTTTTGACGCTGACTAGAATACAATCAGAAAAAGCTTGTCGTAACGTAAATTCTAAACAATATATTTTTTTGTTCTGTTCCACTTAGTTCCAGTGGTGTCATGATCAAGATTATCAAAATATGTACCCAACATATCAATTATCAGAGCATTGTACTTACACGTCGCATGAGAATTGTTGATAACAGACGCCTCTTCGCTGTAACAACTTTCTTCAATGTCATTATTTGGCTATCATGCAGCTCTATAGACGTCTCTGTTCTGCCCCGACTTCTCGCTAAGCAGGCGCACATGTCGACATTATACCTGCATCCTTCCACAATCTAATTCTTTTGCGCTTCCGTCCCTTTCACTCTCCCTTATTTTGAAATCCGAGCAAGTGAGAAGTAAAACGATATACGTATCATGCATTTTACGACTTTGAGGTTTTTGTTACACTGCTAGATTCACCCTGTGTTGAATGAAACACGTTTAAAGTCAAATCGTGTGCTGCATAAAAATTAGGACTATACCTAGTTGGCTTTTTCTATGTAATATGACTCCAGAATTCGCTTATCAAGCAGTGACTTGAGGAAAGTTGCATAGCTGTTTCTTAGTAATAGAATTTAATAGGTCAACAACAAATTGTCGATAACAGCGGACCTTACTTGCTGTTTATAACCTCTACAGTGTTCGTTTGCAGTGTACGACTATAATTCCATTGAACAATATAATAAACTGCTTGCTAAAACCACGCTACTTAAACCTTGTTTGTCTGCCTGGCGTCTGTACATCTAGAAACCAAATATCTTTTATTCTCTCTTTGGCACAATGCAATTATCAAAGTACCGTTGCCAAAAAGTATGCCTCTACCATGTTATTTCACGTCAACTTATTAATCTTAAAAACAAGACGAGTTGTTACCTTTATTATATTTTTATTCAACGAAATTCTTGAAATGAGTAACGCTATTTGACATAAAATAACCGGATAAGTGCGAGTTGAACTCGCGTGGAGAGGGTTCCGTTCCATACATGATTATCTGAAATTTCCTGTTATTTTAAATACCATAGACTTTTATAGGTTTTCTGGTAGTCTATAGGTAAAGAACTATTTTCTGTATTTTTTTGAAAATTGTAGGCCCAGTAGTTTCGGAAATCAGCGGGAATGGTCATTTTTCGCTTATTTTCCTAAATAACTTCAAAACTATTTATTTAAAATTAAATCCTCACAATAGGCCCTTTCATTTGATATGTCACAAGATATAGTTTGCATAACTAACTTTTTAATTTTCTTCTTTACCCCCAAAAGTAGCCCCCATGTTTAAAATTCATTTACTTATTTGCATTACGCGTCCGTGTTGCGGTCACCGACTTACATATGTGTACCAAATTTCAACTCGATCGGTTCAGTAGTTCCGGAGCAAATTGGCTGTGACAGACGGATAGACAAACAGACAGACAGACAGACACACGAGTGATCTTATAAGGGTTTCGTTTTTTCCTTTTGGGGTACGGAACCCTAAAAATAACAAGGAACGTTCTAGAGAGCAATGCAACCAACTGAAAACGCCTTTGATGCATCTCGCCGTCCTCCCGTCGATCAAGCGTCCAATGTTTTTATAACAAAGGATACAAAACCAGTTTATTTACATCGTATAAGAAGGATTCGATTGTATGTAAAACAAGCGCCATAAGCGCGCGGTCCATAAAGCTTGATAACGAGATCGTTTATGGAGCATCCGCCGAATTATCATTTCATGTTTCATGAAAGATACGGGGTGCCGCCGAAGTTGGCAATTATTCATAGATTTAGTCGAGAAGGTATTGTATCTCTAAAGCTACATATCTCGACATATTTTGATTCTTTTAATTCAAGTAAGTAAGTAAGTACCAAGCGCTGAAAAACTAGCCATATCTGAACACTTTGTTGTCCGTATGTCCGCTTGTCCGTCTACCTGCCAAAACTCTTTTTCTCGGGAACGGCTACTTTAATTATTTTTAGGGTTCCATACCCGAAGGGATCAACGGAACCCTATTTCTGAGCCTACAACGTCCGTCCGTCCGTCGGTCAGAGGCCTCTAGCTCAGCAACGGTAAGAGCTAGAAGGTTGGAATTTTCACATAATATGTGTTGCTATGGCATAAATACTAGCAAATAACAAAAATATCAAAAAGTTTTAAGCCTGAGAAGCTCCCCATATATTGATGCCCTAAAAATTTACTGATTTTAGACCAATTTTGTTCCAGTTGTATTTTCAAAACGACTTAAGTTTCAGCTATCAAAATTGACCTGAGTTTAGTTTATAATCCGTAGTCAGACAACAAATATCAATTCAATGGTGTACTGTTATAGAAATGTGAGAAAAATATATTGAAATCAAACCAGAAAATTACCGCTGCAGCTTAACAATCTGCTAACTCAGTTGCAAGTGTCAAAGTTCTTATTTCATTAACATAAAGTCGATTGGTTGAGACCATGCCAAATCGGCGTAGTACGGAACCCTCGGTGCGCGAGTCCGACTCGCACTTGACCAGTTTATTTTATAATCCAAAAAACTCAAAAACACACAAATCCGGAGAAAATGGGTCATCCTAACCCCCCCTAAACATATTAAATGTAAATCAAATACTCAGAATTAAAAAGGATTTATTATTATTATAAATTATTATTATTTAGCACTGGGAGTGAAGAAATAGTATAGAATGCGTGCAGATGCTTATCATCCTGGCATGTCGTAAAAGTCGACTAAGGGACGGGTCCTCTGGAACATGGTGGACTATCTGTATGGGCGATGGGCTGATCACCTGTCACCATACGGTTCATCATACCATCTTAGGACTAATTAATCGAACGTGGCCACAAGTAGTCTTGTGGCTCTGCCCACCCCATTAGCGATTTCGGGCGTGATGCTATGTATGTATTATTATTTAAAAGTAGTAAATTGTCCTAAACAATACATTGGAAACAATCGCTTTTCCAATGAAGTCTTATTTGTTGTTTTGATTACGCCAATTAATTCGCCGACCAATTTAGCGAATTGGTATTTTATCTCGTCGATAAGGCCCACACCGTGACCGGCGCTGGCGCCGTATCCACAAACATACAAATTCTCCGACCATTTTGAATTCATTAAGCCTCAGCGCACACTGAGTTTTCCGAGCGGCCGTTTTATCTGTCACTTAAAAAAAACTTACTTAGCTACCTCGCAAGATCTAAAACGGAATTAATATTGACAACTTAGGAAAAAGTTAAAAGTCTTTTTGCCTATGTAAACAATAACAGACATAAAAACCCTTATCTACCCTTATTAATATGCCTTGAACGTCCGAAATACATGACATAATGCCGAAATTGGTATTTTTGGTAATATCGACAAACGACACGAGCTTTGAATGCGCTTTGGGATTTGGAAAATGACAAAACTATGTTTTAATGGAGCCCATAATATGATCATAGTACACGTTTGCCCTAAGATCAAGAAGACGTTGCATGTTGACCTTTTCCGAGATATTTAAGTGTAGGTATTATTATAATTTGTAAAACTTAACATCTTTTCCTGTGAGACCACACACATTAGTTATTAATTAACAACTTTTATTATCACAAGCCTCGAAGCTGCCTATAAAGAAAAGCAGTAAATATTATAACATTTTTTTTAAACACTACCATTTTAGTATTTCCTTTTTTGTTGCAATCGGTTAAATACAGTGTAAACTCTTTATAACGTTATCCTTTATAACGATAAACTCCCTATAACGTTGGAGTGAGCCCAAGTTGGTTGGTTTGCGTTAAAACTCACATATTGAAACACTCTTTATAGCGATACGCCATTCTCTATTACGAAGAAATGTGTTCATATTTTTAGACAGTAAATCGGTATTATTGTTTATGTTATGTTATCAGGTAACAAAAGACTTTGAAGCTCCGAAACATCCCAGGTCGGTCTAGCTTTTGTTATCCCTAATTGCCTTGTACACGTGCAGTATGACGCATTGTTTTCTCGGAAGTGATGGTCTTCGACCAAGCATACCTGGGTACCCTACTGGGTACCTATCGTATTATCAGTCGTAAACCTACCTTGAAACTGTTAACATGGCCAGTAAACGGAAAGCGATTAGTGTTGACGAAAAAGTTTGTGTGATACGTGCGATTGAAAAGGGAGAAAAGAAAAGTGATGTTGGAAGGCGTTTTGAACTAAGTCAATCCACTGTTGCTACCATTTGGAAAAACCAAAAAACAATTCTACAGGCGGCGCTGGAAGGAAACTTGTCTAAAAAATTAAGAAAGCCAAAATTCGAAGACTTAGATCAGGCAATGTTGTCGTGGTTTAACAATCAGCGCCAGAATAATGTACCCATCTCGGGGCCAATTGTAAAAGCTAAGGCTGAAAAGTTTGCCAACCAACTTGGCATAATTGACTTTAAAGCATCTGAAGGTTGGCTCGGAAAATTTAAGCACCGTCATCAAATTACGTACGGTAAAATGAACGGAGAGGCGCGGGATGTCGATATGAATGTGACTAACAATTGGATTAGTACAGTGTGGCCTAATTTAAAGATGAAATACTCACCAGAAGACATTTTTAATGCAGATGAAACTGGCCTTTTTTTCAAGTTGACTCCCGACAAAACTTTAAAATTCAAAGGGGAAAAATGTGTTGGAGGAAAACTGTCTAAAGAGCGCATTACAGTTCTAGTGGCTGCCAATATGAGTGGCACAGAAAAAAGATAGCTGTTAGTTATAGGCAAATCGAAAAACCCTCGGTGTTTCAAGAACATAAAACAGTTGCCGGTTACGTACAAAGCAAACAAGTCAGCTTGGATGACATCGCAGATTTTTGAAGAGGAAGTGAGAAAATGGGATGCTGAATTAAAATCACGGAAAATCTTGCTTCTAGTAGACAATTGTCCTGCTCACCCAATCATATCTAATCTTCGAAACATAGAGTTAGCATTTTTCCCAGCTAATACAACCAGTATTTTACAACCAATGGATCAGTGTGTAATTAAATCCCTAAAGGGCCACTATAGACGGAAAATGTTGATGGATATGATAGAAACTGACGGCAAGGTCTCGATCAACATGCTACAAGCAGTGAACTTCATATCAAAAGCCTGGCAAGAGGTAACAGCGGCCACTATCCAACATTCTTTTCGACATGCTGGATTATGTAGTAGCCAAGAAACGAACCAATTTAACAGTGAAGACAATCTACCACTGAGTGAATGGATAAGCCAGTTCAACATACCAAACAATTTTAACGAAGATCTACAATCGTACGAAAATATAGATGAGGATGTAGCCACAACTGGTATACTTACAGATGAACAAATTGTTGATTTAGTGTCAAAAAGTCAGGAAACACCCGATAATCAAGATGAAGAAGACGATCAAGTGGACAAAGCCGAATCACCACCAACAATTCAACAAGCCCTAGATGCCGCTAAGTTGGTAGAAAATTTTTTGTTGTTTAATCAAGACGATTCTACCACATATCTAGATATGAATAGAATACATAAAATAATACAAAACAAGTACTGGCATAGCAAAAAACGTCAGACAAAATTATCAGACTATATGTGTAAACAATAATTTAAATGTATAAGCATTTATTATCTAAGACATACATACAATTAAAAATTCTTGTATTAAAAATTCTGGTCATTAAAAATTTGGTTTTTTTTGTTCACTCCATATAACGATAACTCTCTATAACGACAAAAAATGCTCAGTCCCTTGAGTTTCGTTATAAAGAGTTTACACTGTAAGTGGAACTTTTAATATTATGTTCCTTTACTTAATTTGGGAATATATTCAAAATTTTATTCGATTCATCTCGTTCTAGAAATTAGTAGCTTAGTAAAAATAGGAATTAGGGATGTTCCGCACATTCCGTAATTATTCGGCCCAATTGTTCGGTTTGATTGCTAAATATTTGCCGATTTGTAGTCGCATAATCGGATGACACATTTTGCAGAATCTGTTTTATTGGCGGAACCTGCAACCGTATGCAACCGAACGCGTGCATTGAAATACTGTTGCCACTAAATCGGATCCTATAAAAAACAGTTCCCGCAAAGGGTCAGATGTCTCCGTGTGAACGGGCTCTTACAGGATCACACAACTCTCTCTCGACCCACGCGCCGACACGTAACTATTACTACTCATAGTTGTTATCAACAATTAGGTGTAAAACTTAAATCGTGTGCGGTGAAACGCGTTAAATTGGATGCGCGGAGCGAATGGGTGCGAACCGGCTGCGGCCGACTCGCCACTACCGCTCTAACCCTTTTACGACTACGATTATGATAACACCTGTAACCGAATAGCTTCATGTTAAACTAGCTTCTTCCCGCAGCTCCGTCGCGTGTAATACGAGACAATATAATTCATTCATTCATCTGTACAGCAAGTTCCAAGAAAATTTCTTTTTCATCACACTTGCTCGGAAAGGGTGTTATTATACGCAGGCGTATAGAGCAGCTATAGCCGATTTAGCTCCTCTACGGGCCCCGCCGTCAGAGGGAGTTATAAACCATACAAAATCCATAACTCCCTAGGGAGTTGTGGATTTTGTATGGTTTCGAACTCCCGCGGGCAGTTAAGTGCTCCAGGTCGGCGGAGCTGCTCGGGATCCGCAGCCGGCGGCGCGCGACCGCAAGCCGGCGGAGCTGCCCCGCGCTGATCGCAACGTACGCTCAGTTTATATACATTGAACACCCACCTGATGGTAATTCACGGTGTAAAATGGAAATAAAATTAATATATATACTTTTTTTTGTCTAAATTTTATTTCATTTCCTCGCAAATGTGATGAAAAACATTGTGTGTATCACGGGCAGTAAGGGGATAACAAACTCGAGTCATAAAAGCCCTCGCCTATCGGCGTCGGGCTTCTAACAGACTCTCGTTAGTTATCCCCTTCTTACGGCCCTAGATGCACAATGTACTATTTCTGATTAGCTATTCAATAGGGGTAGGGTTTGACAACACATTTGTTAAAATCGGTTCAATAGTTTTGGATCTAGGTGGTAAATAATGACTCGAGTGATTACATACATACATACTCGCGAAAAAGAACCCTCCTTTTTGCTTCCCTGCATAGGGTAAGGGTAAAAAAGTAAATACTGGAGAAAAAAAAATCTGTTTATAAACTACTTAGCACGTGAAAATATGATAGTTAATAGTCAACATCCATCGTTTTCGACCCCTAAACCGAAAAATATACTTTAGGGTCATACAACATTTAAATAATGAAGATTTAATGGAGTGAACGAGTAGGTAGGTGGTTATATTATATTATAAGATCTAACATACTCTGCCATAATTTAACACTTGTTCTAACGTTTTCACTCCGCGCTATCTTGCTGTATCACCATATCTCTTACTAGGCACTGCTATTAGCAGACAGGGTGATATTATAATGATATATCATAATAACCATCGCGTATAACGCCTCAACTATTAACGAGGCGGCGACTTTGAGCCGTGATTTGCGCAGGCGCAGGCGGCGCCATCAAAGCGATCGAAGCCAATACCTCATGTACTCGATTGAAATTTCACAACAAGCACTAAAATGCCGCCGAGAGCATTTGAGCAGCGAGCATCTTTTTCGTGCTTGGCTCTACCTCCACACTAACTGAAAGTTCTGTCGAAAAGTCAAGGTGTATGATGCTAGACTATGCATTCTTGGAGCGAATATTCAAACCTTTTGACAACATTCTGGGTTCGTTTATGCCTTAATACAAAGACTTGGATGTAGGCAATTGTCATTCCAGCCGAAGCGAGTATAGTGCTTTTCTCAAATATTTACTTGGAACTAATTTTTATTTGAAATTCCTCATTATTATTGAGGAAATATTAACAAAAAACTCAGCGGGCTATGTTGGGAGTTTCTCTGAAAGATCGTATCCGCAATGAGGTGATCCGACGGAAAACCGACATAGCTCAACGAATCAGCAAACTGAAGTGGCAGTGGGCCGGCCATATTATAAACGATGGCCGCTGGGGTAAACGTGTTCTGGAGTGGAGGCCGCGAATCGGCAAACGTAGTGTAGGACGCCCTCAGACTAGGTGGAGCGACGATCTCCGCAAGGTGGCTGGCAAGAGCTGGATGAAGAGTAGCCGCGGATCGTGCTCAGTGGCGGCGTGCAGCTGGAGAGGTCTATGCCCAGCAGTGGACTAGTATAGGCTGTTGATGTAACTCTAGACACTCCCATTCCGCCTTTTTAGGGTTCCGTACCTAATAGGTAAAATTCATTGTCTGTCTGTCTGTATGTCACAATCGTTTAACTCAGCAACAACTTAAGAACTTAAAAAAAATTGAATAGTTCTATATAAACTGGCGTGCCCCAATTATATTGCAGGAATAAAATGTTAAAATATATTTGAAATATTGCTCAAAGGGCTAAGGAAGTTGGTAGAATGTTGAAAGCCAAGCAATAGGGAAAAAACGATTGTCATATGAAAGGAAACGTAATTTATTGATCAAATCAAATCCCTTCCATAATTCCTGTTAACGCCAAGAATATGAGAATCCGCCAACGAGTCCTACACTTAATACAGCCATGTGATTCTCTAACGTGCGCAGCGGCTGATCAGCGACGAGGGACACATTCAAATTTAGACCGAATGAGTTTATCCTTACAGTCTAAATTAATTGTTTCGTTTAACCGCTCATCAGCCGCTGCGCGCGTTATAAAATGACAGCCCTGAGCGGCATTTTATTACCGAATCGATTTTATATTATTTTTATTTCGGCTGTGTAACGAGGCGTGGAACGTGACGCGACGTGACTGACGCGGCGTGACAGTGACGACGTCAATACTCTTGTTAGATACATTAAGTTCTTTCTCGGTCACAAATAATAATAAATATTCCGATTTATAATATACTCGTACAGTTCTCTTATCTAACGACAAACGATTCTGTTCATTTTTACTTTTTACAGGATTTTATTTACTTTCACCTATTCCGGTGTCTGTAATCAAATCTTGCTAGTAAAATTTGACCCACTTCCTGATTTCCGATTGAGCTGAAATTTTGTATGTTGGTTGATGTTGGTTCGGTTTTGATGTCAATGCATTTTTATGGTAAGCATGCCCTGAATCGACATCCAGGATTAGCTCTAGGCAACAGTGGCGAAGCCTACAAGCCGATTCCTGACGGCTTTACCGTAGCTTTCTAGTTAGAAAGCTATGGCTAGCTGTCAGTGAAGTCCATGTTACTCTTAACTAAATGTCAGACTCGCACGTACGGTTTTAATTCTTCGGCTTCCCTTAGGAAATATTTGACGCTTCGCCACTGCTAGGCAAAAGAACTCTTCAACGGTCAACAGCACAGACACGAAATTTTGTGTACGCATTTTATTGCAATATTAAAGTGCAATGGGCAAAAGCTTGTTATAAGAATGTAATTAAAAAAAAATGTTAAATAAACTAATCGCCACTGGTTTTTCATTTCCAAAGTTCCAGAAATCATGATTGACTACTTAAATATATTGCGTGAAATACCGGCAACCACAGGCAAAGCCAGATGCAAGTACCTAAGCTAAATGTGGAAAGTATTTTCAAAACGTATGATTTGAAACTCTTAGCAAGTGCTTACCAATCAACTACTCCATTATATGGTCCCGCTCTCTCAAATCGAAGGCCCTTGACCACAAGTACTTAAATGTTCCCTTTTCAAATGTTTGAGTGACGTCTGCGCGGGAGTTTAAATCCAAGATGGCCGCCGTTAATCACGTGATAAATAAACCTGATAAAGGGATTCTCTTAGTCATGGCCCTCGTAAAGCAAACAGCGGGATATGCCTTAATTTATTATGAGGGTTTACGATGCGGACGGACAGGTGGAAACAATTATTAAATCAAGTGTTTTTCAAACTATACACAACATACGGTTACTTGCTAAATTAGTGTGTTTTGATCTTTCTCAGATCTAAATTCGATTTCTTTATACGAAATCTTAAAGAGGATTTTTATCTTTAAGAGGCTTCCCTGTCTGACCTGTCACTGTTCGTCATTTGCATTTATTCTTCTGTCACAAAAACAGGCCCGGTGATCGATGTCGATACTTATACACCGCATCACTATTATTGATAACTTCGTTTTTATATTTGAGACATTATCATATAGGTCCATTACGTTATTTTTTAGTTTTCTATGAAGTGCCGTCTCTTCTCTATACCATTACCATGGGTTTATGCAAACTGTAACCGTTATCGAAATCTATCGGAAATACTGCTAATTGCCGATACACGTAAAAGGGACCGAGCGATCGTTTTTAACCGACTTCAAAAATCCGAATGAGGAGGTTCTCAATTCGACGCGTATATTTGTTTCTTTTTTATATGTATGTACACCGATTACTCGGAGATGGCTGGACCAATTTGGATGATTCTTTTTTTAGTCGATAGGGTATTTCTTCAAATTGGTCCCGTTGTGATCAAAGTCTAGGTCTGATGAGAGGATCTATGAGGAATCGAAGGAACTCCTCAAATATTATAGGCACGCATATAGAAATTTTGATATTTTCTTTCATGACTCAAGCAGTTACGATTCAGAAATATTATCTATTACGAGAACGGTTTCCATAAACTCATGGTAATGGTAGTGGTGCATATTTCACGTTCTTTTTGGTCACAAGTGTCAGTAGACACAAGAGCTCCCTATTGTAAACGTTTTACCCCTTATTTAGTTTAAAACCTTTGAATTAAGACGCTGATAGGCTCTGTTTGCACCGGAGTGAACGAGACGCTCTCTGCGGTTATTTGTATGGGGAAAATCAAAAACGGATGAATTATATAAGTAAACACTTATAATATAAATTAGTCAAGTTTTTACTAAGGGCGTGATGTAATAGTATTATTAATTATAGACCCGTAAGTTAAAAGAATTAAGACATAGAACTGTTTAACCTTTTGGCCGCCAAGCATATCTGAGAAGTAGCACGAATTTCAACTTTAAGTCAAGGGGATGAAGGTCTTTTTTACCCTGTATAGCCTGTCACGCATAGTCGACAACGGTGGCCAAAAGGTTAAAGAGGATTTCAGACGTAACTACATGCCTTTTTTCTATCGTATCGATTTCATCAAATCGTGTTTTTGAAATAGTTAGGTTTTCAATAATATAAAGAATAGTATTACCAAATCAAATCGTTTTTGTTAAAAAACTGTTTAAGTAAAGCCGATTTAGGTCTTGTCAGCCTCAATTAATCTCACGGGTATCGAACCAAGCTTACCTGCAGGTGATCCGGATTGTTACCAATTATCTTTCTCGTTTGCAATTTCATTGCAGAAAAACTGGACTCTGTTTTCATGGCTCCCGCATTTTTAGGTTCGGCGATGCATTAACTCGTTCTCGTTAATTGGAATCGATTCAGAATTAATTTCGTTATTTATTCTATGGTTATAATCATTCGTTCGGGCGTGGTTTGATTATGGCGGAATTATGCAAAAAAAATGATAATTATATTATCCAATAATCACACTCGCTCGTTGATGTCTTTTACACGCCGGCGCTTCGTCGACTTTCAAAGCGTTTTTTTTTATAGAAACCTGTCAACAAAACGTTACTTAAACTCACTATATATATCTATAAATATATATTATCTGATCTATAATCATAATAACTGTTGCAGTTAAAATATTACCTCATAAAAATGCGCTAGTAACATTCGAAAGCTTTTATAACTCTCCACAATGAAAAACCAATTTAAATAAATTTCAAACCGCCTTTTATAAGAAAACCCCGTAACGAAGCTCTTTCTCCAATCAAATTTAAATCGTTCTGTCTGAAGATAAGGCTTCAATCACAGCAATGGGCTTGTATCTGCGCCTGAGTCATTCTCGTTAGACACGACCCTCGTCAGCAAGTGTCAAATAACATCCAATATTTATTTATAGAAAATAATGTTTTATATAATTATAAATAAGTTACATAATTCAATAAATAATGGAGGCGTTTACGACACTTTTCAGTTGGAAGCTCCGTCTTGTTAGTAAGCTTATTGTTCGCGGCGCGGCGTTTTGTCTTTGTCTAGCGCGTAAAGGTGCTCGACTCAGGTGTTGCTGTCTCACTCTGGTCGTTAGGACAAGGTCGGCTCGTTAAAAGCTCTTAACGAGAAGCGAAGGAAAAGCTCATGAGTTTTTGTGGCTCTCAAACTGTTACTTAAAGAGGCTTTTGTTTTATTATTTTCTTAATCAAATAATATCATATTCACATTGTTTATTGAGTATATTTCATACATCTTCACAAAATCCACAATCATTTCTCTCTTAGCTCTGGGTAAATATAAAAAAATGTACCTGTTTTCGTCTGCGTGTATTTGTATGTCAAACACCTATAGGGGTTGATTTTAAAGAAAAGCATTCCTTAGTACAAAAAATATATCACACGGGACTGACCGCGGTTCATAAATTGTCAAAATAATCTAATTTCTAATTTTATTCTTCTCAACTAAACAGCAAAGCCTACAGAGCCTTAAAGTTTGAACACCACCGCGGAGGCTTGTGAGGTATGTTCCGCGCGTGTCCCGTTCACACCTGCCGGCGCGCGCGCAGCGATATCTGGTCTCTCGCTCTACTACTGACACCATTCTGACACGCCACTCAGGATTATCGCTTACGCTTTTACATTAGGATTTCTAACGTGAACTAGAGAAATAATTATTTTATCTATGAAAATAAACAGAATTATTTTACCTAACCATTTGGGATGTTTCCTGGGTAAAAAAAAAAGTAATTCTAATCAGTCCGTCAGTCAGATTATCAAAAAATATTGAACACGTATTTTTTGCTTTATCAAATCAATCAAAATTGACAAAGATAACGCGCATCAAAGTTCAGGAGAGGGGGCTAATGACGTCACTTATTGGTAAATAGTGTACAAAGTCGTGACGTCACGTGGAACTTCAACGCACTATATCTTCGTCATTTTGTGTTTAATTGACAAATGAAAAAATATGTGTTCAATATTTTTTTATAATGTAAAAGACGGACTAATTAGAAATTTTCAGGAAACTAGCCTATTTTGAACAAACATTGGTCAAAAACGATTTCTATCACTGCTAGTAAGGCTAAGGTCCGTAGAAAGCCTTAACAAGTTTAATTTGAACTTTCAGTGATCTTCCTAAATTTAGAACGAGCTTGCTACATAATGTTTTCTTTTAGGTACTCGTAACGAATTACAATTAGAATTAAAACTTAATCTCATTTTTGTAATGTAAGATAGATTGATGATACAACTAAAATTAAACAATTAAGTTACATTTTAGTTTGTAAAGATCCTAAATTCCACCCCAAAACGTTGGCAACCATGGCGCTCGTTACTTCGGTGGAGGCAATGCTCCCGCGCCGCGCCGCTCGCCAACAAAAATAAGAAACGAGAGAAAAAAGTGGTATTTCTGTGGAATAACGACTCGGCCGATCGCGTCCACGATCGATGCTGTCCCTGTATCGATATTTAACTTAATACTTACTCTGTAAAATTTCTTAGTTATTGCAGAATTATCTTCGAATTGACAGGAGTCTAGCATTATTTTGGCATCACATATTTAAGAACTTAGTGGCGTTTTAATAGCTTACACTGGGTTAACTACTGAATAAGTCTATGAATTATGCATTATGGCCGAATTCCTAAACGTCCCTTAAGTATTTGATCCGCGATTAAATAGGTTAGTCTCCGTCTACTAGCTCACTATCTATATAATCAATCCGCGAGGATACGCCCTACCATTTAATTTTGCGTCGCACGATTGCGTAAATGTAGCTACTACACATAACCACATTAAATAAGGATCTGTTTGAGTGATATTTTTGAATTCGGCTCCTTAGGCTTTGTTTTAGCCTAGGAATAATCAACCTGCGGGCCCGCCAACCTTTTCTTAGCTTCCCGAAACCTAAGCACGGTATAGTTTATATGAATAAATGATTTCATTTAAATGTAGAGATTTATTGTGATATAGGTTATTGCGGCCCGCCTGATGTAAAAACGGGTTGAGTATCCCTGGTTTAGACAATCATTTATTTAAGAACGACTACAAAATGAGGGCAAAGACAATGTAATGCCATGCTTTTGCATGTTACTTTAATCGGACCGATTCAGACCATAACTTGTGGTAGTTTGTTCTTATCGGGTCATATTTTGATAGCGTCAGGCAGTTGAGCTAGTAAAAGAAATTGGAGTCACGTACTGAAGGCACTAGCACACTACTTTTTAAGCATTCGTGCCTGTCGCAACCGCTTCTTAGTTAAAAAGTGGCAGATGCTTTGTGCGCGATAAAAAATAGTGTGGTAGGCCCTCTGATACCGTTATAATTAAGTAAATAACATACATACATACATAGCATCACGCCCGAAATCCCTAATGGGGTGGGCAGAGCCACAAGACTACTTGTGTCCACGTTCGATTAATTAGTCCTAAGATGGTATGATGAACCGTATGGTGACAGGTGATCAGCCCATCGCCCATACAGATAGTCCACCATGTTGGAGAGGACCCGTCCCTTAGTCGATTTTTACGACATGCCAGGATGATAAGCATCTGCACGCATTCAATGCTATTTCTTCACTCCCAGTGCAGCAGAGGAGCTCCTAAGTAAATAAGTAAGGAATTAACTGCTATAAGACGACAACAAATCACGAATGACATGTACCACCTGTATTATAAAAGAAACAACGCCTGCGTTTGTTCCAGTTAAAATCTTAACTTTAAACAGACAAATTACATGGATATAATACAAATTAGTTGGATACACGGTGAAATTGTGGATCCAACTTCCATCAGCGGTGTTCCCGGACTGTTTCGACATTGGGGCCTTCAAGAGAAGAGTTTTTTTTTCCTAAAAGGTCGGCAACGGCTCAATGACTCCTTCGGGGTTAGTGATGTTCTTGGGCGGCGATGATCACTTATACCATCAGGTGACTCGCATGGTCGTTTGCCTTCCCTTATATAAAAAAAATATACATATATAATCAAAAACTTGCTTACATTATTCAAACATGTTAAGTTTTCTACCATTTAACCCTTCTACGAGACCTCCGAGGCGCCGCAATCGAACGATAATCATCTCTCGAAACCAATTCAAAAACTTAAACGACTCAGAAGAAACTTAAATTACAAACAACAAGGGTTTCGCCCACGAGCACAAACAGACTCGAAGCCGCTTCGAGCGGCCCTCGACGTTAACAAGTTTCGAGTTTATCGATCACACGTTTTCGACAAAGGAAACCGTTTACCACTATTCAATCCTGGAGCAAACGGAATACGGTCTTTATTTCATCTCCTTGAGGCAGGGGCTTTCAGAAACCTCTTTAAAATAAGTCCGAGCCCCACAATAGAACTCGCGTCTTCAATTTGATCGGTAGAATCGATTGTCATTCGTTCGGGCCGTTTGAAGCGTAAATCTAGTTATTACGAACAATTTTCGTAATGCGTTATGAAAGCTTTTTAAAAACACGTCGCTCAGAGTTTGACGCACGTGTTTGTTTTGCCGGCCGTCGAGATTAGAGTGTTTTTAAATGCTATTGGATTCGTCTCGGGAATATTTATCTACAGTTAAATTTACTGATGCTTGTCGTGTTAAATTGAATGCGTTTTGACGAGGTCCGAATGCGGCTTTTGCCTGAAAATTGAGTTGTAAGATTCAATCATTTTAATCTGAAGGCAGGATCGAGATCGTTAGCATTACTGCTGATCCGTGGCATGTAAGCTGATAACCTGTCCATTAAACTTCCTTGTTGCAAATTATGAGGAGGCAGCCATTAAGTTGATTATCGCGTACCAGGGGACCCAAAAGGATTTTAATAATTAGACCCACGCATCTGCTCATAATCTAATTGGTTGGTATGAAAAATTATGTTATTACTCAATTAGGTTTGATACATGATTAAAAACGGTGTTACGCGAAAGTACAGTCTCTTATAAACGAATAATGTTAAGTTATTGCTTTCATAAAACACATTGAATATCAAACACTAAACAGATGTAACAATTAAATGTTTATAGATCTGCACCGACTAAAACATTTGAGAATAAACGTCAACAAACCAGTTTTTATTAGCATCAAGTGTATTTTATTGTGTGAACTGGAAGCGTACAGCTTACAAGTAAAGGCAGAGAAAAGAATACACCATAGTTTGTATTCACGAAGCTCGCTTCGTTAGCCGAGCACATTATGTAAATACTGAGCGGTTACAAGCATTACAAATGAGAGTAAAAAGTTTTAACAAGCGTTGGCATCGGTATCACGGATAACGTTTAATAGTTGTCTAGAGATACTGCTATGTGATTCTCTAACGTGCAACGGCTGATCAGCGATGAGGGGTGCATTCAAATTTAGACCGAATGCCTTTGTCCTTACAGTTTAAATTATAATTTCGTTTATCCGCTGATCAGCCGCTGCTCTTCTAAGAGAATCACACCACAGGACATGTTAGACGCACTCGCTATGGGGAAGTTACGGGGAAGGCTACGCAACAAGAAATGTGTACAGTCGAGGTCAAAAATATCTACGAGGACAAAGTGGTCAAAATTTTTACAGTAAACTTTATTGTCAACGGCGTAAGAGCGCTTAGTTATTTTTGTCGCTTTGGTAACGTAGGTATATATATTTATGACCTCGACTGTACACAGATAAAGATAGCTTACTTTTCACCCGTCATTACCCATGTAATAACGTTGTTTCATGTTTTTTTTCCAGTTTATTGTAATATTACTTAATACCTTTTCTGGGTTCTCATTAATGTTTTCAGTCCAGTAAAGGAATTCATGTAAAGTCAAAGAGACGTTAGATGTCGCTAGTCTAAACTGAGGTGATTATGACGTGGATCCAGTAATTTCAACCAATCATAGTCGAATGTTATTTTCGTTAAGTATGTATATCGTCGTCTAGTACCTATAACACAAGACGTTAGTGCTTACTTTGGGACTGGATCGATTTGTGTATAGATTGTCCCCTGATTATTTATTTATTTATAATGGTCTCAGATTCTAGTCAATCCTAACTTGTTTGTTTGTTGAAAGTTTTGCCTGATAATATAATATAATACACGTGATTGAACGTTCTCTATCATGTTCAGGTCGTTTGTAACGAGATATGATTGCCCCTAGCTCACGGGGAGTGTTCGCAATTTGCCGGCATAAAATAAACCAAACCAACCCATTCCACTCCCACCACAGCTCCATAAAAGCCGAAGACTCGCCTAACAAGCCCCACGACCTGTTCTGCACCAACACGCTTCCCAGTAAAGCAATCGATCAATATTTATTACTTCAAAGGAAACATACTGTATGGCTGGCTGCCGGTAATTAATCCACTTATATTACCGATCATTTAATGACATAGAACAAATGATTCGTATCGATATTTATAACCGAAGTCACGTAAAGCAAGGGGAAACAAAACAAGAAGTTTCAAAATACATTAACAATTTTTCTTAACTAATTGGCATCGTTCGTCCCGAGAAAGTAATTTTTATTATCTCTATAAATAGAGTGTCCATTATTAGATTTAACGCCTGAAACATGTGATCATGTGGATAGCTATTTGAAATAAGCTTAAATTCTAACTGACTATCCTTTTGGATGAAGCGATAGCGCTTCCAACCAAAGAATAATTCCAAATATTTCCTCTCGAAATAATCCATCATCGTTGACTGGACAGCGCTGATCGCTCTCTCAAATGAAACGCCAATATTACCAACATGTTACAAACCAATTTTAAATTTCGGCACAACATTAATCTTTCCCCTTAGGGGTCTTACTCAGAAAACCAACAAACGAAAATGTAGTATTTTTGAAGTTTTTTCCATGGCAACAGTCACGTTTATATCTGTTCAGTTTTGTGAGTGCTGCTATAATCATTTATCTGTACAGTATGGTGCGTACGCTTCGCGGCCATAAACGTACCTAATAATATAATATTAGAATCAGCACATTAATAACAAACACAGATCTCTGTCAGAGCGGCGCATAACAGAAATAGTGCATCCTGTTACGTTCGCGCGTGCAATGAGTACTTTATATATATAGGATGTATCGACAACATATTTTATTTATTTCTGTTTATAATCTTAAATAATAAAGCAAAGCCGTATTATTAAAAAAAGCTAACAAATAAAATTGTTACTAAAAATACAAAAGTATGATCACAATGCAGTTTATCCGTGTCAAATTTGAACTGTGCGTCTCCACACCAGCCTGTATGTTGTCAAGCGGGCGTCGTACACGATTCAGACGGATAATCGATTTTACGAGCTCCCGAAATAACCTGCGTCCCTTCGGCAGCATGCATCGTCGGCGCGGGCGCAGCGCTTGTCGCTTACAAACCAACATACTCTTATCATAGCCTCTGCTGTATGGCTGCATCCAGTGCTTCGATTTATTTGCTCAAATATTGAACGAGAATAATGGCGGCTCTTGTTTCATTTACTATTACGCTTAACATTTGAGAAATCTCCTAATTGCAGCCATACATCGTTAAAGTTCTTCGCGCCGTTTTTTGCTGGACATTTTTCGGCGTCCTGGTGCATATGGTTGACATTAGCAATTCGATATGCAAAAACGGTCGTTAATTCAACATGACACACGCCTTGAGACCCCTAAGCTAGTCATCATAAAAAAGTGTGTGTGTGTCAGCTCCGACGTACGACAGACAGCAGTTTACTCCTTACGAACGATTATAAAATAAACCAGTACCCATCATACCATGCTCTCATTTTTCATCTTGACATTTGACAGTAAATAATAAAGTTTCATATTAATGAATATAAACATGTCACTCATTGAATATAATAATTAATTGACACTTCGGGTCCGTCGTCTTCCGATTGAGATCCGAGTTTTACCGGTGGAATAGTAGTTTATGCAACGGTTGCATAATGATAGGCCTTAAAACACTAGTGCGGTTTTATGAAACGAGCTTTTAGCGAGTTTCATAATAAGATCGCACGTGTGTTTTAAGGCCAAATTATGCAGAGTTGCATACATAACTTTATCTACACACATATTATAAATCCTCCATGATGGGTTCAGAAACAATATTTTCTGGCAACAAGTTATTTGTTGCAATCGTGGCTGCATATTTCCGATATCCGGCGCATTTTCACATCACACACACTCCGAGAAGACTACTTACTATTCATATTTTCAACTAAAATGTAAATTACACATGAACTTTTTCTATTCAATTCAACAAAATTCTACTTTCGTTCAGCAAAACGTCAACGCGGCGCGGCGCGTCAATGATGGCGGCCGTCCGTCAAGACCAATTTCTTTTTTAAATCATAGACAAACGGATGAAGTCTCTATTCTCACGTCACTCGAGATCAAATATTGTGCAGTTTATATTAAAAAAACATACTGAATTGACGTTTCGTATCAATAACTGTTTTAATATCTATGGATACTAGAATAGAGACCCACTTGAGTTTGACAGCTGTTCCAAATTTAATCTCATTTCTTTACTAAAAACGATAAAGAAGTCATGTTATTTCTTCATCGCAGCATTGGTTTTTCCTAATTGGTTGTCAAAATGGTGGTCATTTCCTATGGTTTTTGATTAACCAATGGAGGTTTTATGATATGGGTGTAGATAAACACATTATTCACTACATCTGTATACAATGCGAAGCGACCGACGCATCTTCGGCTAACATCGTGTGACTTCGTGTGACTCCGTACCGTGTGACATCGTAATTTCATTTTACTCCCCATAATTTTTCATACCCCGGGCTTATATATGAAAATCGATTCTTAAGTAGTAAACTCCAAAAACACCTTTCTTTCATAGTAACACTAATGATCCAGACGCTTACACATTCTCCTCGACTTCTCGCCTTCCATCCCTGCATTTCACATATCCTACAGAACTTCTAAGGAATAAATCTGGCAATGTTTATTTTCACCGGATAACATCAAAATATTTTATTACTATCGCTTGTATCGTGATATTTATGACAACAGGATACATTATGATGAAAAACTGCGCCGATCGCTGCGTAGCGGAAGCTATCAGCGTCAAGGCAGCTGATAAATCAGCCTGAAATATTCATTCAGACTTCCTACCCGGTTACAAACGTATTTTCTGCATTTTTTGGGGTTCCGTACTCTTACTTGGAACCCTTATAGTTTGTATGCATCCGTCTGTGTGCCCGTCTGTCCGTCCGTAACGTCAGTCAATTATTTCGAAGATTATTAAAGTTATAAAGCTGGATCTCTAAACAAGTATAGAAGATGACCTCGCGGACATAGAAAAATTATAAAAAGAATATTATTATTTTTACTATTATCTACCCTACACACCACAGCCTTAACCTAAAGCAAAGGCAAAAATTAATATTTCAAATAAAACCTCAAGTGATGTGTTGTTGGACAGATATTTGACAATAATTATAAGTACATTATGACCAATTTTATAATTTGGGGAACCGTTTAGGAAATATTAAGGTATCATTTTTGTTGTAATTACACCCCCACAGCTAAAAATGTAAATTCAAAAAATCATAAAAATATCTTAATTTAAAGCTTATAACGTAATAAAAAAGCAAACTAACACAACTACATAAGTATAATAGGTTTCAATATTATAAATAGGCGACCAACTTGTTTTTACCTACTGAGAATCACCAATTAACATTGAATAGAAAACGAGCTTAAAGTTATGTGTCTCGGAGTTATTATAGCTACGGAACCCTGAGAATAGCCCGACGGGCTCTTGACTGGTTTTCTTTTAACAAAAAGCAGTAAAATATATAAATTGATAGGTTTAAGGTTTGAACCAGAATAGCGACGTCCGGTCTAAGGCGATAAATGGGTGCGTTCACTTAAATAGTGCAGTGGGAGTTAGGTTTTATTGTTACACTCGTAACAAGCTATGACTCCCATTCCGGCCGTCTGTACATGGTTCCAATCGCCCTGAAATGGGCATTGCGGAATAAACTCCTTCCTTATTGTTATCCTCATTTAATAGTGCTAGAGACCACTTTATATCTTGACTAGTGGACCCGCCACAGCTTCGCCCGCGGTATTTTCCGTACAAACTTTATCACCCCTTTTCACCTCTTTAGGGATGCAATTTCAAAAAATCCCTCCTCAGTGCACCTCTGGGGTACTCGAGGAATGTCTCCTCCAGATTTCAAACCTCTAGGACCACCCTTTTAGGCTGTGCGTTGTCTATAAGTGAGTCACGGTACTGTTTTATATGTATTGATGACTTTCTATTTATGGTGTGTGTTAATATCACTGGAGGAAAGCTACAATTTGAAGCACCTTATCAGTTACAAGCTCATGGCAAGCTAATCCTGATCGTGATTTTCTGAGAAATATATTTTTGAACTAGCCTCTCTTTACACGCGACTTCGTTCGCGTGGAATTCGGTTATAGTCATTCCCTCGGGAACTTTTAAATTTTCGGCGATAAAAATAGCCAATGTGTTATTTCAGGGTAGCTATCTCCATTCCAAATTTCATCCAAATCCGTCCAGCCGTTGAAGCCTGAAGGAGTAACAAACATCCATCAACAAGCGCTCGCGCTAAGCCGAATGTTAAGCCTTCTCGATCACCACGATACAGGCTTTGCCTAGTGTGGGATCACAAGTTAATTTTGTCTTTTTTGTAATGTGTTTGGTAAATATATATATATTTTTTTATCTTCAGAAAGTTTCGCGTTTATAATATTATAGTAGGACAAGGCCAAATGACAAGATTACAATGTAAAAAACATGTTAACACTAATACAGATCGATGTGCACAATTTAAGTTGGAGAATAAACAGTCGTTAAAGTACCTACCTATACATTGGGCTCGCGAATAAATACCATCGGCGATCTGCTCGTTATTATAAGAAACGTCAGGATACAGATGCAGATGCTTAGAATTGAAGGACGAACGCAGTAAAAGCGGTTGTAAATATAATTATATGGGCCCGCGCATTACCTGCAGGAGATGAGGTGAATCCTCCGTGAGTTATCTCTGTTGTTAAATGGCTAAAGGTGCTACGGGCGAGTGCGACCGACGCATGTCACTTTGACGTTTACGAGCCTCGACACATTTGAAATACGAGCACGATTGTAATGGCCACGTGTGTGTCCTCGTCAACCAGTCACATTTGGCGTGAAGAGGTTTTAATACCGAAACCACAAATCTTATGTTTCCACTTAAGACTTTTTCAATCGGGCCTTTGATACGAGTCGAAACTCCTTGGATAAGATACGCTTACGAGTGTTGTCCCACGATAACAGTAACTCTGCAATGAAATTATAGTTTTAAAAATTAAAAAACACGCTTTTATAGCAAACCAAACTAAAAAGAAGAAAATAATTTTTAAGTATGAAGGTTTGTGTTACAGTAATGGAAATTCCAACAATCAATTACCTACTTATGACTAATCAATTTGAGATAAGATTAGAATATAAATTATTAACAAATAATTCAATTATAGTAAAAAAGCGTGGGGTGCAATTTACTATATTTTCAAAATAACTAATTTTAGAAATAGCTACCAATGAAATAATTGTAAAATTCGATACCAAGCACCCCACGCTTTTTTACTATAATTGAATTATTAGTTAATAACTAATTTTATATTCTAATCTTATCCCAAATTGATTAGTCATAAGTAGGTAATTGATTGTTGGAATTTCCATTACTGTAACACAAACCTTCATACTTAAAAAATATTATCTACTTTTTAATTTGGTTTGCTATTAAAGCGTGTTTTTTAGTTTTTCTAAAACTATAATTTACTCAAAGACTAAAAAAACACAATCTTGTCAGTAACGCACTAAAATACCCCCATTACTAAGGTATAGCTATTGGACTCGAACCGAAACCGAACCAAATGAGCCCAAACTCGAGGGGTTTACTAGTGGTAATTGAAGAGTTCCACTATCCACCTCCTGGCTATCAAACCAGGTCAGATCAGCTCGATGGAACCGAATTATTGTTTTGTCATCCGAATTGCAAATCAAATAAGCCCAAACTCGAGGGGTTTACTAGTAGCAATTGAAGAGTTCCACTATCCACCTTCTGGCTGGCAACCCAGGTCAGATCAGCTCAATGGAACCAAATGATTGTATTGTCATACGAATTGCAAACCAAATGAGCCCAAACTCGAGGGGTTTACTAGTAGTCATTGAAGAGTTCCACAATCCACCTTCTGGCTGACAAACCAGGTCAGATCAGCTCGATGGAACCAAATTATTGTATTGTCATCCGAATGTCAAACCAAATGAACCCAAACTCGAGGGGGTTACTAATAGTCATTGAAGAGTTCCACTATCCACCTCCTGGCTCCATGGTCAGATCAGCTCGATGGTACCAAATTATTGTATTGTCATCCGAATTGCATACACTTGCAAAGTTTCAGATATTTACCGCAACTAGAAGTAGGTTAAAATTACGCTGAAAGATTCCATTACATACATACATACATACATACATACAAGTGAAGCTAATAAAAAGTGTGTAAAAATGGCAACCCCATACGTCATTCCATACAAAATTTCAATCCGTCCTATGGAATGACGTATGGGGTGCCATTTTTTCATTGCAGAGTTATCGTGGGACAACTGTAGTAGGTACACTAACTAGAACGAGGGATCCTAGCATCGATGGCATCGAGCACAAGGCAAAGTGTTGTTAAGGATCTATAAGGCCTTTGTTTAAAATTAAACGCATGTAAAATCCAATAAGGAATGTAGGCGAAGTGATGTCAGCCGAGCGATTCAGATGAAAAGTATCAACATAAATTCTCATACTTCACTGAGATTAAATGTATCTTTAATTCTCTGTTTGTTTGTGTACGTTTATATTCCTGTTCCCAGAGTATTCCGACCGCGAAACCGATCATTCCACACGAGATAACGTTATCGTTTAATGGCCACTTGAGGTTCGACATGTTGCCACATAAAAAAGGAAAATAAAAGCGCTTTAAAAGCGTCTGTCTGTTCACGCCTCGACCGTAATAACATTTGCATTTACCGGTCTTGTGATTAAACTAATTTGGTTCCTAATGATATAGCGTTTAAACGTGTTTCCTGTCTCAACTAAAATTGTTTTAGCGGCAGTAGCCACCTCACGTTTATGTCGTATTCATATCTCAAGTTCCCAGAAAGCTCGAAAGGAGTAGTAAAGCACCGTTGACTTAAGAGAAACAAGGCATTTGCCTTTCAAATTATGGTTACGAATCACACGCTCTCGCCTCTACTCACTACACATAATTGCGTCTCCTTCAAAGAACCAGCACCTAATTATCACAATGCAAATCGTACAAACATTAGTAAAATGTTGGCCAACATGTGTTAGTGGCGGAGGCCGGATCAAACACGAGCGGGCGAGCAAACACGCGTGTTTGGACTATCGCCACTTTCGGCTCTGTTCAAATAGGGACCCTTGTTTGTTCAAGTGTACCTTCACGCCACTGCGGTGATCTCAACCAGCACCGCGGGACCTCCGCGCGTCCTTTGAAACTGCCCTAAACTAAACACTCTGCTAAGTGTTTCTAGTTGTGGAGGGATTTACTCATCCTGGTCCAAACTGAGGCGACACCTTTCTTGTTCGCAGGCTGGATTTACCTGTCGGAGGTTTTAACTTTTAACAAGCTAAGTAAGGGCTGACATGGGCTATAATTTACTTGCAGCCAAGTTCACCAAGCTCGTTTTACGAGGATCAATTTAAAGTGAATAAAGCAGGTGCATAAAGCTGGGCTGAGCAATGAAACTCCCGAACGCGGGAAATAAATTAAATGTATTATAGTTGAAAACAATAAGATGAAAACAATAAAATGAAGTACCAGTAGTAAGTATGTCCATAAGATTGAAAAAAAAAATGATTTACTTCTCATGTCTTAAGTTATGTAACATTTATCAGCAATCTTTAGGAAGGTATTATCAATTTGTAAATGATGCCTGGCGTTTAGGTAACCTTATACATTGGATGTAAATAATTACACCATGATATTTAACCTGGGCTTGCAATTTTGTAAATAGGTTCACCTGCCCTTCAGCTGATCGTTGCCTTTAATAGGTCCCCGTTTATCGAGTGTTTAATTACCTTAACAAGGAACCGATGGAGCAATTGGGTGTTTTATTTTTTCTTTTAATTCAGACTACGATAGGGTTTCTTGAGCGATTTTATTTTGAACGGCTTGCCTCAACGTGAAAAATACTCTAAATGTAATTCATATGATACCAATCGTATATTAAATGTGTTCATGGCAATTTACGAAAATGATAGTCAGGATTGTGGTATGATTTGTCTAAAAACCCATACATTTTATAGACCAACTGGTATTCGCGTCTCAAACCAATTGTATTGTCTCACTGACGAAATAAGTGGGGCTCAGATAGTGGTAAATCCATGGATTTAAAAATACTGATAGACAACTCAGGATTATGTAAGTGTTTATTTCAGTACCTACGTTAAAATATTTAAAACGGTTTCGAAGATAATGTCGTCAAATATGTACCTGTAGCATGTGGACTTTCAATAAAATTTGTAAGATATGGAATTGGTCACCTCAACCTGATTGGAGCAGAAAACTTACACTTCTCGCAAAGATAGAAAAACTAATGTTATTGGCCAAGCAGACGCTGGTTTTCTTTTAAACAGGAGGAAGTGAAAAGAGTTTGCGTGTCACCTATGATTTGTGTAATCATGTTTACTAGTAAAATATAAAAGTAAGCAATGTTTCCCTTCTTCCAGGTGGGTGGTAGTGGCAGGCGCTTGGCGCGCGAGCGTGCTCCGGCCGGTCCCGTCAGCCGGCAACAGCGCGCGCGGCGACCGCCACTCCTCGCTGCTGCAGCTCGCTGCGTGGGGCGTGCCGGCCGCGCTCGCTGCTGCCGTTCTTGTCACCAGGGACGTTGATGCTGATGAGCTTACTGGTAAGAATCTAACAGCTATGTAATCTGCTTTTTATTTACTAGCGGAGTTACACGGATCGTTGCTTAGCGAACACTATCAAGTTCAAGGTTTTGTTGTGTTGGAGTTTTTGTGATGAGTCAGTCGTATTTCGCGTTTATATATATGGATTAATTTGTTTATATTACATTAGCACGTTTCATTGGCATCCTCCGCTGGACCTACTCCCCTATGCAATTCATAATTTGGTAATAACGCAACATGGTTATAGAAAATGTATAAAGAAAACAGCTACGAGGAACATAACAAAATCCAAATGTAACCACATGTTGGTAAGAAAAGACTATTATGTCATTACGTTTTTATGTCTACTTAAAAAAAAAACATTTAATTAGAGGTAATTTCAACGCATGTCATACCTGGCATTGGATAAAATGAATTGACTATAGATTCAACAGTCCGGTCGGTCGGTACACCGTTTGTCAATTAAAGGAAATACTAAGTAAAGAAATAAAGAGAATTTTGCGGAACAAAGTTCTGTCATCGTGTCGTATTTCAGTTTGTCGGATGCTATCATTCATTAGATATTTACTTTTATTACCCTCAGACCCTAAGTGCGTGTTACTTTTCGATACACGACTTTCCAACACAAGAAACATTTCATAGGTAACATTTCAAAGGCGGTAGCAGTGCGAAGCACGCAATCTATCGTGGTATTTCGTTTTTATCCCTGTCTCCTCGTTCCCATTTCTTTGGTCATTAACTTAGCTCAAACAGGCAATTCGTCACAAGAACTTGCCGGTACATTGATCATCTTTATCGGGCCCGTAACAGGTCCATTGCGTTAAAAGGATTGCCATTTACGGCGCGCAACCGATGTTACCTACTTACTCATGAATACATATGGAAGTGTGATATTTTAATAAAGATAACCAAAACTTTTCAAAAGCTTTTTAAAATGCTGCCTGGTTACTGTAAAATGTTTTAATAATTTTGTATAGCCGAATGTCATTATCATAATTTCAAATAATTTGGCATGCATGAGAGGCACGCAAAACAAAGAAAACCTCAAGATTTCCGTCTGAATCGCCCCATTGTTTAGATTTCCGAATCAATACGGTCTAATACATATCCGTATCGAAACAGCACAAAAGAGAATGGCAATTCTCAGTATAGTCCTTTCTTATTTGTTTGATCGGCGGCTTCCACAAAGCGATTAAATCTGGTAGGAGAGCGCAGGAGCACGCATTCATACGATAATGGCATTCAGTGTTTGTATGGCGGTGCCGCCTCATTGTAATCGGGTCCTATACGAACTCATTAAGACGCATGTTATGTGAGTCTAGGGAAACATACGGGATTACGGGAACTCCATGTTAAAACGGCAGAATTCAAATTTGACTTCACCCTGTAAAAGTAAAGAGGTAGCTTCAAAGATTCTTCTTTTAAGTTACCGCTTGATAACTAACGTCCAATGTTATTTTTAGTAATTCTATAAATAACAAAGCGGCACGTTTCTAGGCGACAAATGCATTTATCAAACAGAGCTCCTTATCAAATAAGCTAGGGTAGATTAGTTTAAACAGACTTGTGACTGTTTAAAGAACACCGTGCTGATAGGCTGGAACATTTAATTAATAACAAGGAATTAGTGTCCAGATAACTAAGACTTCAGCGGTGCGGAACAGTGGAACGTGATAGGTAATGTTGGTTTTTCTGGACACAAGCGTGCCGACGAGTGGCGATAACAGAATGCGCTACTGCAGGTTAAGGCTTACCGTAAAGCGATTGATAATTACTTACTGCCTACTTACGCGCTTGATGCTAACGAAGAAAATACTAAGAACCTATAATAAAATTAAACACTAACAACATACGTACAACTTTTTACATTTGCGAGTCTGTCCTACCAATCCGCGAGCATCAAAAGCAAATAATTTATCCTTTGGTTTAATCCGTTAATCTTTTGGCCTTGGTTATCATTATCACACTGAATTATGTCGAGTTTTCGATATATTACTGCAAAAAAACTGAACTGCCTCTGTGTAGGCTAGCAAGGCATAAATCTAATAAAAAACGAGCGAGCCTTACAACACACGATCGTCCAACACCCAAACTCCGAACTTTTGTCCAAACAACGTCTTCTATCGATCATAAAACCATTTCACTACACGATCGTCCAACAACCGAACTCTGACGTCACGAACGGTTCCTTTTTGACATCACCAAAGCACACTACGACTCAGTGTTGCCAAATCAATGAAAAAGATATAGCAAAAAAATCCAAATCTTTATATAAAGGAACAGTGAACAGGCTAAAAAAAAATTTTACCAAGGCTTAAAAGTTGTTAGAATTGTGGGTAAAACATATAGCCAAGAGATTATATAAACATTTAGACCAGGCCAAAAAATGGCTAAAATGGCAATAATGCACTGGCTTGAACATAATCTGTGGCACTGACGAGCGATCTCAAGCCAACCCAGCCGAACTCTCTTCAACGTCTCCGAACCACCCTCCACACATCGACGGTTGGTCAATAAGTTTGGGTATTGGACGATCGTGTGGTACCAGCATTACAGCAGTCGCATATGATGTGTAACATCTGACATCACTCACTGTTGGCTGACAGTACCTACCTCTCAGAAAATGGGTTGGTACAAGGTTGGTAACATCTGACGGCCAACTTATTGGTCAAATCAAATAGCGCGCGCTTCCCCGGCTTCCTGTTACACACTTCCGTCCCTTTTCACGAAATCACTCCCACAGATTGCAGGAAAGCGATAGGAAAGATGTTACGCATCAATAATGTTGTAAGAGCCTCGTCCATCTTCGTAGCGGGGGCTGTAAATTTCAGCATCGACAAAAACTGACGGACTTACTGCATCATGCAAATAACACGTTGCTCCTGTGTTGAATGGGAATGCATCGGAGTATTATTTAAATAAGACACTTTTAAATTACTTCGTCGGATACTTTTTTCCTAAGGTTTGGAGCGAGCACGATCTCACGCAGTCCGGTTTCCGATAATGATCATTCTTGGCTCTGGCGTGTATTGGCTCGTTACCGTCCAGTCCCGTACCTCGTTTTTGTAAACGAGAACGGGCGGTACCGGAATTAACATTTTAAGACCTATAATTATGAAGAGACCGGTGAAATTACTATTTATTATTTAAAACAATCGTTTCTTGACGGTATTTTTTAGCAGTCTGTCTATAATATGTATGATACTTTATATGTACCTATGTCCATTTGTTTCCACGTTAAGTACTCCGTAAATATAACTATATTATATTTTGTTAAATGAGGTATCCTTGCATTTCCATTTATGTTCTGCGTGTGCATAGGCTCTATCGTCGATGATAGTTGAAAAGCGCGTACCTATGAGCAGTTTTAAAAACCGCGTAAGGGTATTTTTGAACATACAATTCGGACAAGTGCGAGTTAAACTCGCATGGAGACGGTTCCGTGATTCAATGAAATTTCTAGTGATGCAACGAATACGAATACGAATATTCATATTCGCCGAATAGTAGACATTTACCGAATATTCGTATTCGGCGAATACTAGGTAATACGAATATTTAAAAACTGATATTTTTGTACGCAACTCTATTTACTTACTGCAGATTTGAAAAACGCGCGTAAAAATTGCGGATTCGCAAACTAAAAACGAGATAGATGCTTATCTAAAACTCCCAAATTTATCGCCGACTGCTGATCTACTGGCCTTTTGGCGAGAAGATGTCTATTTTCCTAGTCTGAAAAAACTCGCCCAAAAATATTTTTCACTGAAGCCATGTACAGTCGCCTCGGAAAGACTTTTTTCAACGGCTGGGAACATCCAGACAGAAAAAAGAAATCGCCTAAAACCAGAAAATCTACAAATTTTATGTTTTTTAAATAAAAATTTGCCTGTTGTAAATTTTAATTATTAGAAAAGTAAACATTCATCAAATAAATAAGTCTTTTATTACCATGGCGAGATATTCGTATTCGTATTCGCCGAATAGTAGGTGTGATATTCGTATTCGTATTCGTAAAAGTAGTATTCGTTGCATCACTGGAAATTTCCTATGTTACTTTAAATACCATAGACTTCTTATTGGTTTTCCTGTAATCTATAGGTAAACAACTATATTCTGAATTTTTTCAAAATTTTCAATTTTGAATGGCCAATTTTTGCCTTAAATAACTTCAAAGCCATTTATCATAAAATTATAAAAACAATACATTCAAGATCCTCATCATGAGCCCTTTCATTTCATATGTCACACTCCATAGTTTGCATAACTTCTAATTCACCTCCCAAAAGTGGCCCCCATGTTTAAATTTTACTTATTTACGTTACGCATCCGTGTTGCGGTCACCGACTTACATATGTACCTATACCAAATTTCAACTCAATCAGTCCAGTAATTTTGGAGCAAATTGTCTGTGATAGACGGACAGACAGACAGACAGACACACACAAGTGATCCTATAGCTAAGGGTTCCGTTTTTTCCTTTTGAGGTAATGAACCCTAAAATCAGTGATAATCAAAATGAAATCAGTGCAGCGCGTATAACCTACTTATAGGAGCAAAATCTCAATTTTGCTACTTTTTTAATTTACGCAGTTTTTACAAACTGCTCATACACAGTCCTAAACTATCACCGACGATATGGCGTCATAAGAAATCAATCATGGTGTATGCACGATTCAAATAATCATTAAAAAAAAAACGAGAGTGTTAAATTTTGTAATCAATTGAACTGTGGAGATTTCGAAAATATATCCAAAGAATTAACTCTTCTCTTCTGTAAATATATAAAGAAACGAAAGCCGAAACGCCTGTCGCACGCGAAATGACATCTAATGTGATGATTGTTACTTTTCAAGAGGACATTTTCAATATTATAAAATTTATAGTCATATATTTGTTGTCAACTTGATCCTGTTCGTTATTCGTATTGCATTTTAATGTAACGTCATCAACTCATCACAGCGTAGTGCGAGCGGAGTGCCAATTTGATTCACAGGCATATTGCAGTTTCAATCATGGCCCGAGCGCTGCGCGTTTATTTTTATTTTATCCACTTCCATTATGGCGAACGAAAGAAATGCGCGACCATTATTCGAGCCGTTAAATACGACACCTTTCCTCCTCACTTGCTCGTATTTCAATTTAAATCGGCCCTTTTAACTTTAACCGGTGCCTTATTAATGCAAGCCTTTTTTACTCGCCGTATATTTGTGTAGGTGTTCGCTTTGAGAGTGTTTTACTGGCGATCGGAATGTTATTCAGCGATAAAGAAAGATTCCGTATCCGCTAAGCTGCGGTAAAAGACGCGTCAGTATTGTTGGCTTAACACAGTTTTTTTTTTTGTTTTCAGGAACTTGCTTTGTGGGAAACCAGTCGAGCAAGTCCCTTTTAGCGCTGGTGATCGTGCCGGAGGCGATCTGTCTGCTGCTTGGCTGCGTTTTCCTTTCGTCGGGGCTCCGCGCCGTGCTCCGGAGACCGCAGCCGGTGCCCGCGCCCCCCGCCCTGCTGAACGCGCCGCCACAGCCGCACACTGATCAAAGCGTGCTGAGGCTAGGAGCGTTCGCAGCACTTTACGCGGTGCCCTCCGCCTGCATACTCGCCACATGGGTGTACGAGTACGCCTGGCGAGACGAATGGTTAGCGGCTCCTATGCCGTCGGCGGAGCCTTCCACGCACGCGCGGCCCGCGTTCTGGGTGTTCCTGTTCCGCATGTTCGCGACGCAGGTGCTGGGGGTGATGGTGGCGGTGTGGCTGGGCACGCCGCGGCTGAAGGCGCTGTGGCGGCGGCTGGCCACGCCGCGCAAGCCGGCGCCGGCCAAGTGCCCCGCGGGCCCGCCGCCCACGCCCATGACGCTGCACTGCTACGCGCCGCACGCGCACACGCTGCCGCGCCACACGCACAAGTACGCCACCTATCGGCCCCCGCAGCAACACTCGTATCGTAAGCCGCGTCATTATCATTACTCCGCGGGTGAAACGATTCTTTGACCGCGATTGACGCGTAGGACATTATACACTAAGTTGAAGAGATGTTTATTACGAATGTAAGACTGTGAGTGTAGATATATTATAGAATATAGTGATGTACAAGTGGTGTGGTAGGTCTGTAAAATTCATAAGTGCCATTGAAGCTTGTAATGTTATTTAATTTAATGATAAGAATAAAGACAACGAACTACTCGTGCCGCATTTAACTGTTTTAGGTATTCAGAAAACAGAATAACATAACTTAACGAAGTCTTTGGACCCATAAACAAATGAGTGTACATGCTATCTGAAGCTGCAAAAATATTTAGTAAAATCTCAAAGGTCTCACATAACTTCACTCTCAAAGCCAAGCTCTTTTGAGACTTTACTACAATGACTTCAAGAAATCATGACAAGTTAAAGTATTGATACACTATTGGGTAACTGTAAATAAATACAAAAATAGCAAATGTACAGTATCTTAAGAATACGCTTTATATATAAGTAATATATTATTGTAAGATGTTATGTTAAGACAGTATTATAAGTTAGATTTTTGTATAAAACCTGTAAATAATAATACATAGGTACTTGGGTGAGCATACATAAGGTTTTGTTTTGTAACATGTAATGCCTGGAATATAAGTAGGACCTGCCAACACCAATTTAGGTGTCAAACGTGTTTCAGTATGAGCATTGCTATAGATACCTACCTGCGCAGTAGCAGCTATATTGGTCCTAAATACTTAGTTATTGCCGGATATTACCTATAACAATTTTATTGTTTGAAAACACAAGGACATGTTTGTATGCCATGACTTGTTAAGAAAAACCCACCTTACTGCCTGAAACTTAAGTTTAGATACGATTGTCGCTAACGCGCGATGACCTTATTGTAAATATATCAAAGTTGATATTAAGGCGCACGCAAGTAATTTTTTTCGACGCGGCGACTATAGGATTATACTGTGACTATAGTACTTCTCTTTCGTACCTACCCTCTCCGGAATTGTGAGACATATCCATCCAACTGATAAGGAAACAAAAGAAAATTGCACGTTCCTTCCCTGGATAAAATGTGAATTATAACTTTGAAAGAAGCAATTCGAAAATTCTTAGTCTTGTCCCTCTCACGTTTTAATTGTGAGAGAAAGACAGGACAAACTCAACTACAACGCCCTTCGATTTTTGGAGTATGGTGCTGTCAGATGGTGCCAAGCCGACTGTTCTCTTTGCTATTTTTTTAAGTAATGAAAGAATATTTTGTACATATCTTTACCAATTAAGATTTAAGTAAGTACCTACTTAACTTTTTTGTTTGTACGTACTAATAAATAAAAATCTTTAATATATTTTTATTTTTTTTTATTTTTCGGCACCCGTTCCCACTGGTGGGTCACCTAATTCCAAATCCAAAAAGTGTCTTATGCCGTGACCAAAATACCACATTGCAGATAACTAAAGGTGCTTGTAAACCAGCAACTTCCCGGGCACTTTTTTAATTTTTATTTTTATTTTTTGGCTTGGTTTCAGAGACTTGGCAATTTATTGCTGCAATTCGGGCTATCCCCAAAACGTTACCCTTTAACTTTTTATTCCCAATAGTGATGTAATATGTAATCTTAATGAGAATAGCCCAAATTCCAGCAATAAATTGCCAAAAATCTAGGCCGTTTACGAGCCCCTTACGACTAACGCCGTTAACACGTTCATGGGAACCACGTAAAACCCCGTGCACGTTTCATGGCGCCTCTTCTTAATCGAATAAATGGCTGAATGTTCATCTAACTGAGTTATTAATACAGACATAAGATATAATTTCACCAAATATTAACCTTAAAATGCTGCAGGTTCTCGAGAAAAAAACAGAAGAAAATTGGTTTTAATTTTTTTCTATCTAAAATACTGAACCGATTTTCATGAAATTTGGGTATAATATGTAAATCGTTAGATTTCATGTTAAAAAATTACTTTCCGCACAATCGTGTGTGCCTATATTCGCCCAAGTTGGCCGAATATGAAGCGGCCCCATCAAACGTGACTCTATTATTGCATCCTTTCTTATACTACCCATAAATGCGGAAGACTAATTCCTCTGTCACATCAAAATGGTGCAAACGGATGGATGCGATACAATTTCCTGCTCATCGGTAAGTAGTTGTGGGGCTGGAGAGAGACGTAAGGTTCTTTTTTATCACAAAAAAAAACGTAATTCTCTTCTGAGGGAACAGCGATAAATGAATTCCGTTTTTAACCGACTTCCTTTTATAAGGCTAGGTACTGACTTACAAATATAACTGTGCAATATCAGTAGTTGCACAATAATATTGATCGCCAGCAGATGATATTGACGATCAATATAATTGTGCAACCAGTTATATTGTAGGTCAGTAGTGTCAGTACCTAGCTTAAGGCCGGTAACTGAGCTATAACTGTGCAAAATACCCGTGCCCATACTAAAGCCCGTGACACCCATTATATAGTGTCGGGTTTATCGTGCAGTGTACTACGCAAGTCTGTCTTTTCGTGATGTTTCCTTCCTTTCCGTATATTCAATATATACCTCACCATATGTAAACAGAGCCCTGTCCCCGTAGCATACTAATTTTTATCGCGCACATAAAGCATTCGTCCCTTTCACACCCGCGGTTCAGTTAAATAGTGACAGATGCTTTATTTGCGCGATAAAAGCTAGTATGCTAGGCCCTCTGACAGCCATAGAAAATGTATGGCTGTCAGCGCTCTTTTTACAATTGGCGTATACTCTATGGTGTTTCCTGGGAAAAGACAAAGCAAACAATGTTTGTCTTAGTTTGGTTTGACGCACGGGCACGGTTTGATTAGATTTGACGTTTATAATATTTAAGAGAGTACGGAAGCTGTACGCTGTTGCAAATATTGTTTGTTTATATGATTATTCATTACATAGAATACTGGTTAATATTAACATGTCTTCTATAAGTCAACTTTGCCGATTAAGCAATTTAGCAATAGGAAGTTACAAAACAGTTCTACAAGGAAGGTCAGTTGAGGTTATGACGCTTTCAACACGAACCTCAATTTTGAGTTATTTGCTTACTATATTTATTTATTTATTATTACTATTAAAATAACATTCATTGAACATAACACATATATTGAACATAACATTCCAATAGGTCCCATTCTATTTAAAAATCTATAGCTTTATGTATCTTTATTTCAGAACTAGTTGGTTTAGTCCAGTTCACATTTGTAACTATACAAAGAAATCGGCTGAAGAAAAGCTTGGTATAGAGAGGCCAAAGCGGCCTTTAACACCGTTTTTTAAGTTCATGTCGCAAATGAGACCGGCTCTACTCGCTAAGAACCCCGGCATCACCTCCAAAGAGGCTATCACATGGAGCTCCAAACACTGGCAACAGTTAGATGTAGAGGTAATAACAAAAACTGGACAAGTGCGAGTTAAACTCGCGTGGACAGGGTTCCGTTCCGTACATGAGTATCTGAAATTTCCTATGTTACTTTGAATACCATAGACTTCTTATAGGTTTTCTTGTAATCTATAGGTAAAGAGCTATTTTCTGTATTTTTTTCATAATTTTAGGCCTAGTAGTTTCAGAGATAAGGGGGGGGAATGGTCAATTTTCGCCTATTTTCCTAAATAACTTCTAAACTATTTTACTTAAAATTCAAAAGAAAATATATTTAAGATCCTCACAATAAGCCCTTTCATTTGATATGTCACACGATGTAGGTTGAATAACTTTTTTTTAAAATTTTCTAATTTACCCCTTAAAAGTGGCCCCTATGTTAAAATTCATATATTTACGTCACGCGTCCGTGTTGCGGTTACCGACTTACATATCTATACCAAATTTCAACTCAATTGGTCCATTAGTTTCGGAGCAAATTGGCTGTGACAGACGGACAGACAGACAGACACACAAGCGATCCTATAAGGGTTTCGTTTTTCCTTCTGAGGTACGGAACCCTAACAAGCAACAACTCGAATACATTCGTATTTTCCCCGCAGCCTTACACTATTTAACACATAACATATTTCAAATTGGGATTCCTGTTTACTAGGTTGTGTCTCTGAATGTTTGCATATTATTTTAGACCAAGGCACAAATGACAAAGGAGTATGAAAAAGACTTAGAAGATTATAAGAAGATAAAAGCCATGTATGAGGCATCGTTGAGTGATGAGCAGAAGGCTGACATCCAGCGGGTGAAGGAGGAAATGGCCGCAGCTAAGGAGAAGCGAAAACTCAAAGCTGTAAGCTGGACAAAAATGTATTTGTAGTATACTAAAAGAAGGAGATCCTCTGCAAAGCAAAGAAAATTTCTGTAAATACAGAAATTCACAAAGATCTGAATTTAACAGTTACTTTCATTATTATATTTGTATTTCAGGAATACAAAGAGCTGGGGCGTCCAAAGAAACCTATGTCTTCCTATTTTTTATATGTCCAGTCTAGAAAAGACCAATTCAAAGGTACACAGATGAAAGAATACCAGGCAAAAGTAACACTTGAATGGCAGAAATTACCAGCAAGTGAAAAAGCTAAGTTTGAAACGCAGGCAATGGACCTTATGAACAAGTACAGGTATATTTGTCTAATATCCCATTATGATAGACTAGTTAGCACTTTCACTGCCAGCCCAAAAATCAAGTTCCACCCCAGGAATTTCCACCATACAAAATTACTATAGCAAGAACCCAGCTCATTGGTTGTTCTGCATCATCTGCATGTGAGCAAATTCACCAAATACCTGTAGGCTGTGTTCTTGGTAGTGAAAGGTTCAAGCTTATAATTATAGCAACATGAAAAAATTGCTTTGATGTATTCTCAAGTTAGTAATATTCCAGTTTATGAGCTGAATATAAAGTGGGTCTATATTGACTCCCATAAAATTAAAGTTACGATTTTCACAATCCATAACGTTTTTGGTCATAATTATTACTAGTCATAATGTTGAAAGTCATATATTAATAGGAATAATTTCTGAGTTCCAATTTTCGCTGGTGATAACTATTTGTCGAAAGTCATAAAAACTATATTCATAACTTTTTATGTCATAATGTATACTACTTCATACTTCATAATGTTACAGGTAATAATATTACTTGTAATAACGATTATTACGACTAAACTTGTTGAACATAACAATAATATTCATAAAATTTAAGTACCTAACTTGTGCAAAATTGCGGTGCATAAATTTAACTTAATTTAATTTTACTAAATATGGTTATGTAATCCCCAAATTCATAATGTATAACATTAAAAGACGAGAATCAAGCATAATATCTTACAACCAAGCAAGATTTTCTGCGCTGTTACAAAAAAAAGACCTAACATCGAAGGCTAAAGCGGGAGCTTCGCTTCGCTTCGCTCCCGCCTTAGCCTTCTGAACCTTACCAATCCAAATGGCTTCTGCTCAGACCCATTTTGCTCGCTCACTGACAATTACCATTTGTAGTCATAATATGTCAACTTCTTCAACATAACATCTTACAAACAAGCAAGATACTTTCGAAATATTGAAAAATACCATTATTAATTTTTCGACAATGAAACGGTATGGGTAAAAATAATTAGCACTTTAAAATATTAAGCTTACAATATTTCTGAGTAATAATCGATATGCCTTTGTATGTTATAGATATCAATTTTATGACTTTTGAAAATTATAATCTGTAACAATATGGATTATTAACGTTAGAATTATTAAGGTTATGCTTTACAACTTTTATGACTTCCGATTATTATGAGCATAAATAATATGGGAATCCATTTCTGACTTTCAAAATTCGAATCAATAAGTTTATGGGTAACAAGGGGATCCCATATAAAGTATTAACAAATGCTGACAGATGTTATCTCGCGCATATTTTATTTTGTTAGCCTATTAAGCTATTTATTCCTAAAATTTTTTTTTTTTAGGAAAGACTTACAAGCGTGGGAGTTGAAAATGGTTTCCTTAGGGCGCCCTGATCTTGTGCGCACTAAGTCTCTACGAGAGAAGAAGCCAGCAAGTTCTAAGAAAGCACAATAGGAATTCGGGTGCTCCGATGACTCATCTGACTTGGATTTAATAAACACAGAAAGTACAATTAATAGTAACATTCACACCAAGAGTGATGCAAAGGCATCTAGTAAACCCAATATAGATCTGCTAGAAGCTAAAGCACACACAAGGACATTTCATAGTCAGAATGATTCTAATGACAGTATTAACAAACTGGACTCAGATGAGCTTCGGAGCACGAGTGACAATCAAGTAAAACCTCAAGCGAATGAGGTTGTGGAAAAAAGTAAACAGCAAAGTAAGACTATCATGAGTAGCTTAAAGAACTTCTTTAAATTTTAGTTGCCTAGTCTTGACCATGCTTTGTTATTAATTTTAGGATATTAGTTTCGATTATGTTTTAGTGTATAAGTTAGATTGTCTTCAGCTAGCTTCACCTATCTTCTTAACTTGTCTTTATAAATACATGTGTACAAACTTCATTGTTTTTTTTTTAAGATCATTTATTTTTAATCAGTTTAGTTTTTCATAAACCATTATTTTTCTTTTTAGCTACTTCATTACTTTGAAATTCATATGATATGAAGTTTCCGTTCTGTAAGGTGAAAGTTGAGCAATTAGTAAACGATTTGTATTTTTCAGTCTTCCGGATAATATGTGGGACTCATGCACTGCCATAATTAGAATACTTTGTTGTACAAACGAATTTTATTTCAAAATATGCATTACAAAATACTTGAAATAAATATTTTTCTGTTGTTTACCTTTACAATACAACTTGAATTAAGCTGACTGTTGCTTAAAATTATAATATCATTATAAATGAGATTAAAAATCCTGATAGAACACAATTTTTATTTTTTTTTATTGTTTTATGATGGTGGCAGGATAACATAAAAAATATGCAATGTAAAAGGTTTACACACAGCAGAAAATCAGCTTAATTCCATGTTGTAAGACCCCAAGATCCCATCCCTAATAGACATTTGATAGAAATACATACTGTGAGCATTAAATCCTCAAGTAAATACAAACTTACAAGGTTGTAGGCGAAATTTGGTAAGTTATTAGTTATAAGACAAACTTATCTACACAAAGATCAATGATTAGAA
The DNA here is from genome assembly GCA_947859335.1 of Tortricodes alternella. NCBI lineage: Eukaryota > Metazoa > Arthropoda > Insecta > Lepidoptera > Tortricidae > Tortricodes > Tortricodes alternella. The sequence continues at coordinate 22,856,482 of OX401969.1, forward strand.
GAATATCTTGAAATTTCAGGGCAATTTAACATTGTGTCCCCTTTATCATGAGTGCAGTTAGCTCGAACATTGTCTACCATTCTTCACATGTAAGTCACAAACTGCCAAAATTATTGATTATAAATGGATTATTATTATTTATCTTATTAGATGATTTCTGAGAGTTTAGTCCCAATTAAAACAAACTTTTAGATCAACATTTTATACAATTCAAGCCATAAATATAGTTGATCAGGTCAATGGTTATCAATTCTACTTTCCATTCAATATATGAAAATAGTCTAGGATATTTGTTAGCTATAGGTATATACAATTTGTTGCAAAAAATTATACCTCACTAATTTGGCATATAAAACTTTGACAATCGAGAATCAATTTTAGAAAACCATTACTGTAAAGATATTACTAAAATAATGTGCTTTATTGCCATACATAATTGTAAAACATAAGTACAAGTTAATGAATGTCACAGTTGGCTATATAAAATAGCGGATTTTCGTGCCACTGACACCACAATATGCCATTTTCCATACATTTGCATTGGCTAATGCCTTAGTGGGCGTCTGTGGCAAGCTTTTTCTTATTTGGACATGGCATTCAAACAGTTAACATTAGAAATCAACCAACAAAAGAACAAGACTATTATTAACATAAAATCTAAAAATATTTGTTTAGGGTACCAGATTCAGCATATTCTAGGCTAGTGCCTAGCACTGGCTTATAATGCAAAAATGAAGTAATTGTTTTTAAAGTGTTTAAATAAATACAACATTATAAATGCATAAGTTTATACAATGAAAGGCAGATAGTTGAGCAAAATATTTTTCTCATTAATAATTAACAAAAATTCTGAAGTGACTATGTACAATCTTGTCATAATTAAACTAAAATGGCAATATGTGACTAAAACGCACACTTGTCACAAATTCTCACTTATGTATAAAGGCACAAGCAATCAAAACTATGGAACATTTCTATTAATATCTGGCTAGTGTTAGAACTCGGTCATTTCAATGCCCACAATTTACCAGTAAAATGATAACAGTCTGCTATTACTATGTGAACTCCTTAATAGTTGTATAAAGCGCCTGCATACAAATAGTTGTAAAGAGATAAACACAGAGGTCTTGAGTGAACATGCTCACCCAACATGTCACTGACATAATTCTTTCAACAGTTTCCACTGATATACCATTCAGGAGCAGTAAAGCATTGGCAAAGTTAGAGCTTTTTGGTGGCGGGAACCATATAACTTTTGTAACAACATACACAACTAGGGGCAGGAAAAAGTGTGTTTCTTCAAATGACAATAATGAAAAGCTATAGAGTAGCTGAACCATTACTGACACTAAAACCACGTCAATCTTGTACAGAATCACCTTACGCCATAGAGTAGCTTCTAGGGTGCTGGTCTGCTGGGGCATTGGCGATGTAAAGGCCGAAAACTCACTGGCTAGCTCAGCCAAGCCGTCACCCGCTGCTTCAATCCCTTCATTGTGAATGGACGATAACACCTCCAGCGATGGAGTTCCGGGGCCCACCACTCCATTATTCACTGAACTGCTACTTCGAAAAGAAGTGCTACTTTCAGATAGACCTGGATCCTCGTAACTTGTTTCGGGAATTAAGGTTCTTATAGGAGATCCTGTAACAAAACATGAGACGTAATGCTCCGAAACGTATGGATTCACGTATTGTTTGGATAATTATTTAAAGTAGCACCTTTAGCGAGCTCGCCCTCATTTTTTCCGGATATACGTTGGAGTCTATTCTGAGAATTTTCTAATATTTTCTTTCGCCTAGCTTCTCTACGAGATGCTGCTGCATCAGCCATGTTCACGTTTTGATTGATTGACACATTAGATATTGTTGCCATGTTAGACTACAAATAATGTGAATGAGACGACATTTTTTTATTCAAAAACTTAATCGTTCTTATTTTAATATAAAGCTACACTGAAATATTTAATAGTTTATTCCAATTAAAAATTTAAGAAAACCCTTAATGACACACATAAGTAGATTATTTTTAACGTTAGTAATAAAAATAGAGAACTTTAACATCCGGTCATAACATTCTCCTAAAACTTATAAAGATATTTACTACACATAATTCTCATATCATATAAAGAAATTATTTAACATTCTAATTTTTAGTACTATTTATAAGTAGTAAGTTTTATATACTTAGAGATAAAAGTTTAATGAAACATTTTTTTCAATTGACTACGGAAGTTTGTGTGCTGTCTTGCGAACAGAACAACGCCAAGGATTGTTGTTTGGCGCCTTTGCGAGGCCGGTAATTTCTGAAAAATTGTATTTTATCGTATTTCCTAGTCAAAAGTTAACAATAGAGAATCAAAGTATTACAATGGGAGATAAAGGCGACGGAGGTAATTGTTTTGCTGTGATTGATTCCGAATCCTTTCGGGCGTTAAGTCTGACAGCTTTCTTCCAATTTGTTGGTTATTGAAAGTGCTTTATGCAAGTGTAATCGGTGTTCGTTCGTAGAAACCTTCGACGATGCGGTCGAGGAGCGGGTCATCAATGAGGAGTACAAGATTTGGAAGAAGAATACACCGTTCCTGTACGACCTGGTAATGACACACGCGCTGGAGTGGCCATCTCTGACCGCGCAGTGGCTTCCGGACGTGACCCGTCCCGAGGGCAAGGATTACTCCGTGCACAGGTCCAACAATTGCCCAAAACAATCTGGCTTTTACACTAATTGATCTAGTCCCAATTTCCTTTGTTCACATTTTCCTCCCTAGGTATTCTCATATTTCATGTTGAAGAGGCCTTGTTGCATGCTCTAAATGCTCTCTAATCGTTCTTATTTAAAATCGATAAGCTAAAATCAAGAGACATGCTATTATAAGTGTAGATCGAAGTAAGAACTCAATTTCTCTTGGTTCCAGGCATTCTTATGTGTTTGAAAATAAGAACCACTGCTCTATAATGGCTTATATCAACATAAATGAGTACATAGCTTGAGCAACGTGTTTATTGACTTATTTTTTAAATAATTAACTTTTACAGATTAATCCTTGGAACGCACACATCAGACGAACAGAATCACCTACTGATAGCTAGTGTCCAGCTCCCCAATGAAGATGCACAATTTGATGCCAGTCACTATGATAATGACAAAGGAGGTATGTTTCAGTGCTTTAAAGCAAGTTAAATTAAGCACAATACAATGACACGCATAATAGCACATTTGTAAGCTATTTCTGAAGTTTGCTGCTTATTGCAATGAGTGGTTTTTTTTGCAAAGGCAAGTAGAAATAATTGAATATTGTTTTTTTCCAGAATTTGGTGGGTTTGGCTCTGTATCAGGTAAAATTGACATAGAGATCAAAATCAACCATGAGGGAGAAGTGAACAGGGCACGCTACATGCCTCAAAACCCATGTGTGATTGCCACCAAGACTCCATCATCTGATGTCCTCGTGTTTGACTATACCAAGCATCCCTCCAAGCCTGAACCATCAGGGGAATGCCATCCAGATCTTAGGTATCTATTGATTGACCTAAATTCGCTGGATAACTTAGCTGTTCAATTTCTTTACCAGAAGTAATCTTATTTTAACCCATCACAACCGGGTCCAGTTAATGTACAATCAGATAATTCGCGACCACCCATACTACTAGTCACACCAAATGTATGGGTGGTTGTGAATTATCTGGTTGTACATTAACCGGACCCTCAACCTTGATTTACTCAGTGAACTGTATTATCAAATTAATAGGTGTCATTATTAAATGACTTAAGATACACTGTATTTGCCTAGGGTGTTCCATGTGTTAATCAGTCTAGTTTGTCAAGAATACTTAAATTTTCTCCTACAATCCAAATAAAAAGTCCCATTTAAGGTTTAAAGAATAATACTACTATTTTTGTTTTCAGATTGCGAGGTCACCAAAAAGAAGGCTATGGCTTGTCATGGAACCCCAATCTCAATGGATATCTCTTGTCTGCTAGGTAAGTAACAAAATGTTCTACTGGTTTTAACTTAATAAAGATCAGGAAATGTACCTTCCCCAGCTTTTGCCCAAAATAGTCTTGTCTTCATTAGGCACAATATTTTGCTATGAGGATGAATAAATTTCATATAAAAACCTTTCAATCATCATAATTGACAAACACATCTCCCACAGTGACGACCACACAATCTGCTTGTGGGACATTAATGCCACCCCTAAGGAAGGGCGGGTGATCGAGGCCAAGTCCGTGTTCACCGGACATACGGCCGTCGTCGAGGACGTCGCGTGGCATCTGCTGCACGAGTCCCTCTTCGGCTCGGTTGCAGATGATCAGAAGCTCATGATATGGGACACCAGGTTATTGTAATGAATGTTGTAATACATTACCTTTTCATTTTGATGGAGCAAACTTGCCAATCATGCTGAGAACTAATTGTGCAAATATAAAAAAAGCTTGCTTACACAACCAAGACTTCAGTTTTAATACTAGAAATCATCAATCAATGATCATCCAATATTAATGGTTCGCTAAAACTGTCCAAAAACACTGTTTCACTAAAACATTTCAAAACCATCCTGAGACAAGTTAGATTGGCAAGTTTTCTGCATCAATAATTTCATTCATTTGTAACTAATTAATTTGACTAACTTGCTAGCTAAGTATTTAAATACCTAACATACCTGCAGAATTTATTCATAAGTTGCTGGCACAAGAATTATTTTCAACTTGATATTCTTCATTGGTTTATGATAATTTGGATATTATGATAAACCAGCTCGGAATAGGGCAGAGTTTAGAAATATAACTGATGGGCCCATTTCGAAACAGTGTCTTCTTAATTTAAAACTTCCTAACTTAAAATAAGAAATTCAAACTTGATTTTGACAAAGCTGTCAAATAGTAAGACGTTTCTTAACCCTTTAAACGCCGTTGTCTGAATTATAAGACAAAATATCCAGCTCATTGCGCCGCAGTCTTATAATTAAGACAAATGACTTATATAATTTGAATGTGTCACTGCGTATATAGGTGGCGACACGGACACGTCCAATGAAAATTTTTGCGGCGGTTAAAGGGTTAATTTAAATTTAGCTAACACGCTTTCGAATTGGCCCCAATGTTTACCATTCGCTTTAAATAATACTCATAAAGTAAAGTTGCTTACGGAAGTTTAGGTAAAGAAACTCTGCCTATTCCAAGCTCTGATAATATCTCATACTTTTTTAGGGTTTCCATTGTCTGATTAAGAAGCTTTATAATTTTGCAATATCTGTATGTCTCTTTTTCTCAATGACTATTTAAGCAATAAAGCTGAGATTTTGTATGATTACAAATGTTTGTCCCATGCACAAAGATAGATACAAAATGGTTTATTTTTATCATAGCCCACATATAAAGCAAACGTAAAAAAGATTTCCTCAACACCATGGAATGGATTGGAATGAATTGGATCTTTTAAATGATGCATTTTTAAATAATAAAAGAAATATATTTGTTTCTCCTCATAACAAGGCTTTTCATTTGATATGTCATGTGATGCACGCACTTGACAATAGGATCTTTATTTTTTTCTAATTTGCCCCCCAAAGTTTATACTCAAAGTCAGAATTCGTTTATTAACGCTATACAACTGTGCTTGGGTCATCTAACTCTGTATACATACATATGTACCAAATTTCAACTTGTTTCGTCCAATAGATTCAGAGAAAACAGGCTGTGACAGGCAGACACAAGAGTGATCTTATAAGGATTTCGATCTTTCATCGGATGTTCAGAACATGTTCACAAACAGCTGAGCATTTTTTTGTTTTGTGCAGATGCAACAACACGTCGAAACCGTCGCACACAGTGGACGCTCACACGGCAGAAGTCAACTGTCTCAGCTTCAACCCATACTCAGAATTCATCCTAGCTACGGGCAGCGCGGACAAGACTGTGAGTATGAGCACAAGGAGTAAACTTCTGACGTCACCGTTAGTGCTCTCGGTGCTTTGGAGAAATAGATAAAGTCAATTCATCCTTACTTGTCTTATTTGGTAAACAAGTTTCTAACCTCAAAATGCACCTTTTCTTGGCTAAAACAGCAATTTCTTCATAAATTAAGCAACCGGAGAGGAGAGGATTTAAGACATCACTTTGGCAAAATTTTCACCTAGGGTTGCTTTTACTTAGGATAAAATAGCTGCTTCACCCAAAAAAGGTACATTTTGAGGTTATAATCTTGTTTACCAGGATTATTCAGTAAGGTGAATTAACTTTTCACTTTAGAACAGTGTAACCACTGTCAAATTTGACAATTGCATTTGTTTGCTAAATGTCACTAAAATGAATTTGGAACGGTTGTGAGCGCGTTTCGGAACATAGCGAGGGAAACATAGAACGACAAGACACGCAGGCGAGTTCTGCGAGCCCCCCTGTGCATATAATAATGTGAGTTAGTGTTATCAAATCAAATCAAAATGTTTATTGAGCAAATTGGCCACTTCTGGGCTCCTTTTACTGGTTGAATCTACCAGCGTTCCATACAGGACAATCATTACTGAGAAGAAGCAACGCAGGAAACTCGGCAGGAAGTCATCGTTTCAAGTCAAACATTGAGTCTACATCATACATACAAACTAGAATAAAATTAAATAGAAATTTACCCAGTAATAATGACAATTATTACGACTAATAAAAATAAACTAGATTATAGATCGCTAATTAGCAAATATGAAAAACTATAAAAATATAGAACACTATGAAGTCGGTCTAGTCAGGTTCAGATATCGCACGAAAGTTATAAATTAAAAACAAGTAAATTTAATTGGTCGTTGCGAGCATGAACCGTCATGTCGTTACAGGTAGCTCTATGGGACCTCCGTAACCTGAAGCTGAAGCTGCACTCGTTCGAGTCGCACAAGGACGAGATCTTCCAGGTGCAGTGGTCCCCGCACAACGAGACCATCCTCGCCAGCAGCGGCACTGATCGCAGGTAAACAACACACTTCCACTGAGGCTCAGCGGTGACGAGTTGTGTATTTCAAGCAAAATCGTGGCTATCGTGTGTTGATTAATGCATGGCTGTCGTCCGCTCCGCTCTGCCCCCTGTAGTCCGTCGTCGCAAGGTTAAAAAACGTAGTATACGAATTCGTATAGTAGACACACATATAGGGGTGTAGTACGAGACCCATAGTCCTATTTCTTGCGCGCCGGCTAGGACACTTGGAAGATTGGAAGATAGAGGATTCTAGAATACGAAAGTATTGCAAACATACTTGAAATTCGTAAAGTTGCTGGACGTATAGCTGGACCCTAAAATTTCCATTAAAAACGAAATGGCCCATTTATTTAGTATTAGAATTTCGAAGTGTCTGATTTCTCACACGCTTCCTTAAAAACTTCGTAAGAAATAGTATTTTTTTATGTTTTGGGGTTCAGCTATAATGTCCAATAGCAATTATACTTATTTCAGATGCTTCTATTTTTTGGTATTTCAGGTCTTCCAAGAGCGTTCTAGCGTATTCAAGCACTGTGGGTCTAGTGCCACACTCCTATGTAGATTTCTATCCGAATTAAATTACTTTTTTTTTCTTTTGGGACTGTGGAACACTGGGAACCAACAGTTAATATCGTGTCTTTACCAGACTGCACGTGTGGGACCTGTCGAAAATTGGAGAGGAGCAGACGGCGGACGACGCGGAGGACGGCCCGCCCGAGCTGCTGTTCATCCACGGTGGTCACACCGCCAAGATCTCAGACTTCTCCTGGAACCCCAACGAGCCCTGGGTCATCTGCTCTGTCTCTGAAGATAATATCATGCAGGTAAGATCGGCTTAATGCATATTGTATCTTCTCATCATCATACGCATCGGCAAGTCACAGAAAGGCAGTTACTGTTTGATTCACAATCAATGAAACATGGTGATATTTCCTATAAGCAGTAAGTGAATATACACAACTAACCTGACGAAGATATATTGCGTTGAAGTTCCGCGTGACGTCAGAAGTCCCCACTCCCGAATTTGATGCGCGTTATCTTTTTCAATTTTGATACAGCAAAAATTACGTGTACAATATTTCTTTGATAATCTAACTGACGGACTAATTAGATATTTTTTTTACCCAGGAAACATCCCTATTGCGATAAGCTGTTTTGTTTGACTAATGATTTTTCGTCAAGTGATAATTTGAGTAAAATAGTTTGGGATGTGATACTTTGGGAAAAGTTTTTTGTCCATACATTAGTAATCCGGTTCCCGGACGTCTAAGGCTTGTCGACCTGGACCCACATATGACCCTGGACTGTGAAAGTATCGATAGGAAGTGGGAATTTCGAAATACCGTAGGCTTCGCTTCTATTGAAATATTGGAATGGTTCTCGGTGTTCGCAGGTCTGGCAGATGGCCGAGAACATCTACAACGACGAGGAGCCGGAGACGCCGGCGTCGGAGCTGGAGTCGGGCGTCAACGTAAACCACGGGTAGGCGCGTATCGGCGCTGCTCTATCGCGTAACCAACCTTTTCAATGGGCCCAATTCGAAAGTGTGTTCGCTAAATTTAAAAGTCTCTAAGCTTGAAATAAGCAACGTCAAATTCGATTTTGACAGCTTGGTGTCATACTAAATCGAATGTGACGTTTCTTATTTTAAATTTAGGCGACATCGTTTCGAATTGGGCCCAATATCTTCCATAAACAACAAATTTTTAATTCGCCCGTGGGACTGACATTTTCCCGCGACTCGGTCGCTCAGTGCGTCCCTGTGAAACTAAGAAAATGCGTAAGGGATGTGTGCAACAAATTACTTGCGATCGGGTTGTGCTAGATAGCACATCTATATAGAAATAGCCCTAGTGATTGTAGATAGCTCAATCTTTTGGCTATTTCTAACTGCAGATGCAGCCTTTGAAAGGCATATGACAGTTTAACGTAGAACATAATAATTAGTAGAGTTGAAACAGGCGCCGATACAGGATTTCGTTGAGAAAGAAAATTCGTTCTAATTCGTTAAAATTGATCATAATAAGGTTGCTTCGTTCGTGAGACAGGAGGCAATTACCCCCGTTCCCCGCTCCCCTGTATCCGCGCCCAAGTTGAAACAAATTGGTAGGCTGCAAATTTGATAAAAAATAACTTGAATACTGACTATTTCTAAAATAGTGTGATTTTGTTCTAATTAAGAATCTCGCAAAAATGTATTGGTCTCCTTGTAAGCGGTTACGCGCTAGTGCAGTAGCATGGGCGATATACAAACACATTGAGGGTCCTTTGTCTGTATTCTCATTATGTGACCAAAAGTTTTTGCCATGTGCACTAAAATTACTGTAACATCTCAGACCTTATACTTACAGAAAAAAAAAACAAGAGCATGGTCTCTATGGACATTGTCACAACGCGTTCTACCAAGTTTTAGGTAATTTTAACTACGAATTAGTACCACGCTACTTTATTTTGCTGACAGCGTGCCACTAAAGCGTAGTGCATCATGCGACGCTGCTTTTTGTGAGAAAGGCAGGTACGTAAACGTTGTAATTTTTCCTATCAAATGTTGGAATAAAAGTTTGTTTATATTGTACATTAATTTGAAAAAAAAGTAATAATAAAGGTTGTACTGGAATAAAAAAAAAAACTATTAGAGTAGTGTAATAAAAAAAACAGGATATCAATTTCCTCATTGTTATTATTCATCAATCCATATAATTTCAAACGATTAATTTAGTATATAAAGTTAAAACTGAATTAGATATAGTACAGCTCGTTTTTAGTAACAGGGTATAGGTGGGAGTATATATCAGTTAAAATATCAACAGTAGTTGGACTCTTGACGTGCTACAAATTTTAAAATAATTTGACAAGTATGTACAACTTTATTACTAATTAAATAATCACGGATGTGCATATGAAATTAATGAATATTAAATAATGTTAATTCTGAAGCAAAAGTATATTGAACTGATATAATAAACAATCTAACCAAGCAAGTAGAGAAACAGTACGTTTCCAAGTTCCATTTAGTAGTAATTTGAGTACAGTACCATTTACAGTACACTAAATTAAATAGTGCGAAAAGGGTCCAATCGTCTTGCTTTGATCACATGTGTAAAATCTGTTATCACACCTTTATATGTTACTTTATATAACATTTTGGATCTTCCTCGACGCCGCCATGTCACTTATTTTTTAAGAGAACATACATTCATTTTCATATTTGCGAGACCAAGCCTCTCGGAGTCGCATTTTTTAAAATTATTTATTCACTAATCGTTAAGTCACAAGGAGATTGTTAGATTCCTTAAGAATTGTTTGTACATTTCTCAGGTGACGCGACTGAACGAGGGTATTTTATAATGTAATGTTAATGCAGTAATGGATAATGTTAAGTTCCGCTATTATTACGAATAAAATAAGGAATATGTATAATTTGTTCTTATTTAATGTACCATTTTAACAAAAAAACGACTGGAAGGAGATCAGCGCCTCTATTCGGGATCGCTAAGTGACGTTGTAGCGATTCGTTAGCGAAATTTCTCATCCCACTCGTCCGCACGACGCGTAATGCGTAAGAGCGAGATGGGAGTCTCACTCGCGGCTCTCTGCAGAATCACTTAGACATTCCCGAATAGACGCCCAGGCCCGTAGACAGATGGGGGTTTGGGGGTCTCATCATCATTTCAGCCGTAAGACATCCACTACTGGACATAGGCCTCCCGCATCGATTTCCAAAAGGGCCGGTTGGGGGCTGACCCCTCCAAAATGTACGTCGTCTTTTAAGGTCCTGAAACCCCCTAAACCAAATCGGTCAGTATAACCCCCCAAACTGAATCCTGGCTAAGGGCCTGAAGGAGACTGCTTTTGTGTTACATATTTACAATATTTGAAAGTCATAATAAAAAATCAGCAATATAAAACTTAATAATATTATGTTTTATTGGTCAGACATTTTACCCAATATAACGATTAAACGTTGATCTTGTCAGAAAACAGTTTGGGTAGCGCCTGCCAACACTCGTAGTACTTCGCGTCGAGCTTTTGACACGTCTCAGCTCCCCACTTGGTGATGGCCATACTTAGCGACGACTCGAACATAAAAGACTGAAAAAAGTAAGCTGTTGAGTACTAAATAAACGCTTTTATCGACTGGAAGCAAAGTAGCCAATCAGAACTATCGTAAATAACAGTAAAAGTTTCCATAATATGTGATAGTCCAGAGAGGAATCTGAAAAGATTTAGTGCAGTAAATTACTAGTACGGCAACAGTATCGATAAGTACGAGCATGACTTTAGGGCAACACTCGTACCGGTAGTGCAGGGGCGCACCACGCCCGTTTTCATAAACCTTGTTTCCTCGGAGCTGGCGCGTGGACTATAAGCCTAGTGTGTCGAATCTGCTGTTTAAGTTGGTCAGCATTTCAGGGTAGCTGTGTGTGTGATTTGACCTGACCAGAGGTCGGTACGCATAAGTGTGGTTCACCTGTGTGCCAACAGCAATTTTCTGCGGAACCAGCTCTCCCTGCGAGGCAGCTGCGAAGCACTGCGCGTCGGGGCCGTGCGGCGTCATCAGCGAGTGGAGCGACGCGCCGCCCGGAAGGAACCCGCCCGCCTTAGCCTCGTACGAGCCGAGGATGAGGCCCATGAACTCGCTCATGCAGTTTCCTGGTTAAACATGCTAAGATTGAGATGGAGTAGCTATAATACACCTAGCAGTCAAGCTTTAGAATATAAATAATTTGCAACCAAGAACTGATCTTTGGGTATACAGCTTTAGGTTTGGATTCGTTAGTAACGCATCCCCTTAATTCCTCGTTAGATTTTAACGCAAAAATCTGAATGCTGTTTGTAAAATATGTATATTTATGACAAATAAACTGAACTGCTTCGATAGTCGGACGAAATTAATTGAATTATTGGCTCCTAAACAGTCAACTTTACGATCTACTTCCAAGGAGGCAGTGATGCAATGATGACAACGATTTCTTTGTACAAGTTGTACTAACTGTGGTAGTAAGGCGGTCGAAATGTGTCCTCCTGTACGGACCAGCGGGGAGGGAAAATGACAAAGTCTGCGATCGCCACGCCGGGCTTCGTCGACGGACATGTCAGCACCGTGAATATTGAAGGGTCCTGAAACATTATCTAGGTTATCAAACAAACAAAAGCGTGCTAAACCTGCGCTAGGTCTAGATGTTCGTAGAATCATTGAACCATTCATCCATGTCTCCTGCGCTACCTTCGTGTTGTTTCCCACACATCCCCTTCTTTAATGTTGGGACCTTTGAACATTTAATTCGGACTAAAAACTTCAACACTTTTTTGTGCACACCACGGAACGAATGGAAACCCACTCATAATTCCTGCTAAAAAAGTTAAACTTGCACTTCATCACTTGCGCAGCATCCCTCGCTCTCAAGCAATGTCGCAATGAGATGGGGCCTCCGAAATTGTGAGTATCGTACTAGAGCAGAATATTCACGACGTTGGTTAGATACATTTGTAATACCTGTGCCACTGTTACTTGTTAAAAATGTACTCTACAACTGATAAGATACTTATATAGTTATTGAAGGAAAGATAATTGATACCCTTCTGATGCTCGTGCTGATGCCGAGTGCTGCAGGTCTGATTTTGTTTTAAGTAAGTATTTGCTATAGCGTGTCCGCTCTAGTGTCTGCCTGAGGCAGCTTATTGTAAACACTTATGGTTTCCCGACGTTAGTGGGGGACAAATCATCTAATCTACTAAAAACTATAATCCCCGGAATGTATGTTGAACTAAAATAGAGGCAGTCCGGGCCGGTGCACGTATGCAGCGGTGGATTTATCCTAGGGGCAGTCGGGGCTAGTGCCCAGGGCGGCAAAATTTGGAAAATGTATAAAACCTACAAGTTTGAGTAAAATTGTAGTAATGGGGCGGCATTTTTCCAGTGGCGGCATAAATGATAAATCCGGCGTCCGGATTGAGACACGAACATGTGTGCTGCGAATTCAAGGTCAATGTTCAACTTACGTGCCGTGAATTATACCCGAGTTACTCACACAATGGTCGAATGAGACAGAGTTGATGGCCATGAAGTTGGCGAGGTCGTATTTGTAGGGCACGTAGTTCCCGTGCCACGCTACCACGTCGAATGGAGAGTGCTGCTGTTGCGCCGCGAAGAGTGCTCCCTGGTACTTGCTCACTATCGTGAAATCTATACAAACAAGAAGTTTTAAGAGGACTGTGAACCAACGGCAAAAATCACCTTTTTCATACAAAAGAATATGTTCACCAATTTTTGATAAGTTGTCAGTCAGAACAAAAACTATAATCAATAAATTCCGTTTTATTCTGGTTCCCGTATTTTCATACAAAACTAATTTCGGCATTATTCGACTTTCTTGATCTTTAATCAAAAATCAAAGACGTTTAGACCTAGATTTTGTTCTGACTGACAAACTATAAAAAATTGGTCAAAATCGGTTAACATTTAAGGGGTGGAAATCGTTATCGCCTTTTGTATGAAAAGCCGTTTCACACTCCTCTTAAGAGGCACAAAGCTGAGCAGGGAACATCGCATTTGTTGCGTTTTTTTTTAAATTAATGTAACATTCTACATTTGCGGTCCAAAGTCACAAGTTACCGATATTATCCTGGTCGTGGTATTTGGCAACTGGGGTGAGGAAGTCCCGTGGGTTGGCGAGCCCGTTGGCGCCGATGGGGCCCAGGTCTGGCAGCTTGAAGTGCCCGTCGAATACCTCCAGAATATAGCCCCTGGATAGTTAACAATTATAAGACGCTTAGGAGCAATTATAGGCTCTCTACGGGGCAAGGTCACTTAGCCGCGGGGGACGCCAATTCATGTGTTCATAACCATCAATCTCAAATGCTAGGATAGGGACGCCAATGTCAAGTTTTTGGCCTTCAGAAAAATCGTAGATCCGTTCTCGTAAATTATTTTCCCTAACTCGTATCTCACCCGAACCCGAAGTTTCTAAAACGACCTTGAAATCGTTACAATAATGTTCAAATTTCGAGACAACGTATCTGCGCTGCACCGGCGCAGCGGGCAGTGCGTGGGTTGCTTTGACCGCGACTGCACTCAATTCCAGCGGCCCTAGCAAGGTTGACACAAGGATAAGTTAAACCGTCTTATCTCTCAGTGCGTCTCTCTCACACTAGTGCCGACGAAAGAGATAGATAGATAGATAAACGGGATTAACTTATCCCCGTGTCTGGCCTGCTAGTACCGCTGAAGGACTTCATACAAGTCCGAAACATGTCGCATCATTACTCACAATAAATCGTAAGTAAAGCCGTGTTCATAATGTCTCACGAAATTTTTATTTGACTAGATAATAATATAGTACAGATAATGTAAAATTGTAATACCTTGAAGGGCCGTCGACAGTGACTGCAAACCTCATTCCAAGCTGTATGACAGCGATTTCGTTCGGAGCCACCTCCATAATACCGAACTCAGTGGTGATTCTCAGTGCCCCTTGTTGAGGGACTGAAACAATATAAATGGAAAGGTACTTTATTTATCTATACATATAAGTGAAATAAGAGAATAAAATCACACACGTTTATTTCAGAACGTAAATATCCATATTAGTAGATTGCACATAAGCACATGATAAATTAAAGGGGTATCTGCGTAAATTGACGAATTTTCGTAGATTTTAGGTTCTATCTATCAGCTATCAGGTCTGTACTCAAGATATAATTTCCAAAAAAATATATCTGATTCTTCGATGTTTCCTTGACATTCCTAAGAGGCAGAATTTTGATATTATTCTTAGTTCTTTTTAGACTCCATGACAAAAGGTATAAAATTAATACGTGTACTTACTTAGATAAATTTTTCGTAGGTATCTAGTAATTTATCGCTATAAAAGTAACAATTCCATATCCGAATATTCTAAAAGCGTGAAGATTCGAAAAGCCAAAGAACAGAAAGAAATCAGTGTGTGTACCTGCCGCGGTGTGCGGCTTACTTACGGAATGACTAAGTTTCTCAAGACTACGTTATCACCTTGCGGCACTAATATGGCATTTAATGACGTGGTCTTAAGAAACTTGCAGGTTTTCATCTGATTTGCACTGGCCGTTTCTTAGGCCCATGATTCATACCAATAAGGAAATCTCCATCGCTGCTGTAGAAAGCGCTGTTATCCATCGAAGTGTTGCAAAGATACATGTGAATGGCGAGACCGTGGCGGGATCGCACGTCGCCCGCGCCGCACACCGTGTGAAGACCCGCCACGAAGTCCACGGGTGACGTGGGGATGTCGAATGGGGACCAGCGGGACTGGGGAAAAATGGGGTATTTTGAAGGTAACTTTCTTGATGGTGGCAGCCAACAACATGGATTATTTGTAATACCTATTAATACATGGTCATTGGATTATGTGCCTGTATAACGAGGCACACGGTAGCAATCGTGTATTGAACAACCCATTAGGAATAATTAATTATCGACTCCAATAATTTACAGTTTATAGAGTTTATCTATATTATTAAAATCCGCAATCGTCAACTTCTCAGCCGCTGTAGAACCTTGTCACAGCGCGATATCTACTTATTTTGTCATACATTCATGAGATTTAACGATAACATCGTCAACGTGTGGAATCTGTCAACAGTAGGTATTGCTAAGTTGGAACTTTTAGGTTCTACCTAGGGCTCATAATTAACGTCATGTAGGTATACCTGGTTAGGGTCGGGTTCCTGTTCATCCCACTTGTGCGTGAGGTATTTGGCAACGTCTAGCCGCTTGAATGGTTTGTGCACCACTGACGGACGGATCCTGAAAAATGCGACAAGTGTCTAAAGATGTACAATTTTCATTGGTTATCAGAAACCAAGCAGACATACCTACAATTTAGGTTGGTAGTGGGTCTTTCTCTCAACGAATACAAACATTAAAAACATGGCTATAAAAAGCTTTCAAATTCCTTGTACTTGTGTACGGAAACCTCCACTATTTTTGACCCAAGGGGACCTAGGTCGCGTATTCAAACAGTTTGGGCTCATTATGATATGGGCCAGTGATTCGACCCATATGAATAGTTTATGCTCAAGACTTGAGTGGTACTCAAGTAAGGTTTATAGTACAAATGCCTACTTGAGTACAATATCTGACAGAACAGAATTAATACGGCCATAAGACTATTTATAGCATCAACCAAGTGGACAAACATTGCCTAGATGATCGCTTACCCCCATTGGAAATGGCACCGGACAATTTCGTATGGTGTCAGAGCGACAAGGTTCAATAGTGTGCAGCTAGTTTATGGAGCCGAGTGTACCTGTAAAGCCACGAGCGCTTATTGTCGTGTCGTGGTGCCGTGAAGGCGGAGCCCGAGAGTTGTTCCGCATACAAGCCGTAAGCGCACCGCTGCGGGCTGTTGCGTGCGACCGGCAGAGCGCCCGGCCGCCGGGGGTCCTCCGACCAAAACTCTGACCCGAAGCCGGACAAGTACTAGTTGATACATAGGAGTTAATTGCTATGATATACTTTTGCAATGTAACACACTACTGGTATAATACGAAGTTATCAAAACGTCTGCTCTCTCTCTTCCAAGCGCTTTTTCCCGTCTACGCTTACGCTACGGGGTACGCTTTGACCATGATCCCGGATTCGGTAGGTCGGGTTATTTATAATTTGATTTATATCAAAACGTTAATTATTATATCAAAACGTCTGCTGAAAGCAGCAATTAATCGCTAAATCTAACATTATTTTAAAATTAGTTTCAGGCGAATACTGCAAGGAACTAACAATTGCAGTCCTCTGCACAAGTACAGTCAACCAAAGGAAAAAAGATCGGGGCGATTAAGTGTTCAAATTATATCGAGACGAATATTTTTTCAGCGCTTATTAGCGTGATTTTGTATTTTAAACACACGCTCTGCGCCTCTATTCGGGAACGCTAAGTGATTCTGTAGCGACTCGTAAGCGAGATTTCTCATCACACTCTTCCGCACGACGCTTAATGCGTAAGAGCGAGATAAGAAATCTCGCTCGCAAATCGCTACAGAATCATTTAGCGTTCCCGAATAGAGGCGCTGACCTTTTTATCTGGACTTAGGTATCTTTAGCAGCTTAATATTTTTGTCTTTATTATTTATCATGATCTTATTGGAATCTACGTAATAAAGTAGGAAGCCTGTTTTGTTTACTAGGTGCAACGTTAATCGCAGTTTAATACGCGATTTCCTATCACTTAAAAGGTCAAAGAAAGCCACAATTATAATAAAAGCTTACCTTTAATTCGGACATCTTTAAAGCTCGACGATCCGGTGCCTTTGACCGAGGTTGGAGCCGAACTATCGAGGTGCTCGCTAGGAGACTGGGACTATATAATATCTACTAGTATGCTAATTCGGACGGCCTGTTTGTGCCGGAGATAAGTCGATGGGTACGAAAACAAACTGCGTATCATTTCTTTGTCAATATAATTGGGTACATGATTGTGTACAAAAGAAAGGTAGTAAACAAAAGTATTTTAACAATTAATATAATGACACTACTTTGGAAATAATAATAGTCAATAGTTCTACACTAACCGGTTGTCTGTCTGTGCACACTTGTATAGTATATGATATTATGAGCTGGGATAATCGCCGGTTGATGTCACATCATATTTAAATTAAAGGTGTCTTAAGGGCCTTTGCATACGACGCGAGTAGCCTACTTGGGAGTGACCCTGCCTCCGAAGCTAGCGTCCCGGGTTCGATCCCCGGTAAGGGCAAATATTTTGCTCCCG
This sequence comes from Tortricodes alternella, assembly GCA_947859335.1. NCBI lineage: Eukaryota > Metazoa > Arthropoda > Insecta > Lepidoptera > Tortricidae > Tortricodes > Tortricodes alternella. The sequence continues at coordinate 22,874,198 of OX401969.1, forward strand.
AGTCTTGGATGTTTCCTATGTATTTAAGTATTTATTTATCTATATAAGTATCCAGTCTAGTACCCATAGCACAAGCCTTTAGAGCTTACGTTGGGACTAGATCGATTTGTGTAAAGATTGTCCCACGATTTATTTATTTATATACGTCTTCCAAAGGTCCGGGACTTCCAGTCACGTGAGGGAAAGACATAATCATGAAGTAAACTTATTATATACGTTGACACGATACTAGTTTATTTATACAGTTGATCGATAAACAAGTAGTGGATCTATCGGTATTTATAACTGGTTTCTTGAATTCTTGAACATCAACAATTTTATAAGGTGGGCTTGCGAGTTGCATTTGAATAAAACAGTATTAGTTAAGAAGCTGGCTTCTATCTCTAGAATATTATTACATTGGATGTCGTAATAACTAGTTATACTTTATTTGTTTAGGTAATCTAATTGTAAACAAACTAACCGACGTGAGTCAGCTGATCCAGTCACACTTTTTCATCTATGTCTTGATTAGCTGGTTAGGTTAGGAGTTATGGGACTTTTTAAAATTCCAATTACATAAAGTGCGCGGAAATGAAATGCGTTTGACTCTTTAGGAAGCGATACAAAAAATGACATAACATTTATTTGGGAAAAAATTATACGCTTTCAGGGGCTCTAGCTCCACTTAAAAGAATTTCTTTTATATACAGGGTGGCATCGGAGACATTATCAGAAATATTTAGACAACAATATTAACAATAGTTGTAACGCGAAAGGCAGTTCTTATTGTTTTAAAAATACCTACGTAATTAGGGTTCCGTACCCGAAGGGATCAACGGGACCGTATTACCGAACCTACAACGTCCGTCCGTCCGTCTGTCAGAGGCCTCTAGCTCAGCAACGGTGAGAGGTAGAAGGTTGGAATTTTCACAGAATAGGTAAATATATGCTGTTATGGCATGAATACAAGACAAGACATACACGTGGGTTAGTTTGTTTACATTTAGTTAACTACCTACACGAATAGAGTATAGATGTATATACTGAAATTTCGTATACATGCTGTCCCAGGAACTGAATCAAATCTCAAATGCAGTCGCCTGGGTCAACACAAGGCCGCAAAAATGGGGAGAGGTGTAATTTTGGTGTAACAAATGAAAAATAAAATACTTCCGCAAAGATTTATTTATTTCGTGTATATGAACAATAATGTTAAGCGATTCGAATGGTATTATATTCGAGTACAATTTATGACGGTACTATGGGCTATACTACAATGGTAAAGTGATCAGTGATGACTTCAACTGTATTTCTATACAATAAAAAATGAGTTCAAATTTATTCGTTACGAATAAGGCAAGAATAATAATGTCACTTAATCACTTAGCAAGGTGAAGAACCATTCACAAGTGATTGAAATTATGAAAGTGATTTGATACAGAAATGATTTTACAATATTATGTAATTTTTGAAAATTGTATGTCATTAATATTATTATTGTTCGTATTAATACTTTATAGCTACCAATTACCGACATAGACCCTCATCGTAAACAAGGAATTATTGCCTTCCCATTTATACCCATGGCGAAAGCAAAGGATCGAAACGAGAGGGTCGAGCCCTAGCACAAGACTGCGCATGCGCACCGCCCAACTCAAGACATCATGTTTATTTAATGTGAAAGGAAGCAAAAATTGGACTAAAACATCGCGTGCTAATATAGCAATAAATAACATCAAATTCAATGATCATACATTTCATTACAATAATTAATGAAGCTAAAACATCGATACTAATATTATTATTATGCATTAACAATAAACTTAATAATAAACAACACAAATCACAGCGTAAGTTAAAAGCGCACAAATACAAAATACACAAGCGCTCCACTTTTGATTACAATCAAATTAATTATTATAATATCATACAAAATAGACCAATATCAAAACCGAAACTGACACCCTGTATCGAAACTAAACAGAAACAAAGAAACATGATACTAAATTAAATTAAAAAAATTACCTAGATTGCATAAAAAAATATAATTGTCAATGTAAATGTAAACACATAAATGGTATTCGATAAAATGAAAATAACATCTCTTCACTAGCCTACCCTAAAATACATTAATATCACACGGCCGTACAGTGGCCTTATACATACGTAATGATATAATACATTGATATATTTGGTAACAGATTGAATAACAACAGACAGCCACTGGGGAAATTGTTCTACGGGATAAGGTTGACGCGCCCAAAATTATATAAAACCACCACATACATATTAATGGGGGCAACAACTTGCAGACTAGTTAATATAACCCATTCGTGCTGATTGCTATAATTTTGCACACATTGCTCAAAACAGAATGTGTAAAAAGTTACAATGAGTACTAAACTTCGTGCGTATACAGAATGTACCAGGAAATAGTGTCAAGCGATTTTTAGTAGTTTAGGAGTTATGGGATTTTTTGAATTCAAATTCAGTACAGTGCACGATGAATTGCGATAGAGACTTCAGGCGGCGATTTAAAAAAAAAATGCCATAACTTTTTTGGGTGCATTTGATACCCCTTGAGGTGCCCTACCTATGTGCCCTTTCTTTGACATTATTTCCTGGGACACCGGTGTACAGTTCATTCTTGTTCACGACCGAACATACGTGCGTACTCTGCGTACAGGTGGTAATTAAAGACAGTAGTAACTTAGATCTAGGGATTGGAAGAAACAGCGGCCCTAACAATCTTGTCTCTAAGTGCGTCTCTCTCACACTAGACCGAAAGCGATAGTCAGAGAGATAAACGGGTTTAACTTATCGCCTTGTCTGGCATGATAGGGCCGCTGTTCTTCCAAACCGTGGACCAAATCCGAAAAGAGTAGCTGTCATCATAAAATAATAATAAAAACTCCAACAATGTTTCTCAACCGAGCCAAAAAGTCAATTTAAATAATTTAAGTCATGAAATGAACGAAACCATTAAAATAGCTTTAAAAATAATAAAGCTACACAAGGCTCGTACAAACACTTGTTCCACGTACAAAATCTACTTTAGCCAAACTAGCCACGCTGCCGTATTCTGGAAAACTTGTGAGAATCTCCGATGCTCCCACCCCGAAATTCATGAAGACAACCAGCAAGCAACCTGCAGTTTACGTTGCGCTGTAGTTTGACTCTCAGAGATTTGGGATTAGCATCGAAAACGTCAATTTCAAGTTTCAGAATAGCGCGCTCTCACAAAACTCTGCGCAAGCCATCTACAACACCTCCAACTTACAAAAATAAAAATTCATGAATCACATTCCACAGATGTTTTTGTGACTAATTTCGAAAAATAATTTAAATATTACTTGGATATATTGGAAGATATGCAGTTATCATTATTCAATATCATAAATAGAGAAAGCCGCGTAAAGTCGTCTTAAAATACTACATATTTAATTCTTGAAATGAGTTTTCAATTACCGAGAGCATTATTCCTTTTATATATAATGTTTCGATATTATAAGGAGTGGACTAATCGATTATAATTAATTTTAATATCGATTATAATTATCGCAAATCTATTGTCTTCTACATATAGTTAAAAGTTACTACACAGAGCAGAATGCCTGCTGCTATAATACACTTTTGAGTATTCGCTACACTGGATACTAGACTTTATATAATCGCGTGGGGAAGCATGTTGGTTACAAAAGGTTCTAGTCACCTAAATTGTGCTTCATTATTGTTTCTGTTACAGAAACAACTGGAACCTTTGAGAAATGCGACCGACATATTTGCGACTAGTTACTTTTAACGGTTTGCATACTAGTATTCTTTATTTCGTATTCAGCAGCATGTTAAAAATCCATCACTGAGACGAAATCAATAACTTGTCGCAAACTGTCATTACTTGAATTCTTGTACAGTTAAGGTCAAAAATATCTACACTTTATTGTCAGGGGCGTAAGAGCGCTCCGATACTTTTGCCCCTTTGGTAACGTATATATATATATAGTAGTATATTTCTGAACTCGACTGTACTCTACCGTACGAAATAGTATAACTTGAGTATGTATATCAACTCGTCAACGCGATACGGTTCTAATAGGTACAAGTTTGCATAGAACATTTTCATATTATTAATGCGTAATATTTCTACGCAAAGGCTTACAATGAAGCTTTATGTATAATCTCATTTTCGTAATAGGAAAGTCGCCACAATATGAATACTACTACTTAAATGATTATAAGACCAAGAGCTGGTTCATAAAGGCTTGTTTTGCAATAAAGGATAAGGTTCTCTTTTGACATTATATATAGACGGTGCTATACTCTATTCGTTTAAGTAAATAACTAAATGTAAACAAACTGACTCAGCTAACCAGCCAATCTAGTCAATATTTTTTATTCATGTTATGCGTTGGCTGGTTAGCTGAGTGACGTGGTTAGTTTGTTTACATTTACTTATCTACCTAAACGAATATACTCCACAGACACCTTTGAAAACAAATGTTGCGACCGAGCGGTGCAACCGCGCCATGGACTGTATTACCTTCATACTACGTTCTATTTTGTTTTGTTGCAGAAGTTTCACTAAGCTGCCAAATGTTGTTATTAGTTCGCTTTTAAAATCATTTCAAATACAATTAATCTTTTATCCAATAATTATAAATTCTATCTACAATACGAATAACGTATTATTACAGTAGTTAATGCAACGGTTGCATAATGATAGGCGTTAAAATACGAGTGTGGGTTCATGAAACGAGCCGACAGGCGAGTTTCATAATAAGATCGCACGTGTGTTTTAAGGCCAAATTATGCAGAGTTGCATACATAACTTTATCTACACACATATTATAAATCCTCCATGATGTGTTCAGAAACAATATTATCTGGCAACACGTTATTTGTTGCAATCGTGGCTGCATTTACGATATCCGGCGGAGTTTTCACATCGTTCTCGGATTCACTACTATTCATATTTATGATATGGGTGTAGATAAATACATTTATTTAATTATTTTCAAAGCTGAAACTTCTCATTCAAGACTCCCGGATTAAAACGCCTACGCAATATTGCAATCACACAAGGCACAGTTGCAGAAGTCCTACCAAAGTTTTCTTACGAAAAAAGTAATAAAATAGAGAAGTTAATTGACTACGTAGCCATGCGCTTTCTGTATGTGAGCGAGCGAATAAAAATATGTAAGGCGTATTACAAAACTTAAATGGCAACGCAATCGAAAGAAACGCGATGCGAGATCAGCTTTGTAAGACGCCTCTCAAGCAATCTCGGCTTACGTCGGTAAATGTTGATTTATAAGTCAATTTATTCCACTATTTTCTATATCTGAAGTTGTTTTGTTTGTGACCAAATACTTCCTTAAGCCTCCATTGCGACATAAATGCAGATTTATGCCAAAATCTACCTCTCGGTCTAAAATAGGGAACGCTTACAGCTGCATCTTGCCTCTATTCCTTGAACCCCAACTTATCTTAATGTGGATAAGATCTTACCTTAACTTATCTTTGCTTTTATTTTATCTACTGCTGCGGCAACATGTGCGTCCACGCGGCTTCGAACTTGGAATGTGCGGTGCTGCAGGCGGATTTAGACGCCTCCACTACGCTGAGGGGGAACGGCTCGCTCTGTTGAATAAAAATACTGATGAATTAAGAAAACTGAAGCCTATTTCCCCATTTAAATTCACAGATAATACATTTATGGAAACAATGTCTGACATTTAAGGTAGTTACAGAAATAAGCATACAGGGAGACAGAATAAATTAAATTCAATCCAAAACATTACTTATATTAGATTTTTTTATCTGTTTGTTTGGACAGGTATCACAGTATAACTGCTAGAGGGATTTTTATAGGATTTTTACAATTAGATTTTAAAGCAAGAGTGTCCATGTTTAAGGAAATAAATTAGGATAAATGATATTATTTTTTACGGATTTTACATTTAATCGGTGCGCGAAGTAAATAATCCACCAATAGGATGATTGAGTCCAGACAAATAAACGCCGGCTTGTACACTGATTGGTGAATTTTTTCCTCGCACAGTTCTGGTAGAAACGCAGTCTTAGTAATATTAATGGTATACTGACGGAGAGTGAGCAGTAGGCGAGTTCAACGGCGGCGATGAGTCGCTCGAGTTCCGCTCCGCTCGCCAGCACCAGCGCCAGCCCTGAGCCACGCTCCCGCGCCTCGCACACGCTCCACTCCTGCGCATAGACAACCTCACATCATCCACGTGACCCATACAAATTAGACATCAGAGACAATGCGACGATAGTAGACATACAACTTAGATAACGAACTAATTGCGTCTTGGCCACAGACCATAATTATATATATCCTAAATAATCCACATAGCTTTGTAAAAACCGCGTATCTGCGTTTTTTGCGATTTTACAGGAACAAGAAAAAACTGACTTAAATGACTGATATATTCAGTTTTTTCTTGTTCCTGTAAAATCGCAAAAAACGCAGATACGCGGTTTTTACAAAGTGCTATTGCGCGGTATTGCACGCGCAGCGACGTATTTTAATCTCGGGATATGTCAGAACTTGTAGCAACTCACCAAGCAGCACCAGTTCTCGTCGGTGTCGGGTATTTTGAAGGCGGTCAGATTCTTGATGGAGCCGCACGCCAATATCTCCACGTCCGTCCTCATTTCTTCGATGTATTCTACAACATTTACAAATTGATGATTCATGATATCAGAGCAGGTGAATACATAACCAAATATTTATTTTTAATTTTTGACTCGCAATTGCTTGACGTTGCGCATGCCACAAGCCCAATCTAATGTCTCTCTACATCGCCCAACATACGGGACACATCGATGTGCTAGAATGAGATGAAGACATTTTTATCTCATTCTTATGGTTCATCGTGAAAAGGGGCTATTATTTATACCGCCTCAGCGCTCCTTTAAGTACGAAGCGGCATCGGCCAAAAACGTCAGGCCTAATGTGTAACGCACAATGTGATGACCTCGTTCATTGTAATATGAACTTTTCATGATATCATTTAAAGTACAAATTAGTCACAGACCACATTATGTCCTAAAAACACCTATGGCCGAATTCAGACACGCCACTTAAGCATTTGACTAGATATTGGGTTCAATTCGAAACGGGGTATTCTAAATTTAAAACTTCCTAAACTTAAAATAAGAAACGTCAAACTCGATTTTGACAGCTTTGTGCTATACATAATAGAGTTTGACGTGTCTTGCTTTAAGTTTAGGAAATTTTAAATTAAGACACCGTTTCGAATTGGATCCATTAAGTAGTTAAATGGCCCTAAAGTAGTTGTCAACCTATACAGAAACTTCACTGAAACGTCACTTTAATTAAAGCTCAATTTGAATGGCCTTTCTGAATTCGGCCATTGCCTATTACTAGCAAATAAAACTACCAAACTTGCGGGGCGTGGGTTTTTTTTAGAGCGCCGATTGGTGCGCTCAAGGTCATGCGTATCCCCTGCCTGTCTTTGTAGCCCTGCCGCATATACTTTTGACTCTAATTACTATACGAGGCAAGCAAATTGAGGCACCTTTGAGCACGGTCAAAAAAGGGACTGTGTGGCCAGCCACGCTGTCTCTAATTCGTACACAGCTTTATAAATATGCTCTGTGGTCCACAGTATTTAAGATCCACATTTGAACGTACCTTTGAGCAATGCATCAGAGCCGCGCTCCTTCAGGTACGCAGCAGCGCCAGCGACAAAGGACAAATCCGGAGTATCCCGCACGCTAATAACTTCATGTGGAGTCACCAGAACAGTGCAGGCGGTCGGCGCCCCCGCTCGCTCGATCTTAGTCGCGCCATCCTTTTCTTCGAGGGCCTGAGGAAAAGAGAGGTAATGGTAAGACGAGATGTAGGATGTAAGACGATCAATACTAGCCGTTACAGGTCAAGTTTCTAACTGCGCTATTGCGCATACTATAGTAGTCACGAGATAAATCTGCATAAACGGTCATTGACTCCCTGGTACCAAGGTAAACTCATTCGGAACGACACGTGACGACACTTTTGAATGGGGGAGCGATATCGCTATGATTTTTATCTACACCCATATCATAAAACCTCCATTGGTTAATCAAAAACCGTAGGAAATGACCACCATTTTGACAACCAATTAGGAAAAACCAGTGCTGCGATAAAGAAATAACATGACTTCTTTATCGTTTTTAGTAAAGAAATGAGATTAAATTTGGAACAGCTGTCAAAACTTAAGTGGGTCTCTATTCTAGTATCCATAGATAATAAAACAGTTATTGATACGAAACGTCAATTCATTGTGTTTTTTTTATATAAACTGCACAATATTTGATCTCGAGTGACGTGAGAATAGAACCTTCATCCGTTTGTCTATGATTTTAAAAAAAATGGTCTTGACGGAGGATCGAATCGCCGCCATTATGTTGACGTTTTGCTGAACGAAAGTAGAATTTTGTTGAATTGAATAGAAAAAGTTGTTTGTAATTTACATTTTAGTTGAAAATATGAATAGTAAGTAGTCTTCTCGGAGTGTGTGTGATGTGAAAATGCGCCGGATATCGGAAATATGCAGTCACGATTGCAACAAATAACTTGTTGCCAGAAAATATTGTTTCTGAACCCATCATGGAGGATTTATAATATGTGTGTAGATAAAGTTATGTATGCAACTCTGCATAATTTGGCCTTAAAACACACGTGCGATCTTATTATGAAACTCGCCTATCGGCTCGTTTCATTAAAACCGCACTAGTGTTTTAAGGCCTATCATTATGCAACCGTTGCATAAACTACTATTGATTTCTTGGCAAAGGTGTATTTACAACTTTTGTTTGTTATTGTAAATTCTTTGAAATCCCAATATTATGAAATGTGTGCGTTTTGTCATTAGCGATTGTTTTTAATGGACGGCGACATGATCGTAAAGTTTCTAGATTTCTTGGTAAGGGGGAGGTCAATGGCCGTTATTGCAGATTTATCTGGTGGCTACTAGAACTGATAGGCAAACAAAGTCAAAGTAAGTGCGTCGTGGGTGGGTCGACAATGAACGATCGCTAGTCGTTTCACTAGTTACGATAGGCCCGCTGAGTTGTGTCGTAGGAGCCGTCCACTGCCGGCCCCGCGCTCTGTGCGCAGGCCCTGCGGGCAGTACCTGCGCGGCGTGCAGCAGCAGCGACTGCAGCCAGGAGGAGGCGGCGGGCTCGTCGGCGGCGGCCAGCAGCAGGCGCGCGCCCGACCCGAGCGCGATCTCGAAGCAGTGCGGCCGCCGCGACCCGTCCACGTGCCGCCGCACCCCCACGGCCGAGCGCAGCGCGATCGCGTTCGGCAGCGGCGTGCCGTCCGGCGAGTGAGGACCCCATTGGAGGACGCCCGCTCTGGAATAAACGAGGCTCTGAGACGGGCGGACGCTTTAAACGTTATTATTATAACGTAATACTTATGCAACAGTAGCATAATAAGGGTTCTTAAAACATGAGTGGGTGTTTATGAAACGAACCGCAGGCGAGTTTAATTATAAACTCCAACGAGTGTCAAAATAACGATTTATGCAGAGTTGCATAAAAAACGTCATCTACACTCATACAACATTTTAACCTTTTGACCGCCTCAGTCGGTTATGGCCGTCAGCAGTTTTCCGTGCCCCTGACGCCACGATATGCCGTTTTCCATACATTTGCGTGGGCTACATCCGTCGTCGAGCGCTCGTTGGTAGCCGTGGCGTTCAAAAGGTTAAATAAACGACAAAAATATAATGAAATATAGCGGAAGGCATCCACTAAGTTGAAGAGGCAGCGCGGGGGGCTGCGCGCTCTTGGGAGCAGACGGCGGGTCAAGGCAAAATAAAAGAGAATAAATAAGAAAAAGGCGTTTCGGCGATGCGGTTCTGAAATTTATTAAATGAGTGATAAATAAATATCACAGGTCCCGTCAATTCTTTTTAAATTGACAGTTAGTTAAATTATGGTAACAATTGGTGAACATGTTACTTTAATAAGCGACGCTGCAACAAGTCAGCCCGAGTCGATTACAACGTTATTCACATTAGATTATCGCTAGCGTAGTTTTATAGTAAACTCCGCCTTACCTGAGTAGGAAGTAGCAGGGTTCGAACCGGCGACTCTTGTCTGTGCGGCACATGAGGTACCCCTCGAGCGGCGGCGCAAAAGCGCCGGGGGCTTCGATCAGGCTGTCGCCCGCGTCGCCGGAACACGCGCGGCCGTAGTACAGGATCTCTTCCATCTGATAAGAGAGAATACCCCCGTAAGGTTCCATCTCGATTTTGTATAGTTAAATTGGACCTTCATTTCTGTTACGGGATTAATGTCAGATCTTAATTTATCAATCGCATAAATAATAACAGCGGATCTGCGGTTGTCACGTATTACATATGACAGCCACGATCAAAAAATTTATTATTTTATATTTATTTAAAACACAAGTCATGGCTAACAGTTTTCACCAAAACGCTAGCCAAGTCGAGAAATATCAGATGAGCATAACGCGCACAACGGCTGTAAATGCGTAAATTACCATCTAAATTGTTATACCCAAAAGTTAATGAAATAAACAACTATGTTTCGTGGGTGCGAGGAAGGATAAATAATATTTATATTATTAATACGACATAGTTGTAAGTTTTCAGTGTTCCTATATTATAAACTAGTGGACCCGCCACAGCTTCGCCCGCGGTATTTTCCATACAAACTTTATCAACCCTTAAGGAATGGAAATTCAAAAAATCTCTCCTTTGTGCACCTCTAGGGTACTCGAGGAATGTCTCCTCCAAATTTCAAACCTCTAGGACTAGCCGTTTAGGCTGTGCGTTGCCTATAAGTGAGTCACGGTACTGTTTTAAATGTACTTATAGATATACTTTATGAACGCCGTCTTGGTCAATTTTCGTCAATTTTCCTAAATAACTTCCAAACAATTTATCTTTAAATTCCAAATAATATATATTTAAGATCCTCACAACAAGCCATTTGATATGTCACACGGTATAGTTTACATAACTTTTTTTTTAATTTTCTAATTTGCCCCCCAAAACTGGCCTCCATGTTTAAAATTCATTTATTTACATTACTCGTCCGTGTTGCGGTCACCGACTTACATAATATGTATACCAAATTTCAACTCAATCGGTCCAGCAGTTTCGGAGCAAATTGGCTGTGACAGACGGACAGACAGACAGAGACAGACACACGAGTGATCCCATAGGGGTTCCGTTTTTTCCTTTTGAGGTACGGAACCCTAAAAAGGAATAATAATATTGTCATTCACTCAATGAAACATTTTTAAATTCGGTGCGCGTGACCCCTAGCCGATGCGGGGCCCCTAGGCCCTCAATGCCTAATTGATAACCCGGCCCAGTTGAATGACCTTAAAAAGAAACCAGTAGACAATCTAGACAGGTCATTTACCTATGATGATAACTTTCAATAACAACGGCCATTGAGCACTATTAAACTGATACGTGTAGGTTAGTGAGGTTAGGAAAGTTATTTATTTATCGCATAATGTTGTTTCAATTATGGCACAGAAAAAAAATAGGCTAATCACTAGGGCTTATTTTTTTTATTTTTTTTTTATTTAAAGATTCATTTTACATTGTTTGCATATTTTAAGTGCATTTATGACTGCAGAAGCCAGGGTGGCTTAAGCGCAGTCAGAGAGTTCATGGTTGTTACAATATATACTTAAATTTAACTTAGATTAACTAGTTAACGTTATACATAATGAGGTAAGGATTTACAATATATATTCTATTGTAATTCAATACTATCGTATATTGAAACAATCACCCCTCACGACACGCTGTCGTGATGTCAGTTTGTATTTGAAGAATCGCGGTATTAAATGGGTTGACTCAGCAGCACAGCGTCGGTCATGTAGCCGAGGCGGCGTTTGCCAGCCGGACCTTAGCCTGCGCGGGGCCCCTGAGGTTTTGGCTTACGGAGCTTAATAATATATATCGTTGATAATTCATAATTTGTATATTTGATTATTTTCCGATAGTATCCCATCTATCATTATCCAGCCACCCGGGCCCTTCCGGGTCAGTTCGACCATTCAGCAGCATACAGCATAGACAGAACCATGGATGGGCAAACTCACTAGGGATCCAGAAAAACGTAAGATTTTTCAGGGCACCCCAGGCCGGAGGGGGGCAGAATTACATTAACCTGATATAAATCAAATGAAATCGAAATATAATCGAACATTTCACACACACACAAACATGACTACTTTATGTTACTCCTGGTTAAATCCAGCTTTAATGTCGTGCAAGCGCAGAACCCTAATAGACTTGTGACTTCACACTTTCACAGTCTATTTAGGTCGTATGAGCGAGTTCATACTCCAACTCGCACTTGGTAAATTTTCCTGAAACTTGGTATTTACTTTGGTCTTGGACTGGGCCTTAGGGTACTTTTTATACCGGTACATTGAAAAGTTCTCGAGGGAATAACTATATCCGAAATCCACGCAAACGAAGTCGAGAGCAAAAGCGTGTATAAAGAGTTCACTGACCTTCTCCTGATGCCGTTGCCTAGCGACCGCGGCGGCGAGAGGGCGGCAGCTGAGCGGTATCATGGCGGGCGGCCGCTGTATCCTCAGGGGCGACGTGCGGGCGCTCCACTCTAGTGACGTCACAAGTCGGGCTCCGAGGGACGCTTCGCCGGTCACGATGGAGCACGCAATGTTGCCTGACACGTCGATTATCTGAACGTATTGAGCCTCTGGACCCACCTATGAATAAGATTTATAAATCAATACATATAAAACAGTACCGTGACTCACTAATAGACAACGCACAGCCTAAACGGGTGGTCCTAGAGGTTTGAAATTTGGAAGGAGACATTCCTCGAGTACCCTAGAGGTGCACTAAGGAGGGATTTTGTGAAATTCCACCCCTAAAGGTGTAAAATAGGTGATAAAGATTGTACGCGGGCGTAGATGTGGCGGGTCGACTAGTAGGAAAAATATGACAAACATAATGTAATATATTTCCTATTTGGCTTTTATATTTAACTGTTCCTTCAACTAAAAGTCAATTTTCCTCATATTACAAAATCTGTATTATTGGTTACTGTTTGAACATGAAAAACTCAACGTTTCGCTTGCAATTCTCTCGACCCCGCGTAGGGTTTCAGCTGTGTGCAGTATTCATACCCATCTTCCTCAGAGGTTAAGCATGCCACCGTCAAAATAGCGATTTCCTTAAACTGCCAATTTGTAAAACTGGATACTTTTGGCAGTGAAGCGTAGCTACAAAGACCCATTATTAAAACTTACGGCGATAGCGTCAAGTTCGTTGTGCGGCAGCCGGCACAGGATTTCGTATTCGTTCCCACCAGGAGTCAGACCAGCTAGGTATAGTGCGTAGTCTGTGATAAACACCAAGAGCGGTGTCCACGAGCCGTCTTCCATGTTGTATGGAGATTGGACTTTCATCATCTGGAAAAGTGTTTGAGGTTGAAAGGTTATCTAAGGGCGTAAAAACATTACTAAATATCGTAGTTATAATACGATGCTACTAGCTAACAGGGCCGGATTATCCATAAGGCAGGGCAGGTAACTGGCTAGGGGCCCCGCTTCGGCTAGGGGCCCCGCATCGGCTAGGGGGCCTGGCGCAGCGAGAAAAAAATATAAAAATGTATTTATTAAAAAAATACGCATACTACATTATACCTATTATTATTATTATTTCCTATCATTTGTTTTATTGTTTAGGGTGATGGTTATACTTTCACAATGTAGTAAATAGCGTCATTATGAATAGATTAGCATTGTGGTAAATAAAAGTTAGAAAAGGGCATTATTTTCCAGGGGGGGCTCTCTCCTGAAACGCCATGGCCTATGAAGCCATAGCTAATGTACAATGGATTGGTAACCTCATAACCGGGGTGGGCAGCAGATAATTCTGGGGTGGGCAGCAGATAACTCTGGGGTGGGCAGCAGATAACTCTGGGGTGGGCACGGCCCACCCGGCCGCTCCGCTATACGCCAATGGAAAAGGGACCCCGAGAATTTCATTGCCTAAGGGCCCTGACATGGTTAATCCGGCCCTGCCGGTTAAGCTACCTACGTGTTACCTAAGACTTTATTTTTAATTTTATAAGTTCTGTATATTGTAATGTAGTTTCAAATGATTATTGTATGTTATATATTATGTGGGCCACTGTTGCCTGATTTAAATAAATAACTAAATAAGTTAGTCATCAGCCTTATTTGGAGTGCAATAATCAAGCAACATATTGAAAAGAAACCCAAAGAAACTGTTAGTGGTGTGTGTAGTTAAGTCAATCCAAATTCCATGTTCTTGGTTCAAATATCAGTGAGTGAAACATGCTTGCATCATTTTCGTTAGCTTACTGTATAAATACGTTCGATAACTAGTTAAGGGCATATGGAGCAATCAGATTGAGTTCAAGGTTCGACCTTGCCTCAACTTAATGCGTTTTTGTTTTTGCGCGCCAAAGGCGGCGAGTAATATAGAACTGGCTATCTGGCTGGCTATGGACACATTTTTTTAAAGTCATTAAAACGCAAATTTATTTTAAATAGACAACAGCAAGTTTTTCCCCAAATCCAATTTTCATATACAAAAAATCATTTTTCGAATGTTGTTCATTTTAAGTCCCAGTGAAGACATTCAGACGATCCCCATGATATAGCCGTCAGCTCGTTTGTATGGGGATGGAGAAAAAAAATGGGTCCCCTACATTTTTAAACGAACGAGTTTCGATTTCCCTGCCTCAAACACTACTTCAACTCCCTGGCATGTTGGTAAAATCTCGAAATTTATAATTCGAGATATAGCTAATTAAAACAACAAAAGAAAGTGGGTCAAATCTAGAAAGCATTTGGAATTATGAGTTTTACGAATCGGTTACTATGGAAATGGTAGGTAAGTAGCAAAGGGCAACCCAACTCACCCTATTCAAAGTTTCATTGGGATACGAAAATATTTGCAGTCTCAACTTTTCGTTGCATTCAATGGCGACGTTATCTTCGAAGCTGTCAAAGTAAGATGGCTCTTCCGCCGTGAGCAGCCGTACGGAGAGCCTTTTGTTCTCGATCACCTCTTTGTCCACGAGGCGCGACATCCGGGCGGCCGAAATGTGAAATGTTTCCGACACATCCTCAAACGGATATATAATGCGAGGAAAACCCTTCTCCATTCGCAACTTGTTTTGAAAGAACTTGTTGTTCCGTATCTTGAGTTCAAGGTCTTTTCTTTGACACACATTCTTCAAGTACCGATTGAGTAACGCCGATTTGTCCGATTGCAATTTCTCGCTGGAGGGACTGTCGAAAAAGTCGTCATTGAAATCTTCGCCACCTTTCAGAGTGGAGTTGTCGGTATTGGAGCAGATGTCACTGTTTGCTTGTGGCTGTTCGTCATTTACTTTGTGTACTGTTGATGCAAATTTACGACTGTAGCGGTTTACATTTTGCCGCTTAGGAGAAGATAAATGCTTTGGTATACCATTCTTCTGTTCAGTTTCATCTAGAACATTCTTGTTAAATTGTCTCTTTGGTGTGGATGCTCTGCTAGAAGAGTCAGTGTCGGTCTGCTTTTGACTGAAGTCAACTTTGCTTGCACTTATCACAAGCTCTTTCACTGGTGTAGTCTCTGGTATAGGGACAAATGTTTCTTTGGGAGCATCAAATGCTGTTTGGAATGTATCATGCACATAGCTGTAGGATACACCTTTATGTTCATAAACAGTACTTTCCTTATTTACAACATATTTGTTCAGTGGTGGGAATGCATCAGCTTTGTTAGCACTTTTCTTATCAAATTGAGCTTTCATATTGAGAGTGAGTTTATGACGAGGAGATCCCTCTTTTGGTGTCCTATCACCAGTTATATTACTCATAGCTGATGATACCATTTCATTGGAGGGTGCTGCTACTAGTGGTTGTCCATTCAGATTGATCTCCACAAAGTCATCTTCATCATCAATTTGGAAACCTGAATCTAAACTCTTTGATAGCTTCTTGATCTGATTAACATCACAGGGCAGAGCCTCTACTACATTGGTCAACTCAATGCTGTTCTCAGGTAACCCTTTCTCTGGTGTAAAATTGAAATTGAAATTTTTGTAGAAACTTTTTAATGAATCAATAATGTTGTTAGCATCTAATAGATTTAATACTTTGCTGTTTTGTTTCCGCTCTTCAACCACATTAGTGGTTATATAGCGCTTCTTTTTCAAGACTGATTTAACTGTGTTTGGGCTTTCGGACACTTCTAAAGGTTTCTTTGTTCGGTTGTGAGGTTGGTCTATGTCAGCCTCTGAGAAGTAAGTCTTTCTCATAAAGGCTACATGGGCATTGTTCTCAAATCCATCACAGGAATATGACTTCTGTGCTTTATCACACTTTCTTTGCAATAGAGTAGATGAAGTTTTATTAGAATGTGAGGAGGATGAGTCACTTGATGATGTTTCAGAGTCACAGCTAAAATTTGAATCTGAGCTATTTGAGTCACATCCATACAGTTTGCCTCTCGGTCGTGTTTCATTATTATTGTCCTGGTCCTTGTTGTTATTTTCTTTATTCTCATATTTATAATCTTGGCAATACTCAAATACTCCACTTTTGTCACTTGTGGAATCACCATAAACCAGGAGATCAGACATAGTTTGTTTTGCAACATCTGCAGCATACTTAGGAGATCTGTCTCCTGAGGCACACCATGAAAACCGATCACTCATTATATTATTCTTTTGTCTAAATCTATCACAGTATGAGCTATCTGGTCCATAAGAAATAAATCCGCGTTCAATATGAATATTGTCAGTTTTAGTATTGTTCAAAATATCTTCATGGAATGAAACTCTTTTTTTCTGGGAACTTGCTCCATTTTGCGACTTCTTTCTACATTTTCTTCTATACACAATATCTTCAGACAGAGACTTCTTTGGTTCATTTGGTCTAACAATTGGCTTATCTATACTTTCAGTACAAACCATCTCACTTTCTAATGCTCTTAACACAACATCTGGCAAGTTTTCATAGACAGGTGATTTCTTGTTGGCTTCCACAAGTAGCTCAGGCACAACTTCGTCGAGCGCGGCCGTGTTCTGGTTGTCGATGTCGCTGCGGGTCATGACGCTGCTGGAGGTGCTCTTAATCATATCCTGAGAGCCAGACGGTGCAGCATCGTAAATACTGTCGCACGCCAATTCTTCAGCTCCCACCAGGCTGTGAGACATTAACGCCTGACTAGTCACTTCTGAGGCTTCACTGTCCAAACACAAAACACCAGAATCACCGGGCGTATCGGCCAAACTACTCGTAGTACTCGACACCAAATGTGAGCCACCTTGTAAACACAACTCTGTAGGCTTTCCTGCGCCATCCTCCACATTCTCCATCTTCACGTAATTCTGGGTTTCGCCCCCGCCACTTAATACCGCTGTCGCAACAACAGTGTCGTCAGTTCTATGACGACGTTTGCTTTTATCGATCTCATTGCTTCTCAACTCCAAAGCCTTGTTGACCGACATCTCGGTTTCTGCCTTCTGGTGTTTTGTTACGGAATTATCGATGCTTAGGTCAAAAATATATTTATAACATTGTTTTTCAGCTAATAATTAAACACATTCATAGTTCTATGTTTAAAATCCGCGTAATATACGACAACAAACATAATGACGAACACAAAGCAGTCACTGCTGCAGCCATTTTTATATTTTGACGTTTCTTATTTTTAAAATTTGTGACATTTCTATCTGTAGTGTTGGGCAAGTGAAACTTATACCGCCTTTTTAATCGAAGTTCAAATAATGAAATCTTTATAGAGCATTAGCTTTTCTAATTTTGAAGGGGCTTATAAACGGACTAGTTTTTCGGCAATTTATTACTGCGATTCGGGGTATGCCCAAAAAGATTACATATTACATCACTAATGGGGACACAAGTTTTTTTAATGTAAACTTTGGAGGATAGCCCGAATTGCAGCCATACATTTCCGAAAATACGGCAATTTTAACGCGTCTTAGAACGTAGGTACCTACCAAAGGAATGTAAGCGCTGTCAAATTTGACACTTTTGTTTGAAAGTTCGTACCGTTTATTAAAGCGTACCTACATAAGCACCAAAAGAACTTACATCAATTCGGAACGCTTGTAATCGTCGTGAACGTTGATGTTGTTAACTAGTTTCGGAACAGCTTTTGATGATGTCAGAGGACCTTGCACACTAGCTTTTATCGCGCACATAAAGCATCTCGGCGCTGTGAGCACGCTCATTCATAGCATGTCTTCAAACGACCCGATGGCAACCCTTCCATAAAAATTAGGTACCTTGTAACATTAAGCAAACTGTCAAAGATTTCAAATGCGCTTGTTGTTTTTAGAGGTTAGAGGGGACTAAATAATTGTTTCATTTTGAGTTTACTTATGTGATTCTTTTATTAAAAACTTGGTTGGAATCATGGAGTCCTGGCAAAGAACTCTATTAATAACATTCATTACTTTTTTAAGTGTACAAATATGTGAAAGTGCTAAAATTAACACGCCAAGGGTACTCTTGCCTTGGTTTCAAAACTTGACGGTGAATTTTACGTTTGAAATAATTGAAGGCGGGTGTTATACCTGGTAAGTGTTATGATTAGGTTCTAGCATAAACGCGTTCAGTCAGAGCGATTACACAATGTACTTTTTGTAGGAGTTTGTCTCGCGATGACATCATCGACCTGGAGCCTATTTACGAAGACTCCTGGGGGCATTGTTCGCGCGCAGCGCGAGTATCCGTGTCTAAAACGTGCGTGCCTCCTGGCTCCGTGATTATACTTGCCGAAGAACTAAATACCGGCGAGGTGAGAACCTTACGATTGATATGGCGGGAAACCGCTTCTACAGCTGTTCAATAACCAATAACAGTATTTTTGGCGAAGTTGAAGTTTGAGGTGTAAATAAAACAAGTATTCATTTGTGCAATTTTGAATTGATATTTAAGGTATTATAACAGAATCATAAGGATTATACACAAAATCATTAGTCCTTAGTTACAGGGCGTCCATTAATTACGTGAGGCATTTTTTTAAATATTTTGACCCCCCCTCCCCCCTTGGCGAGATGTTGTAAGATTTTTCTCGACTCCCTCCCCCCTGCCCCAATCACACATGAGATTTTTCAAATTTTGTATTTTGGGTAGAAAAGAAAAGCGTTGAATTTATTAAAAAAAAATATGTGCTACTGTGCTGCTCTGCGGCCCTCGGACAAATACAATAAACACAATTGTGTCAGATTTTGCCATATTTTATTCAAGACACTTTTTTTACCTTCACTTAGCTTTAATTTAACTTAACTTTCACGCAATTTCACGCAGTTTCACACCGTTTTCTGCTAGAAAAATATTACATGATATTTTCCAAGACCCCCAATCTCCCCCAAGTGAGATTTAGTAAGATTCGTCTCAATCCCCTCCCTCGTCTCAAGCACCTCACGTAATTAATGCACGCCCCCTTAGCTTTAATAGACATATCCTGAGGGATAATGCAAATCTGCAGTTCTTTGTAGATATGCACCCTTTACGTGATGCATAGTGTTACTCAGACTTGTATTCAGTATTTATCAGTTGACTGGCAGCCACTTAATCCCTTGTATACTTAGGCACGGAACTGATGGTTCTTTTGTGCACTTGGATCTCGATTAACCCAATGAAACGCGAATGCCAGTTTCCTACCATCTTTGTACATTATGAGGGTTTAAGGATTTGCTCTGAACTTTGTTCAATCTTAGCAACCTGTTTTGATAATCTTCTGAACAGCCACTTATTTTCAACCAACTTAAAAAAAAAGGAGGAGGTTCTCAATTCAGTTGTATTTTTTTTTATGTTTGTTACTTCAACGATAGCAGCAAAAATAACAATGATTTAATGTAAAAGAGTAACAAACAAACAGACACACTTTCACATTTATAATACTAGTTTCTGCCTCTGACTTCATTCATGCAGAATTCGGTTATAGTTATTCGATTGTGAACTTCTACATTTTTCTAAAGAATTTGAATAATTGGTTAATTACAGATACTTCGAGGTGATGTAGATGTTGACAAAATAAGTTCACTTAAAGTGATGAGTACTACTTGGAAGTTGTACTTTGAACAAGCTCCCGAGGCTTTTGAAGTGTTTGCGTATGATGATCTTGGTAAGTATTGCAGACTGTTAACCACTATAAATAAGACCATCTGTTGCTAAGCCAAGTAAAATATGATATGTAATATGATATGATGATGAGGAGAAAATAGGGGACTGTTTGTATTTTGCAGGCGTATTTTAAGGATAATGTAAGCAGTGAATTTACTATTAAATCATTTCATAGTCAGTAATAAGAATATTATAAAATTTACTTAATGAACCATATAACCCTTTGACCACCACAGTCCGCTGTGGCCGTCGGCAGTTTACTATACCCCTGGCGCCACGATATGTCATTTTCCATACATTTTCGTCGGCTACAGCCTTTGTCGAGCGCTCGTGGCACGTTTTTTCGCTGTTAACCGTGGCGTTCAAAAGGTTAAAATCACAGTTAGTAAACATTTAACCAAAGTTTACAAAGAATATCACATAGTGAAAATGAAAATAATTATTTTGCAAGTAGGCCAGACAGGCTCCTTAACATGTCTGATAATGTCTTAATCATTGAATATCCTTATTACATTATTTTAAATTATTATTAATCTTGATATTAAATAACTTAAAGTGTTTACCATTATAAATACAAGATTTTATTAATATTCTGATGTTTAACTAGATAATTAAATAATAAGCACGCAATTGCTTCTTTCCAAGAGTATGTAGTATTCTTGTCAGTTTTTATAACCACACTGATATCTTTAACGATAAATATATTAGCTTTGTGATCAGGGTCAGAAAAGTAAAAAAAAAATAGGTATTTAGTCTAATAAAATTGACTGAATTTTGTAGTTAACTTTGTAAAGTTGTAAGATTCATTTTGCTTATGAACAATTCTTTGTATCTTTAGCATTAAGGTAAGATTATAGATGATTATCTTCCTTTAATAAAGAAAAATAAATAAACTGTATAAAGCGACAGCATTAAAATCAAAAGAAACATGGTACTCTTTTAACAAAGTGACAATTATTTTTCAGGCAACAAATTCTCGACACTGGAAGGTGTAAGTTTTACATGGACTTTTGCCAACCTTGGCATAAACGTTGGAGAAAACCCGCTAGTTAAGTAAGTTGTTTATTTGTTGTTAATAATAAATTGTTGCTTAAAGGCTTATCATTCATATCATGAGGTAGAATGGAAAAGATAAACTAAACAGATTATAATTTATTTGCAAACAGTAAAGTTGTTGTTATTATGGTGGGGCTACACACATGGCTTACGCCATTAAGAAAAGCGTGAATCGACATAAAATGTATTGATTTAATACCGATGAACGCTATAATGCCGTTAGTAGAGTTAAGAGAGGTGCAACCCTTTCTTACATGTTGCATGGAATAAAAGGCGTTTTTATTTATTTATTCAGTTTTTCAAAATACATTAGTCGTAGGACTAACGCCATTTATTATAGCGACACCTACGTCGCAAATATTATAAATAATTTATATAATTTTTAAACATAATACTCATTCAATATTTTATTTATATAAAAAAATAATGTATTATGCAATTTTAATGTCAATAAAAGAAGTAACTAATAATATAATCTTTGAGTTGAGAAAGTATGCACCGGCTTACCCTCACGCTACGCCACTGGTGGCACCAGCCTTACACATATTTTATTATATTAAACAAAATCAACTGCTCATCTTCCTTGTGCCTCAACTAATTTTAAAGAATGATAACAAACGGTAAAAGAGGGTGGTAATCTGTTTATTAAGGGTGTGTATTTATTTATTGTTAATAGACTAATAAATAACTTTATTTCTTATCATTCATTATCTTCCCGTTATTCCTCATCAGGAACATTTCAGCACATTTTTCCATTTTGAGGGATCTTGGGCTGCGGCCTCCAGATCACGGCAGCTCATTCAGCCCAGAGTCATAAATATATAATTACATTCACCTGTAGTTTACATCCATAAAATTCAAAAATTATATTTTTAACAATTTATATTTAGACGTCAAATAATATTTTCAGCCTCGTCCGATGGAGCGACACAGACTACGAAGCACCCCGCGGCATAGCAGAACTGGAGAGCCTCGGCGCCCACTCCTACTCTGTGCTGCTCAGCGGTCAGGCGATGGGCGAGTGTCGTGTCACCGTGTGCCTTGAGAACATATGCACTGACTTTGACCTGCACGTGGTGGCAAGTGTTGTGCTGACTCCGGCCACGGCGACCATTGCTCCAGGAGACACGCTGCGTTATAGGTGAGTTTGAAGATATTGGATGGTCTGTCTTAAACTACAAAGTGTGTTATAGTACATTACTGAAGAGACCAGTAAGTAACCCATATTGGATACTACGATTTGAAATCCGAGCTGTAGGCGAGGATTTCTATGTACGAGTCCAGTATGGCACTTATTGATCGAAGCTTATATAGTGCTTTTATCAAAAATCCATTTTCTATTATTTAAATTATTTATTTTATTCCCATTGTACACCGTGAATTATCATCAGGTGGGTAGAATAAACTGTATGTCGCGATCACCGCGGGTGCTGGCACCACGCAACCCGCCGGGCCTGGCGCACGCCCCGTGCAGTGCATGTTTTGAGATTTGCATCGTACTTACTGGACACTTTTCATTCCAAATTCAACCCAACCATTCACTTTTGATCATTGTCTGGTATTCTTAACTTTCTGGTGAATTTTTAAAGATGTTATGGCGACTTTACGTATAATTTTTGAATAAAACTATTTGCAACCAATTGTGGTGTGTTCCTGCATCGTTTTTTGGGGGGTTTTGCAATAATTACCATGCGTGGCAGGCGGGTTGCCTGTGTAAATTGACTTTGACAAAGCTGCTACCCATCCACCGACTAATATACCACAGTGTCAGCGCCTTTGACTGGTATGTGTTGCCAGTGATGCTTTACTGCACACAGACATTGATGCCCACCATGGGCCTCATACGAATTATCAAGGCCACCCAAAGGGCATTGGAAGGACTATGGTCGGAATTTCACAAGCTCGATTTAGAAATGAGGAGATCCGCAAAGAAAAGAAAACTCAAGTGTCAGTGGGCGGAGCACATTGCAGATGGCACAGCATAGGCAGACCAGACCACACACGGTGGACTGTTGACGTGGCAAAGATTGCAGGTCTCCTTTGCATGCGAGCAGCACTGAATATCAGCAGTGGATATCTTTCGGCTGAAATGATCCGATGTCTTTCTATAGAGTCAAATGCTGGATTATGCACAATTTTACAAATATGACTTCATTATTGTTATTTTTTTGCAGAGTTGTCCGGGCGCGTGCAGGCCGCCTCACAGTCCAAGACATCGCAGAAACGCTGTACTACATGAAAGTCCCATCCACTGACGTGGCACTCCTTGAAGACGCAATCAGCCTAGTCAGGGGCACGAAAATAGGAACAACCAGCATCCAACTCATGTCCGGGGCCACGGAGGTTGCCACAGCTACGCTAACTGTAGCAGAACCACACAGCATCAGGGTATCAATACGACCAGCTAATTTAGTCGTACAATCTGAGTTATTCGTGATACACTGTGTGGTGTTAGATGTGCATGGGCACCATTTGACTGCGGGTGATGAGATGCTGATAAGACTGTCGGTTGACGGTGACGCTAATGTGGACTTGGTGAGGTCTACAGAGAATGGGACCATCACAGACGCCGTGGCACAGAATGCGGGAGCGTTCACGGTCAGAGCCAAGCTGTATTCGATTGCTGGACGGACCATTTCTAGAAAGGTATGATTCAATTTATTTTGTATTTTGGATACTAATATAAGTTTTTCTATAACTGTTTTTCTTTAAACTTTCCTGTTACTTGCTTGTCGAAGTTGTGAAATGTTAAAGTGTACTTGTAATTTTAGGTGGAGGGTACAGCATCAGCAGTTGCGGTTGAACCGTTGGAAGTGGTGCCCCCTGAACTGTTGGTGGCGTGGACGGATACTGTTCAGTAAGTACAGTCGTTATATGTCTCATTTCAAAATTGTTTACAACTTGGCCATTATTTTAAAGTGCCAAGTAATAATGATACAATAATCTCATGAATTCATTAACACAAGAATAGTTTTGATTGAAGAATCCATGTTTGATTAACAGGCATATTGTCATTCCTTGAAAAGGGTTGAATATATGAATACGATTTTAACAAGGTTGAGTTTGCAACGGGTTGATTTCGGGATAAGACCTTTTTCTTACTTAAGATATTTTACTTTTTTTTTATAGAGAAATAGATCTGAAACACCGCGGCGGTGGTTCCGAGCCCGTAGTATGGGCGGACGGAGAGAAACAAGCGCCAGCGACCTTCTCGCTTGCGTCGTCAGGCCTCGTCACCATCAGAGGAACTGGAGAGATGGACGTCAGGGTGCAGCTGACCAAGTATCCTTATGTGCAGGCCCATGGCAAGTAAGTATACATAAAAAAACATAATCAGGGGACAACACACACACATTTACACAAACACTATCTTTACACAAACCTATCTAGTCCCAAAGCAAGCCCTAAAAGGCTTGTGTTATGGATACTAGACGACGATATACATACTTATATGGATAAATAAATACTTAAATTCATGGAAAGATCTTAAGACTCAGGCAGAAACATTCGAGCTCATGACGCAAATATTTAGCCATACCATACCGGGGATGGAACCCGGGACGCAGGACTGCAGGAGCAGGGTGGCTACCAACTAGGGTAACCGCGTCGTCAAAATAAAAAGTTTCCAATTTTTTTTTCATGGTGCTCGGAGGGACATCACTTTAAGCGTTTTGAAATGAATAACTATAGCATAGACTTTTTTTTTATATCCTATACCAGCGGTGCCTGGCATGCGTTGTAATGCTTTTTTTTATCACAAAACTTCCCGGGCTTGCAATAAAACTTACCAAACTGTCATCGTAATCAGATGAGCAGTATAGGAACATGTAAGAGACTATCAAACAACATACATTTATCTACACCCATATCATAAAACCTCCATAGTGTAATCAAAAACCGTAGGAAATGACCACCATTTTGACAACCAATTAGGAAAAACCAGTGCTGCAATGTTATTCCCGTATCG
Source organism: Tortricodes alternella (assembly GCA_947859335.1). Classification (NCBI taxonomy): domain Eukaryota; kingdom Metazoa; phylum Arthropoda; class Insecta; order Lepidoptera; family Tortricidae; genus Tortricodes; species Tortricodes alternella. The sequence continues at coordinate 22,899,379 of OX401969.1, forward strand.
ATTTTAGTATAGAAATGAGATTAAATTTGGAACAGCTGTCAAAACTCAAGTGGGTCTCTATTCTAGTACCTATCCATAGATATTAAAACAGTTATTGATACGAAACGTCAATTCAGTATGTTTTTTTAATATAAGCTGGACAACATTTGATCTCGAGTGACATGAGAATAGAGACTTCATTCGTTTGTCTACGATTTAAAAAAAAATTGGTCTTGACGGAGGATCGAATTGCCGCCATTATGTTGGTGTTTTGCTGAACGAAAGTAGAATTGTGGTTGAATTGAATAGAAAAAGTTGTTTGTAATTTACATTTTAGTTGAAAATATGAATAGTAGTCTTCTCGGAGTGTGTGTGATGTGAAAATGCGCCGGATATCGGAAATATGCAACCACGATTGCAACAAATAACTTGTTGCCAGAAAATATTGTTTCTGAACCCATCATGGAGGGTTTATAATATGTGTGTAGATAAAGTTATGTATGCAACTCTGCATAATTTGGCCTTAAAACACACGTGCGATCTTATTATGAAACTCGCTAAAGCTCGTTTCATGAAAACCGCACTAGTGTTTTAACGCCTATCATTATGCAACCGTTGCATAAACTACTACTTTTGTATAGTAGATGTGATTTATGAATTGATCATAATTGAATATTTTTTTTACAGAGTGTTGTCAGCGCCTCCGGAGCTGATCCAAGTGTCGAGCTCGGGGCACGCTCGCGTGGGCAAGCCCCATCATTTGCATATTGCGTTGACGGCGACCCATCCCACTACTGGAGAATACTATAACTTTCACGTGTACGTATCTTTTTTAGATATATACTACTATTGTCACTGATACTTCGAACACACACATGCTATATATGTAAGCGACGAGCTCGTTTACCCTTAATTAGTTTTAAATAGAATAGATTTTACTTCTGGAAAAGGGTAGTTTACGGTATGTCGCCGCCATTTTGATCGTGGGATATCAGTCCTCCGTAAGCTATCCCTAAGAAAGGCCACTCAAATTGAGATTTAATTACAATGACGTTTCAGTGACGTTCCTGTATAGTTTGCCAACTAGTTGAGGGACATTCAACTACTTAATTTCTATTCAAATGCTTAAATGGCATTTCTGAATTCGGCCATAAGTGCGGGTCGAATAAAAATGCTATGATGTGTTTATTGTTTTTTTAGATGTAACTGTGCGTCGTTCGCGTTATCGTTACTTGATGGTCCAGAACCGCAGAACGTCACTGCGGCACCTTGGGTGCAGCCTGTCGGTAAGTTGAACTGGTCTGGTGTAGTATGGTCCACTTGTAAGGGAGCGTTCAAATATTATGTAACGAATTTGGGGGGAGGGGGGGGGTCTTGTAAAACGTTACGATGCGTTACAGGGGCTGGAGGGGGATTTGAACTACGCGTTACGTAACATTTTTTTTTACTCTTCAGAACGGTCGCGTATTCGTTCACGCATTTTATTAAACGTTTTTTTTCTCAAAATTTTAAATGGAATGACCACTTGAACATTTTTTTAGGTAAAAATGGTCACTTGGTGGTTACGTACCGTTTTACTAGGGGGGAGGGGGGGTACATAAGAACGTTACGGCGCGTTACATGTGGCGGTGGGGGGATCAAAAATCTCCAAAAATTGCGTTACGTAATACTTGAACGCTTCCTATACAGTGGGGCCAATTCGAACATGTTTTCGCTAAACTGGGAAGCCGGAGGACATAAGCTACTGTTTATCTCGAAAAAATACAGTTCCTTAGAGAATAATTCCACGCGGATGAAGGCGCGGACAAAAGCTGTTTTATAATATTAGTAAGGATCAAACATTATCCTTACTAATATTATATAAGAAAACGTCAGACTCGATTTTTACAGCTTGGAGCTATACAAAATATAGTTTGACGTTTCTTATTTTAAGTTTAGGAAATTTTAAATTAAGAAGACACCGTTTCGAATTGGGCCCAGTAAGGTAACAAATACCTCAGTCAAACATTATAATATCTATATATTAAAACAGTTATCGATACGAAACATTAATTCAGTATGTTTTTTTTTTAAATATAAACAGCACGACATTTGATCTCGAGTGACATGAGAATAGGGACTTCATTCGTTTGTCTATGATTGAAATAAAAACATTCGTCTTGACGGAGGATCGAATTGCCGCCATTATTGTTTGCTGAACGAAAGTAGAATTTTAAAAAGTATTCTTAAATATAAAAATTGAATAAATATGAATACTCCGCCGGATATCGTAAATGCAGCTACGATTACAACAAATAACTTGTTGCCATAAGATGTTGTTACTGAACACATGATGGAGGATTTATAATATGTGTGTTCTTAGATAAAGTTATGTATGCAACTGTACATAACTTGGCCTTAAAACACTCGTGCGATCTTATTATGAAACTCGCTCGTTTCATAAACCCACACTCGTGATTTAAAGCCTATCATTATGCAACCGTTGCATAAACTAATATTAAAAGACGGTTACAAATAGCTCGCATTCACGTCTAGGAGTCAGCCCGTACTAGTGAATTTGAAATGTCTTTTCATTATGTACCTCTTGATAGGTTTATTGACAACAAACCGGTAAAACGCTGCTACAACAATAGCGCAACGGAAAGCTCGGCATGGTTCCAAAATGTGAGTGACGTTCCAGAGGGCGCCTGCTGCGTGCTCGAGTGCGCGTGGGGCGCGCGCGGCGTGAGCACGGTGCGCGTGGCGCGCGGCCGCGCGGGCGACACGGCGCGCGTGCTGGTGCGCGCCGCGCCGCGCCTCGTGTGGCCGCCGCGCGCCGCCGCGCTCGTCGGCGCCACGCTGCCGGTAACACCCAGCTCCACACCCAGTTGCACAGGGCGCGCGCGGCGCGAGCACGGTGCGCGTGGCGCGCGGCCGCGCGGGCGACACGGCGCGCGTGCTGGTGCGCGCCGCGCCGCGCCTCGTGTGGCCGCCGCGCGCCGCCGCGCTCGTCGGCGCCACGCTGCCGGTAACACCCAGCTCCACACCCAGTTGCACAGGGCGCGCGCGGCGCGAGCACGGTGCGCGTGGCGCGCGGCCGCGCGGGCGACACGGCGCGCGTGCTGGTGCGCGCCGCGCCGCGCCTCGTGTGGCCGCCGCGCGCCGCCGCGCTCGTCGGCGCCACGCTGCCGGTAACACCCAGCTCCACACCCAGTTGCACAGGGCGCGCGCGGCGCGAGCACGGTGCGCGTGGCGCGCGGCCGCGCGGGCGACACGGCGCGCGTGCTGGTGCGCGCCGCGCCGCGCCTCGTGTGGCCGCCGCGCGCCGCCGCGCTCGTCGGCGCCACGCTGCCGGTAACACCCAGCTCCACACCCAGTTGCACAGGGCGCGCGCGGCGCGAGCACGGTGCGCGTGGCGCGCGGCCGCGCGGGCGACACGGCGCGCGTGCTGGTGCGCGCCGCGCCGCGCCTCGTGTGGCCGCCGCGCGCCGCCGCGCTCGTCGGCGCCACGCTGCCGGTAACACCCAGCTCCACACCCAGTTGCACAGGGCGCGCGCGGCGCGAGCACGGTGCGCGTGGCGCGCGGCCGCGCGGGCGACACGGCGCGCGTGCTGGTGCGCGCCGCGCCGCGCCTCGTGTGGCCGCCGCGCGCCGCCGCGCTCGTCGGCGCCACGCTGCCGGTAACACCCAGCTCCACACCCAGTTGCACAGGGCGCGCGCGGCGCGAGCACGGTGCGCGTGGCGCGCGGCCGCGCGGGCGACACGGCGCGCGTGCTGGTGCGCGCCGCGCCGCGCCTCGTGTGGCCGCCGCGCGCCGCCGCGCTCGTCGGCGCCACGCTGCCGGTAACACCCAGCTCCACACCCAGTTGCACAGGGCGCGCGCGGCGCGAGCACGGTGCGCGTGGCGCGCGGCCGCGCGGGCGACACGGCGCGCGTGCTGGTGCGCGCCGCGCCGCGCCTCGTGTGGCCGCCGCGCGCCGCCGCGCTCGTCGGCGCCACGCTGCCGGTAACACCCAGCTCCACACCCAGTTGCACAGGGCGCGCGCGGCGCGAGCACGGTGCGCGTGGCGCGCGGCCGCGCGGGCGACACGGCGCGCGTGCTGGTGCGCGCCGCGCCGCGCCTCGTGTGGCCGCCGCGCGCTGCCGCGCTCGTCGGCGCCACGCTGCCGGTAACACCCAGCTCCACACCCAGTTGCACAGGGCGCGCGCGGCGCGAGCACGGTGCGCGTGGCGCGCGGCCGCGCGGGCGACACGGCGCGCGTGCTGGTGCGCGCCGCGCCGCGCCTCGTGTGGCCGCCGCGCGCCGCCGCGCTCGTCGGCGCCACGCTGCCGGTAACACCCAGCTCCACACCCAGTTGCACAGGGCGCGCGCGGCGCGAGCACGGTGCGCGTGGCGCGCGGCCGCGCGGGCGACACGGCGCGCGTGCTGGTGCGCGCCGCGCCGCGCCTCGTGTGGCCGCCGCGCGCCGCCGCGCTCGTCGGCGCCACGCTGCCGGTAACACCCAGTTGCACAGGGCGCGCGCGGCGTGAGCAAGGTGCGCGTGGCGCGCGCCACAAAAACGGACCCTTATGGATTCGTCATGTCTGTCCGTCTGTCTGTCTGTCCGTCCGTATGTCACAGCTACTTGTTTCCGAAACTATGCTGTTGAAACTTGGTAAGTAGAAGTATTCTGTGAACCGCATTAAGATTTTAACACAAAAATAGAAAAAAAAAACAATAAATTTTGGGGGTTCCCCAATACTTAGAAAAGAAACTCAAAAAAATTTTTAAAACCCATACGTGTGGGGTATCTATGGATGGGTCTTCAAGAATGATATTGACGTCTCTAACATCATTTTTTTCTAAACTGAATAGTTTGCGCGAGAGACACTTCCAAAGTGGTAAAATGTGTCCCCCCCTCTGTAACTTCTAAAATAAGAGAACGATAAAACTAAAAAAAAAATTGATATACATACACATACACGTACAAAGCATCACGCCCGAAATCCCCAATGAGGTGGGCATAGCCACAAGACTACTTGTGGCCACGTTCGATTAATTAGTCCTAAGATGGTATGATGAACCGTATGGTGACAGGTGATCAGCCCATCGCCCATACAGATAGTCCACCATGTTGGAGAAGACCCGCCCCGTCCGTCCGTATGATATACATTACCATGTAAACTTCTACCGAAAATTGGTTTGAACGAGATCTAGAAGTAGTTTTTTTTATACGTCATAAATCACGGAACCCTTCATGGGCGAGTCCGACTCGCACTTGGCCGCTTTTTATTAAGCTCCACACGCTCACTCCACAGGTGTTAGCCGAAGGCGAATCGCTGGAACCGCAGTCGAGCGACTCGCGCGTGGCGGAGCTGACGTCACGCTCCCCCCCTGCTCCCAGCCGGCACCCTGATCTTCAGCTGTTCACTGTCACCTGCCGTCGGGTGAGTATTCTCAGCTAAGGTTGATATGTATACGTCACAGTAAACTTTAAATCTTATGTAACTTTCTATGTATGCACAGAAAGGCGATTCGAAACTGGAGTTGGTGGCAAGCGCGGATGGCGAGCGCGAGGCCGTACAGTTTGAGGCGGCGTGCGCCCCGCACGTCTCGCGCATTCGGCTCGAGCCCGCCGAGGCGCCCGGGAACTGCTCCGGCGGACCTAGGTATCACAAACACACGCGATACACGCTCGCACGTGTTGACACTGATTCAAACGCATGTTGTGTCTACTATTTAAGGATGTACACGATGAAAAGATGTACACATTATAATAATTGTAAGACTATAGTTGTACCATCTAGTTTGTAGACCACTTAATAAAATAAAATAAAACTCAAAACTGACACACGCACACAAAGGCATATACTTGTAAGAATGCTAAAAAAAATACGATTCATAATTAAAAAAAAGCATAACTCACAATATATTTGCACATGCATTTTTATAAGGAACCATACATTTTCGTAGCGCTGTATTTTAGACTGCCTACATTTAAAAATAATACATTTTTCAAATCATTCTCATAAATACAATATTTCGATGCTTGCTGCCAACAAAAGCCGCCATTGTGATGTCTTTACACACACTAACAAACTAACCCACGTGACACAGCTAATTCAGCCAATCCAGTCATTCTTTTTTATCTATGGTATGTCTTCATTAAAGGGTTAGCTCAGTGGGTTAGTTTGTTTACATGTAGTAAACTACCTAAACGAATAGAACATAGACAAAATATTTGTTTTATTTATATTTTTATTTCAGAATCTGGCTCCGTCCTGGTCACGAAGTAACAGTAAAAGTGACCCTACTCGATGCGATCGGTAGAGAGTTGTTAGACGAACGCGGCCCGCGCGTGTCATGGGAAATTGAGCCTAAACAGCCGGGCATAGAGTTCAGGGCGGTCGACAGGCTGTTCATTGAGACGCATCCCGAGTATTCACCTGTGCCTGTGCCTTATAAGTACTATCAGGTAAGGTTCCTTATTATTACCAATTGGAAATACATATCACACTTTATACTGTGGATTGGAAATTTAAAAACGCTAAACCCTTCTTCGAGGTTACTTGGAAAACAATGACAGGTGTCATTTTTTAATGGCAGCGTTAAGAGGCCTATACTAGGCCTATACTGAGTTGGCAACGTCGGACTTTTCTCGTTTTCTCGATTATTAAAGTGAAATTGAGTGAGATTCTCAAATGTTGTCTATTAACATTGTCTATCTGCGGCCCTAGCATGGAAGACACGGGGATAAAATAAACCCGTTTATCTCTGACTATCTCTTTCGTCGGCACTAGTGTGAGAGAGACGCACTTAGAGATAATACGGTTTAACTTATCCTCGTGTCTGGCATGCTAGGGTCGCTGGTGTATTTATATGTGCGTAATGCAATATTTTGTCACGATGAGGCGAGTAATCGAGTATTAAAAATAATTGCATAAATACACAAGAATATGGGTTCGCATGAGTGTTGTGTCATCAAAGATAATGTGTTATGGGTATGCGTGTATTAATAATGAATAATCTATACATATAAAAACAGTACCGTGACTCACTTATAGACAACGCACAGTCTAAACGGGTGGTCCTAGAGGTTTGAAATTTGGAGGAGACATTCCTCGAGTACCCTAGAGGTGCACTAAGGAGGGATTTTGTTTAAATTCCATCCCTAAAGGGGTGATAAAGTTTGTATGGAAAAAACCGCAGGCGAAGCTGTGGCGCAACCTCTAGTATAATAATAATTTATTAAATAATTTACTTTTTTTCGTAGCTAGTGGTAGCGGACGAGCAAGCCATTGGCTGGAGCGGCACCCTTAAGGCGAGCATTCCCGACGCGACTGCCAGTATCCAGGCCAGAGTTGTGGCACCCCTGAAATGTGATCCCTTGAAGGTTAGTATTAAATAATGGGGAACATGCATGAAAATCCAGGTTTAAATGATATATTATGAAAGTAAACGTAAGCAAAAGCATATTACAGAAAACAGCAGATCATTTTGACAATTTTTTTTTTTGATTAAGTGTCAAAATTAGTGAAAAATTGATATTGTTTTTTAATTATGATTTTAGTTTTTTGGACTCCCTTATCAAATTTATGTCATGTTTTATTTCTACGATGTTGGTCTTTCGGAAATAATTTGCATGTTTCGTTTAAACTCTATACATTTTGTACAGTCTAACGACAGCTGTGACGTCGCAGCTATTGTCCATTTTGTATGGAGTGTTTTTGCGAGTGGTATGAACAATGACTTTTCAAAGCTTCATAACTCATAAAATAAACAACATAAAAATGTTTGCGTACACAGATCGGTTGCTATTACTCAGCACTTTCCAGTACAAGACGAAACAAAAATGATGCACGTTCGTTGCCGTAACTCGAACTACAATAGTAGTTTATGCAACGGTTGCATAATGATAGGCCTTAAAACACTAGTGCGGTTTTCATGAAACGAGCTTTAGCGAGTTTCATAATAAGATCGCACGTGTGTTTTAAGGCCAAATTATGCAGAGTTGCATACATAACTTTATCTACACACATATTATAAATCCTCCATGATGGGTTCAGAAACAATATTTTCTGGCAACAAGTTATTTGTTGCAATCGTGGCTGCATATTTCCGATGTCCGGCGCATTTTCACATCACACACCCCGAGAAGACTACTATTCATATTTTCAACTAAAATATAAATTACAAACAACTTTTTCTATTCAGTTCAACAACAATTCTACTTTCGTTCAGCAAAAAACCAACATTATGGCGGCAATCCGATCCTCCGTCAAGACCATTTTGTTTTTAAATCATAGACAAATGAATGAAGTCTCTATTCTCACGTCACTCGAGATCAAGTGTCGTTCGGTTTATATTAAAAAAAACATACTGAATTGGTGTTTCGTATCAATAACTGTTTAATAGATATTAAACAGTAGAATAGAGACCCACTTGAGTTTTGACAGCTGTTCCAAATTTAATCTCATTTCGATACTAAAATCGATACTGTAATAGGTAGGTAGGTAGGTCATTTATTTCTTTAAGAAAATTACATTACAAAAATTATATGTTAAAGATAATGAATTCACAAAAAGATCGTCAGTTGAAATAGAATAATATAAAAATAACTTCTAGAAATAATTTTAGGAATAATCAAAATAAATGTCTTAAAATTAAATTTCAGATGTCACTGATAACATTGCAGTACTGGTTTTACCTAATTGGTTGTCACAATGGTGGTCATTTCCTACGGTATTTGATTACACTATGGAGGTTTTATGATATGGGTGTAGATAAATAAAATAGCATCTCTTAATACAAGGCTATCCACAGGTGAACTTGGCGTGGGAAGGCGAAACAGTGTCCAACATAACTTCAGTGTCGAGCGGTAGCGGCCGCTACTGGGTGGAAACGCCCAAGGGCTCCAGCGGGACCGTTGACGGCGGCAAGTTGACCGCCGTCGTGCCGGGGCCCGGCAGCTACGAGCTCGTCGTCGCCGACCAGTGCGTCAGCGGGGAGCGGCAGCATGTCGAAGTAAAAATGAAAATAGAATTGACTAAAATCCAAAAGACTCCGCATAGCCGGGCGACCCCCGCTGCCAGCATTAGAGGAAAAAAAACCATAAGCAGCGGGGCTACGGGTAGGCGCGGGGAACGCACAACCTTCGTTGTCGTTACGTTTGAAATCCTCTTTAAACAGTTCTGTCTTAATTTTTTTAACTTATTGGTCTATAATTTATAACATCACGCCCATACTTAAAAAAAATTATAAAATTTATATTTTACGTGTAGTATGTTTACTTATATAATTCATCCGTTTTTAATTTTCCCCATGCAACTTCACAGTGCTTCTCGTTCACACCGGTGCAAACAGACAGTGACCGATCACTCAAGGTCATTGGGTCCTTGTCAGATGATTTCCGATTCTTGTCGATTTATACACTCGTCGGAAATCACCTACTTTCCGCACTCGTAGCATAAATAACAATTTCAGGTCAACATAGAAGAGGTTCTAAGCGTGGAAGTGGCGACGTCGCGCGCCGTGTGCGTGGGCGCGTGCGTGCCCGTAGCCGCCGTAGTGAAGGGCGTGTCGCACGCGCGGCTCGCCACCAGCCGGGCGCCCGAGTGGCGCCTCACCGGGCACTTCGACGTCAAAGACGGAGTCCTGTGCGGGGTGAAGGAGGGCGCTGGGAAAGTCAGGGCTTCGTTCGGAGGCATTTCTAGTGCTGATGTTGAGGTATTCCATTCTTAAAGATGTATTCTCTTTTTAAGTTACAAAACATGTAGTTTTGGGGGAATATTGCGGCACGTAAGTTGAACTTTGACCTTGAATGCGCAGTACATTTTTGGGTCTCAATCGAGGTGCGGAATGAGGTGCGACGCTTTTTTCCATACTTGTACCTGCGCGGACGGCCGCCATTTGTGTTCAACTTACATTCCGGGGATTATACTTGACTATAACTAGTAACAAATATTAATATATTACTATGCAACGGTAGCTTAACCCTCAATAGTACATTATAGCGTTTTTCCTTCAAATTGTGAAAATTTCGTTATGAAAATATAGTTACAAAATCTAAAATTAGTTGACAAGCAGCCAAAAATATATTTTAAAACAAAGTCAAGAACCGAATTGTAAATGCCATACTGTTTAACTTTTTGCTATCTGATAAATTAAAATAATACAGATAGACAAATTACTTGGCAAGTAGTGTCAAAAGCTTTTGAAATATACTTATACTAGAGAACCCGCCACAGCTTCGCCCGCGGTATTTTCCATATAAACTTTGCCCCTTACGGGATGGAATTTCAAAACTACCCCAAAATCAATTTACTAAATTTTCACCCCTACAGGGGTTGATATTTTCAAAATGCTTTTGCAGTGCACCTTTGTTTTTATTCAGAAGCCTAAGTTCTCATTTTCATGTTAATAAACTAAAAAATGACGGATTTCCATACAAATTGTTAACTCCTTTTTCACCCCTTTAGGGATAGATTTTCGTAAAATCTTTTCTTAGCGGGCGCCTACATTACCTAAAGAATATCTGTACCAAATTTCAGACTTCTAGCTCCAGTAGTTTTGGCTGTGCGTTGATATTTCACCCGATCAGTCAGTCAGCTTCTTCTTTTATATATATATAGATATCTCTATATTTAAAACACTTTCATACGTTAATTTTTTATTCAAAAATTCAAAACGCATGCTATCCTATCCGAAGATAGGATCTTGCGCCATAATTACTGAGAAGAAGCATGATAATTGAAAAACCAAAATAAAACACTCGGGTCACGTGATAGCCACCAATCGATTTTTATCCAATGTATACGGTGTTTGTATGTGATTACAAGCGGTGTTCCCTCAGGTGCTGGTGTTCCCGCCGCTGAGCGTGGTGCCGGCGCGCGCGCGGCTGCCGCCCGGCGCGCGTCTGCAGCTGCGCCACGCGGGTGGCCCGCCGCCGCACCTCGCCACCATGCACTACAAACTGCTGCAGCCGTCCACAGCCCTCGAGGTATGTGTGAGCGCACTAAAGGGCGGGTCGCGGCGCGTTCGCGGACAGGCATTCTGTAAAGCCGTTATTTTTCTAACTTTCTTGAGTATGCAAGTAAAAGAAACCCTTAAATAATTATTTTATTCTGTTTTTTAGTGTTTGTTGTTATGGCGGCCACAGAAATACATCATCTGTGAAAATTTCAACTGTTTAACTATCACGGTTCATGAGATACAACCTGGTGACAGACTGACGGACGGACGGACAGACTGACAGCGGAGCCTTAGTAATAGGGTCCCGTTTTTACCCTTTTGGTATGGAACGCTAAAAAACGCATAGACCTAGATTTTGTTCTGACCGACAACCTATCAAAAATTGGTCAAAATCGCTTAACATTTAAGGGGTGGTAATCGCCTATATTACCTTTTGTATGAAAAAGGTGATTTTTGCCGCTGGTTCACAGTCCTCTTAATGGTGTCCCCTTACTTCAAGGTGAATAAGTATATCGTATAAGCTTAGCTGATCGGTACACTGTTGCCTACACAGTAAAAGTATTACTCCTAAAAATCTTAACCTTTTGAACGCCACAGTCGTCTGTGGCCGACAGCAGTTTTCCGTGCCCCTGACGCCACGGCATGCCGTTTTCCACAAATTTGCCGGCTACAGCCGTCACACGGCACACGGGGTCCGTGACACACTTTTTCGCAATTAGCCATGGCGTTCAAAAGGTTAAAGAAAGCAGAAAGAATACATATTATTACGTGACGTGTAAGAAGCTGAGTCATCACCCTTTTCTATAAATGAAAGTTTAAACGGAATTTTACTAAACCGCTAGGAAAGTCCACCAGCCACTGAAGACTGAAAGAAACATTTCGCACCGAAATAGGAGGTTGGAACCACCAGTTTTAGTGTGAAATTTGTTTCCGTTAAGTTGACAACACTGCCTATTTTGAGCTCGCGTAATTAACGTTAATGCTGGTGTCCCCTTACTGGAATTCATAAGGGCACACGCAAAAAATCTAAGTAGTCGAATGGTGAACGGTTAATTTTGTCTTTCGGTACACGTTAAGGAGCCGCAAAAGAATACAACGATAGCGCGTTCTAAAGTACAGCCAGCGCCATCTATTAACTTATTAGATTACTATTCACTTGAAGATTTGTTTTGTTAATGGCACTGTTTTATTTAATGATGTATTATTTTCTATAGATATAAAACAGTACCGTGACTCACTTATAGACAATGCCCAGGCCCAGCCTAAACGGGTGGTCTTAGAGGTTTGAAATTTGGAGGAGATATTCCTCGAGTATCCCAGAGATGCACTAAGGAAGGATTTTTTTAAATTCCAACCCTAAAAGGGGTGATAAAGTTTAAATGGAAAATACCGCGGGCTAAGTTGTGGCGGGCGGGTCCACTAGTATCATAATAAAATGAAAATCGAAATATTTATTTGTAAGTAGGCCACATGTGGCCCGTTTCACGAAGTTTCAAGTTGCAATTTTACTGGCAAAAACTGGCAACACCGCACGGTAGATGTAGGGAATCTGTCATCGGTGTTGCCAGTTTTGTAACCACTGGTAGTTTTCTTAAAGGACCTGTAAAAAGCACTATCGTCGCCCTTTTGCTCAAAAAATAATATCATTTCATTATATTTGATAAAAATATGAGAAATGCTACTCCTCGATAGATGGCGCTGCGCGCAATAATCTAGTTTCACGTGCACGAAGTCACACGCGTTTGTAGAATCTTTGATGTTGTCGAACAATGTCGGCACCAAATTAGATGAAGAACATCCAGCGGCCCTAACATGCAAGACACAAAGAGGAGTTAAACCCGTTTATCTCTATGACTATCTCTTTCGTCGGCACTAGTGTGAGAGATACGCACTTAGAGATAAGACGGTTTAACTTATCGTTGTGTCTTGCATGTTAGGGCTGCTGAGAGCCATAAAACTGCAAATACCATTAAGAAATAAGGGAATACCAACTGTATTGTCCTGTATATAACACTGAGAGTAGGTCGCCATTTTGAAATGAAATGGTAGAGGGTCATTGACCTTGGCGTTAACTTTAGATTAAAAGTTTTATAATCAAAAACGTAGAACCGAAAATACATTAACATGTGCACAAAACGTAAGATTAGGAAGTGCAATATGCTTTAAATTAAGAAAACCTTTTTTCCGTGTAGAATTTAAAAAGAGCGCTGATTTACTTCTTAGCACAAAATGCAGACTCATTGGCAGAATATTTATCAGACACTTTTTATTAATTCAATTTTTTTTTTCATTCGGTAATTTTTTAATAAACTTTTTATTGGTATTAGATACCATCACATATTTTATTTATTTTATTATAATAGTCAAATTTTACAAAAACTTCATCCACAACATGCTTCGTCAAACAGTAACAAGGATAAAATCCGCCACAGGCTTCGTCAGCTGTAAACAAGCACAGAAATAAAAAATAATAATAACCAAAAACATTTTAAGCAAGCTTACTTGCATTCCGAATTCAAAACCTCTACTTACCGGACACTTTTGATCATTGTTTGGTATTCTTAACTTTCTGGTGACTTTTTAAAGATGTATGGCAACTTTATGTTTTTTTTTTTTTATGTCAATTGACTGACAAACGAGCTAACGGCCCACCTGATGGAAAGTGGTCACCGCCGCCCATGGACATCTGCAACACCAGAGGTGCTGCCAATGCGTTGCCAGTCTAGGGAGGATGGGGAATGGGGATGGGATGGGGATGAGGGAATAGGCCTCCGGATCTCGTCACTCACCGTACGAAACGCAATAGCAAGCTATTACTTTACGCCGATATTCTGTGAGAGTGTGGTACTACCCCGGTCGAGCCGGCCCATTCGAACAGTAATCATCTAGTGAGGATTACTGTTTGGCTCTACCACTACAATATCATATTATAATATTATTAATATTATTTGTAATTTTTGAGAAAAATTATATTGTATAACTTGCAGGTGAGCCAAACGGGGCTCGTGCACGGTCTGACGACGGGCACGGCGCGCGTCCGGCTGGTCGCCCTTGACATCGCCGATGTCGAAATGGCCAGCGCCGACGCTGAAATAGAGGTGAGTATTGCGAATTTCACTAGCTTTTAAATTCACCTGTGACAACTGTCTGTGCGTTAGACACGACTCGGAGCTCTAGGATGATCTTAATGGTGATGTGGATTTCAGGTGAAAAATGACGAAGTCAGTGAATCTTAATGACTCGGCGTTTAATAGTATTAAACTTATTTCAGTAACAATTATGCAATGAGATAAACTTAGGTAGTGCGAGCTTATGATGAAGGTAAAGCGAGCAAGTGCGTCCAGTGACTTTCAAAAATCCTTCGAAGGTCAAAGGATGTAGTAGGGGCGTCAAGCGGCTCCTCATTGGTTCAATATGACATGATATGCACCTCCTATTGGCTGCAGATGTCTTATCTTGCGGACATCACAAGTAGGTCCGCAGCCGGTTCTCAGGTAGGGACTGGTTTAGACGCAACGGTTAGCTGGCGAGTGCATATAAGTAAATGTATTTAGGTATGTATTATATCTATGCTTTACTCCTCGTATGCGGGAGCTAAAAAACCGCCATCCGCGACTCATTGGATTCATGGCAGACCAAAAAATATATTGAAAAAGAAATATGCAAGAAGTGCACCTAAGAAAAAGCACAGATCCGTATCTTAAGCATACGAGGGAAAGGTTTTTTCGGGATGTGCAATATTTTATTGGTAGGACAAGGAATGTCACCGCTTCGCTCTTTATTAAGATTAATGAGTTTTACTATAAAAACAGGTTGTAGCGTCAACAGAGGGGTTAACACAATATTAAAATGTTGTGAATACACACGCAGCTCTGGGTTCAGATCAGTGCTAATGTTGAGGATGTCCCAGGTGATCCCGATAAGCTCACTGCGCGTGCGCGCGGCGACGCAGACGCTGCTGGTGGGCGCGCCGGCGCCGCTGTGGCTGGAGGCCGCGGGGCTGGGCGCGGGCGCGCTGGCCGCGCTGCAGCCCGCGCCGCGCGTGGCCTGGGCGCTGCGCGACCCGCGCGCCGCGCGCCTGCACGGCACGCACGCGGACGGTGAGTGCAGCTCGGGGCTCCGAGGAACTCGCTCCTCACGTTAGGGTGGTTTCCCAAGTACCACAACCACGACACGTGGTCGAGCGCATATTTTGTATGGAGAATTAATAGCACAATTCACACGTACCACATTTTGCCGTCATTATCGACCGCGTGTGTGATACGACCAGCAGCGACACTATTCACACGTAACCACAGCTTGATCGCATTTTAACGCTGCGACGTGGCGTGGTTGTGGTACGTGTACCCTTACAAGTAGAGCCCCGACCACAATCTCCAAAACAAAATCGGCAGAGTATCGCCAGGAGTGTCTCAATACGCATTTTACGTTGGAGTTGTAAATCGCAGTAGGTTGCCGCTCACTCGCAAGTAGCCTAGATGGTTGGTGATACAGAGAAAAAAACCGGCCAAGTGCGAGTCGGACTCGCGCATTAACGGTTCGGTACCATTATCTATAAAAACGGCAAACAATCACGTTTGTTGTATGGGAGCCCCCCTTAAATATTTGTTTTATTATAAATTAATTATTTATTTTTAATTAAATGTATAACTAAATATTCTGTGAATATTTCAAGCGTCTACCTGTTGCCGTTATCAATATCGAGCAAAAACGTGCAAAAAAATCACGTTTATATTTGTTGTTAAAAGAAATAATGTGAAATTCAAATCCATTCCAAATTCAATTCTAACGCGGTTGACTAAACCTTAAAACAAACGTGAATTTCATTAGGACTTATTTCCTTTTTTTAAACAGTGCATCATCTGTGAAAATTGTAACTATCACAGTTTATGAGATACAGCCTGGTGACAGACGGATGGACAGACGGACAGCAGAGTCTTAGTAATAGGGTCCCGTTTTACCCTTTGGGTATGGGTACGGAACCCCTAAAACTAACATCCTTAGCGTACATGAAAGAGCAAGTTTTATGCGTCGGAGAGAGAAGGCATGATTAGGCATATTTTCGTACCTAAACAGCGGTTTCGTTAGTGTTTCTTCTGTACGTTAGTACTAATATATATTATATGCTATCGCGTCCTGCTATCTATGAACGTAATACTTTGTAAGACCTAATGAAACATTTTATGTTTTTTAACTGCTTTATATTTTAGTTTAATAGTACATTATTGCAGAGGCCAGCAAGTAGTGGATTGCCTGACGACTGTTACTGTCTGTCTGTCTGTCTGTCTGTCTGTCTGTCCGTCTGTCCGTCTGTCCGTCTGTCCGTCTGTCCGTCTGTCCGTCTGTCCGTCTGTCCGTCTGTCCGTCTGTCCGTCTGTCCGTCTGTCCGTCTGTCCGTCTGTCCGTCTGTCCGTCTGTCCGTCTGTCCGTCTGTCCGTCTGTCCGTCTGTCCGTCTGTCCGTCCGTCCGTCCGTCCGTCCGTCCGTCCGTCAGCCACTTTTGCACGAGAGACACTTCCAAAGTGGTAAAATGTGTCTAAAATAAGAGAATAATAAAACTAAAAAAAATATATGATGTACATTACCATGTAAACTTCCACCGAAAATTGGTTCGAACGAGATCTAGTAAGTAGTTTTTTTTAATACGTCATCACGAAACCCTTCATGAGCGAGTCTGATTGCACTTGGCCGCTTTTTTTATTTTATTTTCGAGTTAATGAAAGTTTGATACATTTTCATGTATTATTCCTTCGACTTGGGTGGCAATAAATTATTCATAACCTATTTCTTGTAAAGTACGAAATGCACTGTATTTTGCCGCCTTTTTTAATTTTTTAAATGACTTATTTACTGTGGAGATGTTTGAGCACCGTAATTAAACGCAATAACAAGATCACAACATACAAACAATTCTTTTGTTTGCCCTAACAACACCTGTCTGGATGACTGTATGAGAATTTTTCTATGGTCATTTAAAAGTATAATATAAAGCTAAAAATGTATAATATAAAGCTAAATTATAAAAATGGAGACAAGGAGGTGGGTCATCAATAAAACTAAATCTTAGTATCTTCTTTTTTGAAAGTAATACAAATATAACAAAGCGTAACAAAGCGTGTTTGAGAAAAATCATGTTGTCTATTTCAGATAAACTTGAAAGAAGCGTAGCCGAAGGTATCTCAGTCAGGGTGATTCCTTTGAAGCCTGGTGTAATTACAATTGACGTCAGAGTACGGAACATGGGACAGGTAACAAAGAACCGACTCCTTCATAAAACATAAATGACATATTTGCAAAACGTTGAGTTGCCAGTCATCAGTGAACCGTTAAAATCACGTTTTCTAAACTTTCGGGACCAGGAAGGACTTTTCTGAACCTAAACGTGTGTATGACCCATTTCGCGGAAGTGTATATAATCCCCGGCACATAAGTTGAACCAAAATGGCGGTCGTCCGCGCAGGTACGACGATGGTTAATTCGCGTCACGTAAGTTGAACTATGACCTTGAATGCGCAGAACACATTTACTGGTTTCAATCGAAGGTGCGGTATGAGGTGTGGCGCGAGGAGCCACACGTAACTATAGTTGTACATTTTGGTTCAAGTTATGTGTCGGGGATTATACACGTTTCAACACGATGTCAATAGTATACGGTTTCATTAAAATGGAAAATTAAACTACAGAAGTTAGTCCTATTTAGACTAGTGACACCACAATAGAAGCTCACAAAACTTGAAATTTCAGGCAGCGGAAACCCGTTCCTGGGACAGCACAATCGAAATCCTCGCGATCTCCGACATCCGTGTCTCCGTCCACGGCCTTCCAGATCCCCTGGATTCAGGCGAACGACTAGCCATCGCCGTGGGCTCCAGCATCAGACTGAAGTCCCTGCCTAGAAGCACTTGGCAGGCTATTGGAGATGGGTTCGAAGTCACCGCTAACGGGGAACTGAAGGGGCTGAGCGCGGGCTATGGAGTCGTCATGGCGCAGCATAGGGATGAGAGAAATAATATTTATAGGGAAACGGTAAGTTTGAACGTGAGTTTTGAGTTAAGTAAGTTCGCGGTAGCCACTTTTATTTCTTTGTATGCCATAAAGTGCTAGGCCGGCTTGATTCTGGGTACCCAGTAGTAGTAGTAGTGTAGGTCGAGTCGGGTTGTCTCCTCTGTAATGCTACGGCTATACACATCGCGATAGAATTATCGCGATAAAACTTCGTCTTCGGCCTACGGCGAATGTGCATGGCCACACTGCTACAGAGAGCAATGGCGCAGAGTTTATCGCGGAAAAATGGACGAAGCTGTCGGTCGCTCTGTATTTTATGGCGCTCAACAATTATTTTATGACTTTGTGCAAAATAAAAAATAGAAAAAAGTTAAGAAAATGCGGCAATGGATGATTACTATTCATCGAGCAAGAACTAGGTAATTATTTACTTAAAAATGTATTGGTATTGTGTGATGAGATCTTAGTTAGCATTTACTAACTAGTAAAGCACGTAATTAGGTGCACGTATTGGAAATAAATTCCAAGACTCGGGTCATTACTCCAATCCATCAAATCGTAAACAATACGTCGCCGCTTGCAGTTGACAGTACGTCCGCTACGCACGATGAAGTTGAGCCGACTGAAGTGTGGCCGCGCAAGCGAAGTTCATCGCGATAAAAGCCTTTGATGTGCGCAAATTTACCGACAGCGGGGCGAAGTGTCTGCGGCTTCGGGCGAAGTGCCGAAGTATTCGCGAATATTCGGCTACATACATCGCGATAATGCGAATATTCGCGTTATCGCGATGTGTGTAGCCGTAGCATAAGACTAGTTTGGCCACAAGCGCTGTACCGCGCCTTGGGTGGCGACGAACGTGCGGGGAGAAGCGAAATGTGTAGAAATAACGAGTATGGGGAAATGGAAATAGTAATTTATGCAAGGGTTTATGAAACGAGCTTTTAGCGAGTTTCATAATAAGATCGCACGTGTGTTTTAAGGCCAAATTATGCAGAGTTGCATATATAACTTTATCTACACACATACTTTAAATCGTCCATGATGTGTTCAGAAACAATATTTTCTGGCAACAAGTTATTTGTTGCAATCGTGGCTGCATTTACGATATCCAGCGCATTTTCACATCACACAGTCACTCCGAGAAGACTACTATTCATATTTTCAACTAAAATGTAAATTACAAACAACTTTTTACAATTCTACTTTCGTTCGGCAAAAAAACCAACATGAATTATGAAAGCAGTAATGGCGGCAATTTGATCCTCCGTCAAGACCATTTTTTTTTAAATCATAGACAAACGAATGAAGTCTCTATTCTCATGTCACTCGAGATCAAATGTCGTTCGGTTTATATTAAAAAAACATACTGAATTAATGTTTTGTATCAATAACTGTTTAATATCTATGGATACTAGAATAGAGACCCACTTGAGTTTTGACAGCTGTTCCAAATTTAATCTCATTTATTCACTAAAAACGATAAAGAAATAACATTGCAGCACTGGTTTTTCCTAATTGGTTGTCAAAATGGTGGTCATTTCCTATGGTTTTTGATTAAACAATGGAGGTTTTATGATATGGGTGTAGATAAACTATATTTAAATTATAATGAACGGCGTATTCTTGAATGCCCGTAAAGTGTTCTATGTTTGAATTTGAACACTGAATAATTTATGCACGAGTAATAGTGCATTGCATTCTCCTAATCGTCGATTTTATTTATATTACGGACAAATCACGCGTGACCAAAAAATGTACTATACCAAAATTGGGTGGTTGACTATAGTAAGAAATATTAAAATACTAGATTCTACCCGCGACTTCGTCCGCGTGGAATTCGGCTAAAGTTATTCCCTCGGGAACTTTAAAATTTTCCTATATCCGTCTCAATATCTTAGAGAATATGTATACAAAGTTTCATGATGATCGGTTAAGTACTTTTTACGTGAAAGCGTAACAAACAAAAAAACTTACATTCACTTCAACTTGCAACTAACACAATTTCAGGTATATGATACGGTTAAATTTCACAGGCACTTTCATATAGAGCGTGTGTCACATACATACAATATCTATAGCAATTGTTTTATTGATTGTGTAAGTCGAAGTAGTAAGGTCAGTTGAAATGGGCAAATATTTTCATTATAGGGCAACACTGCGCATTGAAATAAAACATTAGTATTTTAAGCGTTTAAAATGTAAAATACTGATTTTTTTTAAAGCTTACCTGTGAAAAGTGATGTTATAACACGTCATAGTGTTTTTTTTTCGCGAGATGCATTCTGCGCGCTTTGACATTTGACACTATGGAGCGTCCCGGCGTTTGGAGCCAGAAATGACTCAAATTTGAGTGCTTCAAATTATGCGCGCGGACTTGGTTTGTATATTGTTATTATTCTAAGTGTAAAATAAATATTGGCAGGTGATCCACGTGGAAGTGTCAGTGCCGGCGTACTGCACGGCGGAGCCGGGCGCGGACGAGGGCGCCGTGCGGCTGGTGCTGCGCAGCGCGCTGGGCCGCGCGCTGCTGGCGCCCGCCGCCCACGTCGGCGCCGCGCCCGCGCTCCTCGCGCGCTCCCACGCGGACAGGCGAGTTACTGCTCTTCCGCTAAAATACAGTGCACGCTTGTAATAGACATGTTAGTAGACGAGACATGGAAGACCGACCTTCACCCATCAGATAACTTGATGAGACATATTTATCAAATATAATTTATTAACAAACATGCCTATGATAACTTGCCTATCGAAAAGTGTTCATAGCTATTTTAATTGAATTAATTTTAATCAATTTTCACCACCTCAACTGATAGTTTTTAATACACAGAATATACCTACCTATCTATCTACCTGGCAAGCAGATGTGAACAGGTAAGTCAATATATGTAGGTAGCTACACCGATCTGTTACCATTTTGACCACCAAGCATGTCTGAAAAGTAACACGAATTTCAACTTTAAGTCAAGCTAATGAAGGACTCTTTTACCCTGTATCCGTTGACGGCTGCAGCCGACTGTGGCGGTCAAAAGGCTGGCCAATCGAAATTGATATCATAAGTAAAATATTTTAATTACAAAACCAATCGTATAGGCTTGCCTACAAAAAATCGTACATGAAATATTATTGCCAGAAAATTGATTAAAATTAATTCAATTAAAACTAGCTATGAACACTTTTCGGTAGGCAAGTTATCATAGGCATGTTTGTTAATAAATTATATTTGATAAAACATATGTCTCATCAAGTTATCTGATGGGTGAAGGTCGGTCTTCCACGTCTCTTAGACTATGTGCAAAATGTATCAAAACTCAGAACATTGAGCACTAGTTGGGCACCAATCGACGCTCTTCACCTAGAGATTGATAGTGAGTTAAATAAAAGCAATCAAAGGTACGAAGATTGTTTTACCAACATTAAGACTAAATATAACATTTTAAAGAAAAACATAAACAAAAAGATGTGGTCAGTATCGCATAGAGTTTCAGTGGAAATTACGTAAGAACAAGTGAAAATCCGGTTCGAAGGACCAAAATGTTGGGGGCGCAAGGTTTGTAGGTGATAGATCGGCTCACCGACTTAAATGAGTGATTGTCACTGAGCGAGATTTAGTTGAATGTGAAGTGAGTTAGTGAGTGATATATATCTATCATCATCATCATTTGGTTTAGCTCTTCTTTATCACGCGCTCGCGAGCTACACATCTCTACTTTGTAACGCCGCCACAAAGAAGCCGCCGTCTCGGGCCGAAAGCGGCATCGGCTACTTCAATAACTTGTACCGCAACCGCAGTATTAATTGATAAGTCGCTGCTAATGGTTATTTTGATTGGAATTAAAATTGCATTCAGAATAATGATGAAGAATTAAAGAGGACAATATTATGGTGCACACAACCTGTGTTGTTACAATTTTTTTTCAATTTCGATCTTGGAAACTATTATAATTAACACAAAGTGATTTGGAGGATTCTATATGTGTATGTTGATTTTCCGTAATATATTTAAAAAAACAGGTACTAATATTAAATGATTAAATAATAAAGTTACATGTCTACAAATAGACATGTTGTTCCCATAATAGCGTGTGAGTATAGTGTGCACTATTTGAGCGGACGAATTGTACATACGGCACGACAGACGGGTCAATGTACGAAACTCTCTCTACTCCGGGACGCTGCAAGTGTACAAGTATAACTGAAATAGCAAACGATCATAAAACCTAATAATGCTCGTTGTTTGTTGTATGCAGCTTAAGGAATAATGGTTCTTTATTACAGTGCATTGGGCCCAGAACTGCTGATCACGGGCTTAGATTCCGTCGGTGCGTTTATGAGTTTCCACGCGACCGTCAGCGGGGTCACCGTCAGGGACGAAGTCTGGGTCACGGGATCGGATTCGCACGCTGACAGGGTCGTAGGTGAGTCTAAATTCAAAATAACACGTTTTGTTTGTGTTTCCTCATAATTTACTAAAAAGGGAGTTGTCTCTTTACGTTTCTCTAGAAGTATAAATATTACCTAGTATATTATTTATTATGTCTAAATTTGGCTCCACTCACAATGCTGCGAAGAAGGTATTAGACGTTTATTAACTGGTTCCTAAGTAAATTACTGTTTATAGTTTAGTGTATCGCTTTTCTTGTTGTACATGTGGTCTTTAAAGTAGGTACAGTTTCAAAAATGAGCTCAACGATCGCTATTAAATGTGGCATACTTATATTTTCATATTTTACGACTATTTTCGTGAACAAGCGTTACAATTCACTGTTTTTGATTTGATTTCTGGCAAAAAACAATGTTCATTAATGATCTCGTCCGTCAGTGACCGGCGCGTGGGGCGTGTGCCTGGACGGGGTGGGCTGGTCGGCGCCCCCGGAAGTGGCGCTGTACCCCGGCAGCGGCGCGTCGCTGGCCGTGGCCGCGCGCGCCGCCGCCGGCCGCCACGCGCTGCGCCGCGAGCGCCCTCCCGCCGCGCGCACGCTCGTGCAGCTGCCCGTCGACAAGGTACGAGCTGAGCCGATGTCCTTTAACGAGATCAAATTGCTTAGCGACAGAGACAAGGAAACGACATCGTTATCCGTGAACTGTCCTATCATTGAAGAGTTCCAAGTGGCAATCCGTGGACTCCATCATCACCCCGCTTGACCAAATGATGCTGTTCATGTGCAAACACATCAGTTAACTTAGAAAATGGCAAAAACGGTATGTGCTTGCTTACAAAATTTTAGGAGTTCTGTTGATGATTCCTCATGGATCTCATAATCAGATCCCGCCAAATTTTCTATGGGACCATTTCTCAACGTCATAGATGCCAACAAAAAAAGAATTATTTGAATGTGAATAAATAATTTGTGAAAACTATTTTATTTCTTAAAATTTTCTTTCAAGTTACACAACGGGGTCCAGTCACGATCCTTTGTGTTCCATCGATTTTATTCAAACTGCATTTCGCCTCTCGGTTACAAAGAAGCCTATCCATTTGCAGTTTTGATTAGCTTATGTCGTATTATCCCCCAAATTAGCCCAATTATCTTTGCGATAATCTTGAAATTTTGACACGAATATAAAGAGTAATTTTATAGCCCAACCATTTTCAACACAAGAATATCGGAAGAAAAGCTTGTTAAAAAAATTAAACAATTGCGTAGTCCAAACTACAGTTAACACTCATTGATATCTTCAGATGGAGTTCTTGCAAGGCGAGTGGCCATCGTCAATGGTGCCGCTGTCCGTGGAAGCTTCGGGCCTCACATCGGGTCCGCTGCTGTGCTCCGAAGCACAAAAGTACGCGCTAGAGGGTGTGCAAGTGCAACTGCCGTACACTTGCAGGACGAAGCCTCCGCATTCCGCCAAACCCGTCTTTGATATACTTAACGGTAAAATATTATTAAACCCACCTGTTTTAACTGAATTGAGTAAGAATACTGGTCTGGCTGTCGGTAAAGATGGCCGTTTGCTAATTATATAAAGTAAGAAGAAAGGCAATTTCAAATGTCGTAAGGGACATTTTGACATTTCCACAAACTGTCCCTTACGACATTCGAAATTTCCACAGTTGATTATTGTATGTGGAGGTGTGTGTCCTCGCGGCATTGAATCGGATACAGGCTAAGCATAATGTTGAGGTATCAGACAGCTGCAGCGCTGTTTTCCTGTCAGCACCGACTGAATAATTTAACAGAACTCTTCTTTACCTTGTATCCAAAAGGGATGTTTCCTGGTATAAAAAAACGAATTAGTCCGTCAGTTAGATTATCAAAAAATATTGAACACGTATTTTTTACTTTATGGAATCAATCAAAATTGACAAAGATAACGCGCATTCAAGTTCGGGGCTCATGACATCACTTAATGGTAAAAAGTGTGCAAAGTCTTGACGTCACGCGGAACTTCAAATTTTTAGTTTGTTTAAATGATTAAAAAAAAATTATGTGTTAAATATTTTTTTATAATGTAAATGACGGACTAATTAGGATTTTTCACGAAACACGCCTATTGTTCTTACTGTATACATCTAGCTCATTTGTATCTTTTTCTGTGATATAAGTATAAGATTTGGTACAGTCCAGTTAGCAGAGTGGTTGAGTTAAAGTCGATTCATCCTTACTTGTTTTATTTGGTAAATAAGTTTATAATCTCAAAATCGACCTTTTTTGGGTGAAACAGCTATTATATCCTAAGCGAAAAATTGGCAAAGTGATGTCTACAATATTATCTACTGCTTTATTTACGAAGAAATTGCTGTTTTAGCCAAAAAAGGTACATTTTGAGGTTAGAAACTTGTTTACCAAATAAGACAAGTAAGGATGAATCGACATTATATAGATTGGGACTAGGTTATTCTCCAGACTCGCCTACCCCTCATCCCAGTCCCATGCCTGTTTTTTAAAAACCAAATTTTAATATGCTACTTAAATGTTACTGCATATAATTTATTTTTAATTTTTAGGTCAACTAGGCTGCTCGGTGATCCCGGCGGGGCCGATCACGGAATCATCGGACATAGAACTCTGCGCTGAATGGGGCGTCCTTCGAACGTGCACCCGAGTTCTGCTCGTGCCACCGATCAAACTATCCAGCACGAAAATCTCACTACTGAACCCACCAGCAACTTTCACTGTCTATGGCCACCCGCACGCGCTTAAATCTGTGAGGCTGACTCCATCGCCCGGTTTGAAAATCGAACAGCTTACTTCCAACGATGGGATAACGGTCACGGTGAACAGTGAGCCGTCGCTGTGCGGTCTGGGCTGGGTGGGCGTGGCTTCGCGGCTGTCGGCGCAGGAGTTGCAAGTGGATGTGGAGAGGGAGTGCGAAGTTGCCTGCGGGACGCTGCTCGGCGCTCTGTTCGCGTTAATCAGGCCGTATTTGTCCACTCTGGCTACGATCGCCGCTGTTGTTATCGCGTACATGTATAGTAAGTATTTTTTAGTTTTCATTTCTTATTTGTGCTCTAGTCTATTTTGAGACTTTTAGGTGGAAATTATGCTATATAGTCATATTTTGCCCAAGCATGATCACAGTCCATATATCTTATTGACTCCACATAGTCGGGCGACCTCCACTGCCAACATTTGAGTCAAAAAAATACAAGTGGTGAGGCTACATGCATGCAAGGAGCACGTAATAACCTAGAACGTACCAATCGCAGTGCACTAGAAATCTTCCGCGCCCCGCAAGTTTGGCAGCTTTATTTGTTAGTAACGTAAGGATAAGCGGTATCTTCAGGATTGCACCCCCTCCATAAATGTGTTTATCTACATCCATATCATAAAACCTCCATAATGAATCAAAAACCGTAGGAAATTACCAGCATTATTACAACCAATTTTACTATAACTGTTGTAGTAGGTAAAATGTGTATTGTAATGTTATTACAGTACCATTTTTTGTAAGTTTATGATTTTAAATTTGGAACAGCTGTCAAAACTCAAGTGGGTCTCTATTCTAGTATCCATAGATATCAAAATAGTTATCGAATCAATTCAGTATGTTTTTTTAAATATAAACTGCATGACATTTGATTTCTAGTGACATGAGAATAGGGACTTCATTAGTTTGCAAATGATTTTTTAAAAAAACATTTTTCTTGACGGAGGATCGAATTGCCGCCATTAGTGTAATTTGTGTGTTGGTTGGTTTTTTCTGTTACGAAAGTAGAATTGTAAAAAGTTGTTTGTAATTTACATTTTAGTCGAAAATATGAATAGTAGTGACCCCGAGGACGATATGAAAACTCCGCCGGATATCGTAAATGCAGCACGATTTCAACAAATAACTTGTTGCCAGAAAATATTGTTTCTGAACACATCATGGAGGATTTATAATATGTGTGTAGATAAAGTTATGGATGCAACTGTACATAATTTGGCCTTAAAACACTGGTGCGATGCTATTATGAAACTCACCTGTCGGCTCGTTATATAAACCCGCACTCGTATTTTAAGGCCTATCATTATGCAACCGTTGCATAAACTACTATTGAGTCGATTCCATTCTCAATACGAGTCCCCTCAGTCCAACAGCGCTTCTCGCGGAAGGCGGCGCTGCGGCTGCCCCCGGCGCCGCCGACGGCGCTGCCGGCGTCGCCGGAGCCGCTCCCGCGGCGCAGCTGGTCGCGCAGCCCCTACGCGCCCGTGTACGGCGACGCGCCCGCGCCCGCGCCGCACGACCACAGCCTCTCGCCCAACACCACCAGGATGCATTCCAGGTTCCTATAGTAGCAACGAGCTATATGTGCTATTGTGCTATGTGTGCGTGAGCTTGTGTGTATATCTCACCCAACACCATCAGCGGCCCTAACATGCATGACACAAAGATAAGATAGACCTTCTTAGCTCTAAGTGCGTCTCTCTCACACTAGTGCCCACGAAAGAGATAGTCATAAAGATAAATGGGTTTAATTTATCTTTGTGGCATGCATGTTAGGGCCGCAGGATGCATTCAAGGTTCCTATATAGTATCAACAAACTATGTGTTATTGTGCTATGTATGCTTGTGTGTATAGTCAGAGATGGGCATTGTTGGAATATTTTTTTATCTGAATAATTATTTGAATAAACAATAATTCACGATCTTGTTATTCGCGAATAAATCATTCGACCGCTTTTTCAAATGACGAATGATTCATTCTTTATTTTATTCGAATAATTCCCCGAATAAATAACATGAATAATATTTTTAAAAATGTTATTACAATCATGCTTTATATACGATGATCAGTAGGTAAGCTTAGTCCGTTAGTAAATAAAAACAGTATTTCATTTTTTTGTAAATATTATTCGAGATAAGTTAATTATTCATAAAAATAATTATTCATGCCAATTCATTCGATGAATTAATTATTCGCCATTTATGCGAATAAGAATAATCATTCGATATTTTTATTCGTCATTCGCGAATAATTTTGTCATTCTTATTCGTTATTCGAATAAATTTTGCCCATCTCTGTGTATGAATGTATGCGCCAGATGTCGTACGAGCAACACAATCTCACGCACTTTTAGCACCGCGCTCAAAGATAACTTGAACTTAGTACACATAAGTAAGACTGGAAAGATACAATGTGGCTTGTCTTATATCCAGGGGCCCATTGCATAAGTACTTGTAATACAAGCGGAAGCCTTTTTTCAACTGCTTGTACTAGAAAGAGACTTCCGCTTGTATTACTAGTTACAAGTAGTTATGCAATGGGCCCCCAGGCCATAAATGTACAATAAAAATATAAGACTATCAACTTAACTGTAGACAGTCAAAATTCGCAAAACAATACTTTATACCAATGCAATAAGAGATTTGACATATCACTTGGTTAAACAGATAAGTTGATAGACGTATATCAGTCCTAGTAGTGGCTCTCCTGTAATGTTAAACTACACGCTATTGTTTGACTGAACTAGCCAATAGCGTTCATCCCATATCTACATTACTTACAGTGTATACATCCTTACTTGTCTTATTTTGTAAACAAGTTTCTAACCTCAAAATGCACCTTTTTTGGCTAAAGTAACTGTTTCTTTGCTATAAAGGAACCGGAGACAATATTTTAGACGTTACTTTGCCAATTTTTAGCCTAGGTTTGCTTTATTTAGGATAAAACAGCTGTTTCACCAAAAAAATCCACATTTTGAGGTTAGAAACTTGTTTACCATATAAGACAAGTATGGGTGAATCCTCCTTAGTAATAAATCATGAGGAAAGATTTTGAACGAAGACTCATACAACATCCTAATGAGCTAGCTACTAACTTTAGGAGGCGAAATTCAAAGCTGAGATGGCGACGTCGCATTTTTCTCGATTTTTCTCGATTATTCAAGTGAAATTGATTCATTCATTTAAGATTTCAATTAAATAATCGTTAAGCTTTGATATACATGTTGCCGGTACCCTTAAGAGGCATGTTCTTAAGGGCACCGGCGACATAAAATTCTCAAGGCTTGACTTGGACGATTTTGAGTTGATATAAATGAATTAGTCGCATATAACTCGTGAACCAATCAAGCCTACTTAGTCGTAATAGTTTTCCATTTAACTTCGTTATATAAGCATTCATTAAAAACATTTTTCAGATGTTTTTGTATTTACAGTTTTGGCTGGACACGTTACTCCAACAGAAATGATACCTTTGAGCTCAATATTTTGTAAATGGTCCCCTAAATCTCAAAATTAGAAATAACTTATTCGTACTAGTTTTCAAAGAGCTATCCAACAATACCCTATTCGAGGTATTGTCGAAGAAGAATATATTTTTTTACGTCTGCTATACATATATCGAAATTAGGATCAGGTTTTTATTTCCAATTTTATTGTTTATTTTTGTACGCGGGTCAAACATAAATAATTATATAAAATTACAGCTTTCTAGCTTAAATAGTCTCCGAGAAAAAGTGACTGACATACAGACAGACAGTCATGGCGGAACTATAAGGATACCTATTGACTATGGATCCCTAAAAAAAACCGTTCATATAACAAAAGAACTCTAGCTTTCGTTTTAGCTAATGACCAAAGGTAACCAAAGGCCCTGGTGCAAAAAACTGGGGTCCTAACTAAACGGTTTAAAGTGAGAGAATTTTTAGCTAGTTCAAAACGAGGTTTGGTGGTCAGGGTCCAAGGGCCCCCTGAGCTTGGCGGCCCGGTGCACGACACCTTCTAATCCTTCGGTAGATCTGCGTCACTTCTATTAGCGTGCAGTTGAACATTAGAAATTAACATTACAATGGGTGAATCAGATATAATGTAATTATTTGGCAGTTAATATAAGTATTTTTCTAGACTAGAGCGACGAAGGTTCATGATATGTTTTCTGTAAATATAACTTGACTTGTGTTGATTAATGACGAAATCGATGTAACAATTTCGTTTTTTTTTTTGTAAATAGATATAATTTAGATTCTTCATGCAAGACGTTGTTCGATACTTTTCTTGTTATGCATTGTTGGAACCAAAATAAAGTACAATTTGAACTGTAGCAGTATTGAATTTGACAAGAATTTGCAATAAGGTGTTAACTTTAGACACAGGTTATTCCAAATTTCACAGTTTAATTTGTACGGACTAGTTAATGGGTATTCCCGTAGTGGGCAGCCGCAGTCGCGGCGTGAAATTTTGGAGGGGGTCACTAATAATAAAATATTATGTCGAGTAAATTAGACTTTACTTTTAGACTAGACTTTTTTATTTTGTAAATGTTTAGATTTTTCAATGTGACGTATACGATTTTGGGCGGGGGTCATGTCCGATGTTACTCCCCCCCCCCCTTCAGGCCGCGTCTTATAGTGGGTACTAGTTGTTGCCAGTCAAGATAGACGGGTTTACGCATCTGGGAAACGCCTCTCTGTAAATATTACCTTTAGTATTCTATATATCTTTGTAATTGTATTTTTTTGTTACTATCATGTTGTATTCAGGCTTACTAGTGATCATTTGTTTGTAGTTTTCAGTTCTGATTTGTATTTGAACTCATTCCGAATAACTGCCTGTGCCACAATGTCCAAGTAAAGTTTATACGTGGAGTAACTCATACAATATTCGTTGCTATCGGCCGAGTAACGCTTATTTGGAGATTGTGAAACAGGCCCTTAAAAGTTGCAAATGATTCTCGTTTTTTTTTTTCAAGGCTATCTTTTGCACTAATTCATCGTCTATCCTTGAAGCTTAATAGCGACTGTTACCGACTGTACTTAATTATTTAGTGACATTTCTTTTATTTAAATAAGTATTATTTGTATTACCTCAGATAAAGACGTCTTCAACTTCAGTATGTAATTTAGTCGCGAGGAAAGAAATTTGGTCACATTGCTTAGGATTTTTCACGTAGTGATCAGATTCTTTTGTCCAGGGCCCCAATTCTCGCTGCATTCGAGATAATCTCACAATCGAGATTAAACGTCAGTTCAGACAGCCGTTTGACACAACTGTATGAATCTGACGTTTAATCTCCCAATCGACATTATCTCGAATGCCCCGAGAATTGGGGTACCTTTACCGTTAGTGAGTATCGTTAGTATGCGTTTAATTTTTGAGGTTGATACTATATTTGTAAATAGTCATAGTCGGGTGGTGTTTCGAATGGTTGTATGAAAACTGCTTTCTTTAACCAGGGGAGAACAAGCACACATTTTTTTATATAAACTTACTTTTAAAAAATGCCAAAGGATATGATTTTTTGTAATTATTTGTGATTTACATTTTGGTAAATAAATACGTCAAAAATTTGTGTTTGTTACCTATAATAGGTGAAGGTGAATGCACATAATTCTCATAGGTTGTAATGTTTTAGAAATAAAATGTTTTTCAATATGATTGTTTTTAAATTACCCCTTTCAGAATTTGTTTAACTTCATCGGTTTTTCATCGTCATGATGAAAAGGTATTAGAGTGCGCGCAGCGCAGGAAAGGGTCCCCGTGGTGCCGAGCCGAGCGATGAGAAATGAGAATGCTTGGAATGTATCAATCATAAAATATGATAGAAGAATCTGACTGGTCGGCTCGGTCGCCGTTCCGCTTTCCCTTCCGATTCCGCAGTGCAGATCAATGAATCTGCTATTATATTATTAACTATTGGCAGTAGTGTCCCAGTAGCAGCCACACCTACATCCAAAGAGTATAGTAATATTACCCCTACATCGACGGTGGGGATGACTGGCAAGTATTTACAAGAGCTTTTATGTTGTACCTACTTATTTATTTTAGAAGAAAACTAAAAATGATATGACAATATTTTCTTCTAATAATAATGTAGTATAGTGTAAAAACGCGACTACGACTTTAAAGCTTATTCACCACCTAAATTTCCACACCTTCCTAAATTTAGTCGCTTACGAGAGGGACGCCGCAATACGTTGGAATGTGATTCAGATATCTGCATGCGTATCTAACGTATTGCGGCGTCCCTCTTGTAACTAAATTTAGGAAGGTGTAATTTGGGGATTAAATATTCAATAAAATTCAAAATTAACAAGATTAACTAAAAAATTTAATACAATGCACATGTCAATCAGACAGAATGAATACAATATTACTATAAATTAACCAGGGTTCGTAAAAATCCGATATTTATAATAAATTTCAAAACCTCCGATATTTGATATATGTATATCTGATATGTATCAGAAATATATCACGTATATAAAAAAATGCGATTTGCAGTCTGTAACTGTAACAAAACCTCCGATATTTGATATATGTATATCTGATATGTATCAGAAATATATCACGTTTATATATTATATTATATATTATATTTTATATTATATTAAGAGGGGGGCAAACGAGCAGGCGAGTTGCCTGATGGTAAGCAATCACCGCCACCCATGGACACCCGCAACACCAGGGGAATCACGGATGCGTTGCCGGCCCTTTGAGAAAGGAGTAGGCTCTTAACGTATACGTAACGTAGGACGTATATAAAAAAATGCGATTTGCAGTCTGTAACTGGTTTTATTTAATTAAAACAGATTTGTCAAAAGTAGAGATGCAACGGATAGTGGTTTGGCTGGATACCGGATATCCGGCATGGGCATTTGCCGGATAGCCGGATATCTGGCTGCACATTAGGCATCAGTTAGGCCCGCCAAATACATTCGTTTTCCTGATTCGATTTCCAAATTTGTTTTCCGTATTCGGACACCCCGAACGCAGTCATTTCATATAAATAGTTCAACATGGCACACACATTCGAACAAATTCCGTTCGGAATTCCGTACGGAAAAATTACGAACGTATGTGCCATACGTAAGCTGGCACGGCCTTCGCGCGGCTAGCAGGTTTCGACTTGTTACGAATTGTAAGTATCCGGGCTGGCCCTTTGAGGTTGAATACACGCTCTGTTCCATCAGTTAGGAATATTTGAACGTGCACGAGGTGATGTTAATTGAAGTTTTATGTTTAAATAAAAATAAACTAAGCTTTCATTTGATAACTGACGTTGATTTTGTTTATTTTTGATGGCTGTTTATCTGTTGTATCCTATTTCTGAAGCAAGCTTTTACTATTCGGTATCCGGCCGGATACTAAAATCACAGCCGGATAAGCTGGATACTGGATATTAACCGGATATCCGTTGCATCTCAAAAGTGTAAAATTAAACTTGAGTTCTATTATTTCATTAAAATATTTATTTAGGGTGAAGGCGGCAACAGTGGCTATAGCGACAACAGTGGCGCACTAGCCGTTGTGTCAAAAATATTATAGATAGCTTTCTTTCTTTCTCACTCTTCGGAACGTCTCCCGATAGAAACAGTTTACAACCAGTTCGCTTGCGTCAGCTATGTAACGAACCCGCGTAATTAATGTTTTTTTGTTTAGACGAAAGAAAAAGTGAATTTTAAGGTAAGGTGTACTTTCTATTTTTTCACGAACATTTTATTTTACCAATGGATTAATAATTTTGCTGAGAAATAAACTTAATTGAGGTCATTTTGACGTATACTGCACTTCGATTTAAGCAAAACTATCATGCGTGGTATAAGTTATATCCAAAATGGCGGTTTTGTACACAGTGGCTCAAATCGCTTGAGTACACAGTGGTCCATGATACACTGTGGTGACTGTGTACTGTAGGTACCTACTGTTAATAATTGCTCAGACATTAGTTTAGAAATTTTTACAAGATGTAATAATTTTCGTTAATTTTCCCTTTCAGGATGGCTCGTCCAGCAACGCCCCGTAAAATAGGGAAACACACAGTTGACGACATAAAAAACACTTTAAAAAAAAAATTGGTATGAGCGAGAGAAAAGAGTCTAATGTTTTTAAATTTAAGTAATTTGATTATTAATTTTAAGACAAAATATTATTTTTATTTAATGTTACATTTATTATCTGGTTAATTCAATAAATAAAGACTGATAAAAAGCCGAAAATTGCATTATTATTTGGGTTATAATTATAGATGATTCACTGTGAACTTGCCTGATTCACTGTGAACTGAGGGCCGATTCACTGTATGCCACCCCCAGTACACACTGGCTCAAATAAGTTTTTTTGTTAAATACTGTTTATTTTCCAAAATATTACCCTGTTGTACTAAATCGATTAAAATATTCAATATATATTAGTTACACTATAATACTAATCCTTTTGCATCTTTCCAACACTCGTCCAAATCACGTGACATCGCTCGAAAAAAAAGTGACCCACTGTTGCCGCCTTGACCCTACTTACTATAAAATTAACAAAAATATTTTTATTTCTATATATATATACATATATCCGCTGATATTTATCATCAAACCCTGTAATTAACAGTATTAAAATGAAAACAAAAACATCAACTTGCTTAATTAAAAATGTATTATAAATCAAGTTGTAAAATCTATAAATATCATGATATATATCACGATATATTATGTAAATTGATATCTTAGATTTAATTTAGCTTTTACTTAGATTTAATTAATTTTATTTAGTGTTATTATTTAGTTTTTATTAGATTTAATTAATTTTACGTGATATTATATAAGTTTATTTTATTGTTTATCCATACTAATTAAATAAATTAAATATAAAATATAATTGATATTTATGTGGATATATATCAAGTCATATTTATATTTCTATATATATACATATATCCGCTGATATTTATCATCAAACCCTGTAACTAACAGTATTAAAATGAAAACAAAAACATCAACTTGTTTAATTAAAAATTTATTTAAAATCAAAAAGAAAAACCTATTTAATTTACTTATTCACCATCACTACTAATCATTTTATTAAAATCTATAAATAAATTCGACATCAGTATGGACTTCTGATTGTAGTATTTGAGCGTGAAGCGCGATTAGTCAGCTTTCAATATCCTCATCAATCTCGTCGGTATCATTGCTTTCCTCGTTACGATGCATGAGGTTCCAGTTGTAAAAAATATAAGTTAGGTAGCTAGGTTAAGCTTAAGTCAATATAATAACCGCTTTTAGCAGCTAATTAGTGGCTGTGGGATGGGAAAGATAACGACTGACAGTCAGGTACAAATAAGACAGAGTGAGAGAGAAGTATTTTTTGTTTAAATGTATTTGTTCTTAAATCGCAAGTAGTCAAGCCGCAACGTTCCTTTTAACTTAAATTATTAACAATAGAGAGCAGTATATTATACATTTAAATGTATTGCCACCAAATATTGACCATAATAAATTAAATAGAAGGTTATTCTTGGCTATGCGCACTTTAAGTTAAAATGATTAACGAAATATTGCCCCAATTCGTTTAAATAACTCTCTTTTTAGACTCAGAATTAGTAAAACAGTTTAAAAATAGAAAAAATAGTAAATACCCTCGTATTTACCCGTGGATAGGTAAATATCGGGTATTTACCCGACACTGGGTACATACCCGGGTACGTGCCCATCTCTAACTGCGACTGTGAGTGAGAGAGTGTGTGTCCGTTAGTGTCGGTTTGTTAGATGGGTGCCTTGATCGCATTTTTCATCGGAACGTTTTTCAGTGCTAGTGCGAGTGCGACTGCGTGTGCGTTTGTTTGTATGTGTTTTTGTAGGTTTTCACTTCTATCATGTCGTTTTATGCACACTTTTTTTTCACTCCTTTTTTATCTGAATTACAGCCGTGCGAAGCCAGGCCCCCAATTCTCGCTGCATTCGAGACAATGTCGATTGCAAGATGAAACGTCAGATTCATACAGTTGTGTCAAATGACTGTATGCACTGACGTTTAATCTCGATTGCGAGATTAAACGTCAGATTCATACAGTTGTGTCAAATGACTGTATGCACTGACATTTAATCTCGATTGTGAGATTATCTCGAATGCACCGAGAATTGGGGGCCAGGGCGGGTCGCTAGTTGCCATATATAAATAATTGTCGCAGGGCTAGCATTGTATAATTTAATACAAAAACTGTATAATTGGATGTCGATATGTATCATGTTGACTTTCATGTACAATCCGATACAAACCAAGAAAAGAATCTCAGCCAAAAAATATAGCCAAAATTTTGATCGCGCATATATAGCGTTCATCCCTTTCGCACCCACATATTAGTTAAAGAGTGACAGATGCTTTATGTGCGCGATAAAAGCTAGTATGCTGGGCCCTCAGAGATGAATTATCGATATTTTTATTTTTAACCCGTGTTTGTATCCTGAGGGCCTAGCACACTAGCTTTTATCGCGCACATTAAGCATCTGGCACTTTTTAACCAATATGCGGGTGCGAAAGGGACGAATGCTTTATATGCGCGATAAAAATTAGTTTGCTACGGGGACTGAAAGTGAATTTTGTATAACTTCCGAAGTATGGCTTAGGCGTCTTTCACGTACAACTAGCGGGCGCGGGTGTGGTGGCGGGCACGTGCGTTTCGTACGTGAACACTTGCATACAACGCCATCTGTTTGATATTTCGCGATCGCGCCCGCCACCGCGCCCGCGTGTTAACGTGAAAGACGCCTTAGTACTACTATATGGTACTTTTATCTATTCTGTGGTATGGCTGAATAATTTTAATTAAAATCTACTGGCAGCATTGCATTGTCGTTAAGTCCCGTTTGCTTTGGACGTGGCCTTTGGACGTGGCTGAGATGTCTTGAAGAAGCTGCCTGATGACCGCATGCGTGGCTACTGGCTGTGGTATAAGAAACTCGTCTAAAAGTGTCGGGTGTAACAGAACCGTAAGAACGTCGGTCAGAACTGTAATGTAATATTTAATACAATGAACAATAACTAAGGAATTTAACTTTTGCTAATGCATGTGTAACTGTTTCTTTCAGGTCTATAAATTAAGTGGTTTCAGATTTATGAGCTTTTAATCTTTGCTCAGTAACAAAGATCATCTCGCAGCGAAGTTTACGATAGCAAAAGGTGTCGCAAAGTGTGACGTTGCCACTGGAAAATAGTTGCTGCTTTTTAAACACTACAATTAATAAATACTCGACAACACCTCAAAATGAGTATTGATTCGTGTTACGAAGGCGTGATCGCGAAATTAACTTCACAAGGTAAAATCCTCAATATAACTCAGAAGTTACTGGCTTGTAAGACTAATGCCGAAAGGGTCCAACAAGTTAATGAAATTCTAAGTCTTTTAGATGCTTTCCCTGATGCCCGTGGAGTAAGCAAGTCTAATAATTTGTCTACACACTATCGTAACCATGGTAATAAGTGTTTCAAGGAATCTGAAGATTTTCTTGCTTGGCAATACTACAACTTATCACTTCTTCATGCTCCTGTAGAATCAGAGGATTATGCATTAGCCTCGTCAAACAGATCTGCTGTGTTTTTTTCGCAAAAGAAATACAAAGCGAGTTTAAAGGATATAGAAAAGGTGTTGTCACTTAAATACCCTGAAAAATTAAAAGATAAACTTATTGAAAGACAAAAATTAGCTAAACAGTATATAAGAGAAGAATTACCATCACTAAGTTCTGAAAAATCTGACAAAATTGATGAAATAGTTAAACTAAGAGGCCCTCGGGATAGCACATATTTGTGTGCAAGCAGTAAACTGCAGGTGGCCTATACTGATGAGATGGGAAGGCATGTTGTTGCCAGAGAAGACATTAAAGTTGGTGAAGTGTTGGTAGAAGAAGATCCATATTTTATCTTTCTGTTTAAATCTGAATTTTTGTTCAGTTGCAGCTATTGCCTTTCAAGAGAAATGAATCTGTTTCCATGTGACAATTGCTGTTTTGCTCTTTACTGCAGTGAAAATTGTAAGGACAAGGCCAGGAAGGATTATCATTCCATTGAATGTCCATTAATGCCTGCATTGGTTGAGTTAAAATTCACTACATTTGAATTACTCGCACTAAGAACTACTATTAAAGCCAGAAATGACCATTCAGATTGGGACAGTCTTTTCAAAACCATTGAAATGGCAGAGTCAAATTTAAATTCAGAACAAAGAGGATGCATAACAAAGGACAATGAGTGGATATATGATTCTAAATACTATGCATCAATACATACACTAGCTTCAAACATTGAGAAGCGCTCAGTTTCAGAAATATTTCAAAAATCTGTAACAGCAGCTGTGTTTTTGAAACTCTTGAAAGACAAGACATCCTTCCTTAATGATGATGAAAAAGTTCAAAGCTACATTTCTGGAATGCTGCTGTTACATATTATGACAAGTCCGACCAATATGCATGAATTGATCACAAATATTCAGAATGCTGAAGGGAACTATGTGGATCAAGTCAGAATAGCTAGGGCACCATATGCCTTCCACAGCCTCTTTAATCACTCATGCGCACCCAATGTCGTGAGGGTCAACAAGCTAGGATCAGGCCGGATGACCATGTTTGCAATCAGACCTATAAAGAAAGGAATGCAAGTACTTGATAACTATGGGTAAGTGACGACTCTCTCTAGCTCTCACTATAGGGTGTCATCTATGTAGGTAAAGCGCTTTCGAAGCGCTGGTAGCTTCAGACATATAAAAGAGCTCATGTCGCCTACTTGTAAAATAAATATTTTCAATTTCATTCAAAGTTAAGTATAGCTTTTTACTATAATTGAATTATTTGTTAATAATTTAAATTTTTTTCTAATCTTATCCCAAATTGATTAGTCCTAATTGGTTGTTGGAATTTCTATTATTTACTGTAACACAAACTCTTCATACTTACTAATTATTTTCTACTTTTTAGAACGGTTTGCTATAAAAGCATTGTTTTTTTTTGTTTTTTTAAACTATAATTTACACAAGGACTAAAAAAACGCGCTCTTGGCAGAGTAACACACTAAAAATCATCACTAAGGTATATTGGACTCTTCAAACCAAACCAAATGAGCCCAAACTCGAGGGGTTTACTAGTAGTCATTGATGAGTTCCACTATCCACCTCCTGGCTTCATGGTCAGATCAGCTTGATGGTACCAAATTATTGTATTCTCATCTGAATTGCAAACCAAATGAGCGCAAACTCGAGGGGTTTACTGGTAGTCATTGAAGAGTTCCACTATCCACCTCCTGGCTCTATGGTCAGATCAGCTCGATGGTACCAAATTATTGTATTATAATCCGAATTGTATACATTTGCGAGGTTTCAAATATTTACGAAAATTAGAAGAAGGTTAAAGTTACGCCGAAATATTCCGTTACATACATACATACATACAGGTCAAGCTTATAAAATGCCAGTGAAGATACCCTACTAGATAATAAGTACTTTTGCGGTCACGGGAATTTAGCAATACCTATATGAAGGCTTATAATAATAATAATAATATGCTTGTAACATACCTTCAAAAATACCTCGTTATGATGACATAACCCTTTGATCGCCACAGTCGGCTGTGGCCGTCGGCAGTTTTCCGTGCCCCTGACTCCACGATATGCCGTTTTCCATCCATTTGCGTCGGCCACAGCCGTCGGCGAGTGCTCGTAGCACGCTTTTTGGCTGTTAGTCGTGGCGTTCAAAAGGTTAAGTCTCATTTTATACTTCCAGGAATCATCACACTCTTGAACATCGACAGGCACGACAAGCGAATCTCAAATTTCAATACAAATTCATATGTCAATGTGAGGCATGTGTCGACAATTGGCCAACATTCCTTAATATGAAATTGGGTCATACCAGAAAGAATGTGCCAGCAAAACTTCATAAACACAAAGCGACAGTCCTAAACTTTGGTATCATAGAGAAGCTTCAGAAGGGAGATTTAGAGACTGCCATGGATTTATTTAAACCTCTTTGTGAGTTGGTTGAAGATTTGGACGCCTTTGCTCCTTGTGTAGACTTGGCTGAATGCCAGGAGAGTCTGAAACAGTGCCTTGTGATATTTCAGGGATTAGTGCCTTATGGATACAGTAAAATTGTTGAATGGGAAGCAAAACCTGTCAGTAGTTGTGTATCTAAGTTTTTGAACGGTAAGTATTTTTGAATACATCCATTCCTAAATAGGGTTCTGTAGTTAAACATGCTAAATGTTGAGTCTGTTAATGTGCTATAACTTTGTAGTCTCAACAGCCGTGTAGCCTCGCTAACTTAAACTTAACCTTTTGAACGACACGTCTGAAAGCTAGTAAGCATGCCCCGGACGCCGAGTGACGGCTGTAGCCAAAAAAATGTATGGAAAACGGCATACCGTGGCGTCAGGGGCACGGAAATCTGCTGTCAGCTACTGCA
Organism: Tortricodes alternella; assembly: GCA_947859335.1. Classification (NCBI taxonomy): domain Eukaryota; kingdom Metazoa; phylum Arthropoda; class Insecta; order Lepidoptera; family Tortricidae; genus Tortricodes; species Tortricodes alternella. The sequence continues at coordinate 22,938,878 of OX401969.1, forward strand.
GATCAAAAGGTTAAGTAAAGAGTCCTTAAAGTATCAAAATTATCTATGACTATGAGTTAGTCTTTCAAGGAGTTGTATTGTGGGTTTTTTGTGGGTAAGCCATAGCGCCATAGATTTATTTAAACCTCTTTGTGAGTTGGTTGAAGATTTGAACGCCTTCGCTCCTTGTCTAGACTTGCCTGAATGCCAGGAGAGTGTGATACAGTGCCTTGTGATATTACAAGGCTTAGTGCTTTATGAATACAGTAACTCTGTTGAATGGAAAGCAAAACCTGTCAATAGTTGTATATCATAGTTTTTGAAGGACAAGTATTTTTGAATCAAACCATTCATAAATAGGGTTCTGTAGTCAAACATGTTAAAATGTTGAGTATATTAATGTGCCATAACTGCCATCCCAACAGCCGAGTAGCTTAGCTAATTTAAACTTAAGTAATGAGCCATTCCAAGGAGTTTTATTGAGGTATTTAGGTACTAGAGGTACGTAGTACTAGAGGTAATAGAGGTACGGAAATTACAGCATTATCAAATTACAAAAATCATTATAAAAGCTACACAGAATAATTGAACAGCAAAACCCATTTGTTGGTGATTGTTGGGGCGGTGAGTGTGTACCATTAATAAGTATGGAAATGACTACAAAACTCTATTTGAATCGAGGCTATCACGACTTGAATTCTCTATGAAAACACAAAATAGCATTATGTATAAAAACATTAAAGATTAAGTATATATTGAACAAAAATCAAGGTATTTCTAAGTAACGTTATTATGAAGATAAAAAAAATTATAAATTGCACTTATGTTTAATTATATTCGTACATAATAATTATAAATAACATGTATAGTTACTTAGTTGAAATAAAAGTTATGTTAAAAGTTGCACTCTCATTAATCATCTTATACACAGTAACTCCGTAAATATTTAAAGAAAAGAGGGCCTATAAATTGTGCTCAAGTACATGTCATTAAATAAACAGGTAGGTGTATTCATGCTTAACCTTTTGAACGCCACGGCTAACGGTGAAAAAGCGTGCCACGAGCACTCGCCGACGGCTGTAGCCGACGCAAATGTATGGAAAACAGCATATCGTGCCGTCAGGGGTAAGGAAATCTGCTGTCGGCTACAGCCAACTGGGGCGTTTAAGAGGTTGTATAACCTTTTGAACGCCACAGTCGGCTACAGCACGCAAATTTACACGCAGTACGGCAAATTTTCCTGCCCTGGCGCCACGGCATGCCGTTTTCCATACATTTTTTCGGCTACAGTCGTCACTCGGCGTCCGGGGCACGCTTTCCCGCATTCAGCCCTGGCGTTCAAAAGGTTAAACAAATCTTGCAACTCGATTTTAGACAAAGTTTTTAAGGTTCTTTCAAGTTGTCTAGTTTTGAAACGGGCCACTGGGCAATAGGGATGTTTCCTGGGTAAAAAAAAAAATCTAATTAGTCCGCCAGTTAGATTATCAAAAAATATTGAACACGTATTTTTGCTTTATCACAATTGAAAAAGATAACGCGCATCAAAGTTCGGGAGTGGGGGCTCATGACGTCGCTTAAAGATAAAATAAAAAGTGTCCAAAGTCGTGACGTCATGTCACGCGGAACTTCAACGCACTATATCTGCGTCATTTATTGTTTAAAAAAAACGCCTATTCAGTAATTAATCAGGTTAGCAAAGTAAAGTCCTGAATATACATATGTTTCAGTTATACAATTTAAGATTCCATTACTTAGCTTATTTATATATCTATAAAAAAATATCCGGGGTTTGATTTTATACTTGGTTAATAAAAACAAATTGTTTCGTCACAAATTACAATGAACAAAAACCCCTATTTTATACTCCCTATTTTCGTAAGTCTCGGTCTCGGGTGAAAATTTATTTTGTTTTCGGTCTCATAAAAGCAGTCTCGCTCGGACCTTAGTCGTCGGCTTTTGTTCGGTAGGACTCGATGACCGAGTGACCAATCAATGATACTGTAAGTTAGTTACGGGGCACAGATTAACATAACTGATACCTAGCCTAATACTTTATTTCAATGCCATGCCACTTGACAGTCTACTTGAGTAAGTATACAGAAAAGTTGTTAGACAAAAAGGCTAGGTACTCTGACGATCAATATAATTGTGCAACCAGTGATATTGTACAGTTATTGTTACAATAACTACGGTAGGTCAGGTACCCAGCCTAAGATAGCACTATAAATTGATGAATATATAAAATGGGAAAATCCCAACGATAGACAACAATATGTTTGTTTAATACGGAATAATTGCCAGTAAACTTTACTTTTATTTTTAGTAAAATATATCGTGCAATTTTATGAATATAATTGTAAGCATATTAAATGCTTTTAAGGTAATCTTACTGATATTGCTAAATTATTAAGTGAAACTTAAATCTTCCATCATTTCAAGTAAGTCTTCTTGTGGCGATTTTGGTATGTCAGGAATAAAACTAAGGTCCGTGTTTTTATTTCCGATTTTAGTCGTAATTATACTTTCAAATTGGAAATCGCGAGTGATTTCAATGGTTTTTGTTTTGGATGATTTTTTATTAAGTTCAATCGGTAACTGTAACGCAACCATCGTCTCCATGGAATATACTTTTTCAATGGGTCCCAAAAGGCAACTAATTTCATGAGTGCCAGCATACTGACTTTCGTATTCTTCAACAGAATTCCTCTTGTGATCATATTTATAAATGTTTTCACCCAAGTTATTGATTATATTTGGAGCAATAGATGAAGGTAAATTGAATGTTCCATCTTTCCTTTGGAGACCTAGTCTAAGCAAAACCGAGATTTTTGTATGATACTCTGAAAACCAAAGTATGAGAGTATTGCTCAAACATTTGTAGTCGTCATCAGTGAACCGCTGGGCTAGGGCTTCAAATTTCCTCATGGCGTGATCGATAATGCACTTTGGGAAATTCTTTGGCATTATAGTGGCAACACTTTTTAAATGTCGCCGGGTGATATCAAATATGTTTTGATTAATAGCAACTGATAATTGCCATTTATAAATCATCGTCGTTAAGTCCCATAGTTTGCTCATAGAATAGTCATCTAGTTTCATGATGGATGTGGCTGAGATGTCTTGAAGAAGCTGCCTGACGACCGCATGCGTGGCCACCGGTTGTGGTATAAATAGCTCGTCTAAAAGTGTCGGGTGTAACAGCACCGTAAGAACGTCGGTCAGTACTGTAATGTAACATTTATTATAATGAACAACAACTAAGGAATTGCCACTTTTGCTAATGCATGTGTAACTGTTTTTTACAGGTCTACAAACTAACCTCTTTCAGATTTGTCCGCAGCAATATTTTGAGCTTTTAATCTTTGCTCAATGACAAAAATCATCTCACAGCCCAAGTTTACGACAACGAAAGGTGTCGCGAAGTGTGACATTGCCACTGGAAAATAGTTGCTGCTCTTTAAACACTGAAATTAATAAATACTCAACAACTTGTCAAAATGAGTATTGATTCCTGTTACGAAGGCGTGATCGCGAAATTAACTTCACAAGGTAAAATCCTCAATATATCTCAGAAGTTACTGGCTTGTAAGACTAATGCTGAAAGGGTCCAACAAGTTTATGAAATTCTTAGCAATTTAGATGCTTTCCCTAATGCACTTGAAGTAAGCAAGTCAAATGATTTGTCTACATTCTACCGTAACCATGGAAATAAGCAGTTTAAGGAATCTGAAGATTTTCTTGCTTGGCAATACTACAACTTATCGCTTCTTCATGCTCCTGTAGAATCAGAGGATTATGCATTAGCCTTGTCAAACAGATCAGCTGTGTTTTTTTTACAAAAGAAATACAAAGAATGTCTAAAGGATCTAGAAAAAGTGTTGTCACTTAAATACCCCGAGAAATTAAAAGATAAACTTATCAAGAGACAAAAATTAGCTGAACAGTATATAAGAGAAGAATTATCAACACTAAGTTCTGAAAAACCTGACAAAATTTATGAGATAGTTAAATTAAGAGGTCCTCGGGACAGTACATATTTGTGTGCAAGCAGTAAACTGCAGGTGGCCTATACTGAGGAGATGGGAAGGCACGTTGTTGCCAGAGAAGACATTGAAGTTGGTGAAGTGTTGGTGGAAGAAGATCCATATTTTATACTCCTGCTTAAATCTCAATTCTTGTTCAGTTGCAGCTATTGCCTTTCAAGAGAAATGAATCTGTTTCCATGTGACAATTGCTGTTTTGCTCTTTACTGCAGTGAAAATTGTAAGGACAAGGCCAGGAAGGATTATCATTCCATTGAATGTCCATTAATGCCTGCATTGGTTGAGTTAAAATTCACTAAATTAGAATTGCTCGCGCTAAGAACTACTATTAAAGCCAGAAATGACCATTCAGATTGGGACAGTCTTTTCAAAACAATTGAAATGGCAGAGTCAAATTTAAATTCAGAACAAAGGGGATGCATAACAAAGGATAATCAGTCGATATATGATTCGAAATACTATGCATCAATACATACACTAGCTTCGAACATTGAGAAGCGCTCAGTTTCAGATATATTTCAAAAATCTGTAACAGCTGCTGTATTTTTGAAATTCTTGAAAGACAAGACATCCTTTCTTAATGATGATGAAAAAGTTCAAAGCTGCGTTTCTGGAATGCTGCTGTTACATATTATGACAAGTCCGACCAATATGCATGGGTTGAGCTCAAATATTGAGGATGCTGAAGGGAACTATGTGAATGAAGTCAGCATAGCTAGTGCACCATATGCCTTCCACAGCCTCTTGAATCACTCATGCGCACCCAATGTGGTGAGGTTCAGCAAGCTAGGATCAGGCCGGATGACCATGTTTGCAATCAGATCTATAAAGAAAGGAATGCAAGTACTTGATAACTATGGGTAAGTGATGACTCTCTTTAGCTCTCACTATAGGGTGTCATCTGTGGGGGTAAAGTTCAGTATCTATACATGAGTGAGTGTAGAGGGGTAGCAACACTATACTCAATGCAACGTCATTAAGGGAAAATGACCTAATCTAAAAAAAAAACAGTCAGGATTTTAAACACTATATTGATGGCATAGAACTTTATTATTCATAACATTTTTTTTATTTTTATTTATGTCAATTGACTGACAAACGAGCTGACCTGATGGAAAGTGGTCACCGCCGCCCATGGACATCTGCAACACCAGAGGTGCTGCCAATGCGTTGCCAGTCTAGGGAGGATAGGGAATGGGGATGGGATGGGGATGAGGGAATAGGCCTCCAGATCTCCTCACTCACCGTACGAAACGCAATAGCAAGCTATTACTTTACGCCGATATTCTGTGAGAGTGTGGTACCCTGGTCGAACCGGCCCATTTGAACAGTAATCATCTAGTGAGGATTACTGTTTGGCTCTACCACTACAATTACAATACTATTTTGGTTTGGATCCTATATATATAATATCTCAAGATCCATGACAAAGTTTAACTCATTATGAATCTTGAGATATTAGGGCCAATTCGAAAGTGTGTTCCTTGAATTTAAAAGTAGCTAAAATTGAAATAAGAAACTTCAAACACGATTTTGACAGCTAAGTGCAATACAAAATCACATTTCTTATTTTAAGTTTTAGAGAATTTTAAATTTAGGGGACACCATTTCGAATTGGACCCTTTATTAGCATAAAAGTAAATGTGCATATCATTATTTGGCGTGTTACATGTTACCCAAACGCCATGTGCATGTATGTGATAGTCTATTCTATAGTCATTATTTAAATTATAAGCTTTGGACACCAGTAAATGATTTTGCTAATTTATTGTTAACTATTATTTTTCTATGTCTTGTTTAAACATGGTTTAAACTCTGCTTTTCAAGTAGGTAACATTCAAATATTCAAAAACTAAAAATTATAGTATTAGGTCTAGGTGTAAACTCTTGTGATCAGGTTCTTATTATTAATGCGTGAAGATACATGCTAGATAATACTTAAGGGGGGTGCGTTGCGTCGTCGCAACGTAACGCACTAATGGGTAGCCCCAATTTTGATGTAACATCCACTCAAAGTCCCGGAACTGAGCAATACCTATATGCTTGTAACATACCTTCAAAAAAGTCTCACTTTATACTTCCAGGAATCATCACGCGCTTGAAGATCGACAGGCACGACAAGCTAATCTCAAATTTCAATACAAATTCATATGTCAATGTGAGGCATGTATCAACAATTGGCCAACATTCCTTAATATGAAGATGGGTCATACCAGCAAAAATGTGCCAGCAAAACTTCATAAACACAAAGAGAAAGTCCTACACTGTGGTATCATAGAAAAGCTTCAGAAGGGAGATTTAGAGACTGCCATAGATTTATTTAAACCTCTTTGTGAGTTGGTTGAAGATTTGGATGCCTTTGCTCCTTGTGTAGACTTGGCTGAATGCCAGGAGAGTCTGAAACAGTGCCTTGTGATATTTCAGGGATTAGTGCCTTATGGATACAGTAAAATTGTTGAATGGGAAGCAAAGCCTGTCAGTAGTTGTGTATCTAAGTTTTTGAAAGGTAAGTATTTTTGAATCCATCCATTCGTCGATAGCGTTCTGTAGTTAACCTTTTGACCGCCACAGTCGGCTGCAACCTGGGTAAAAAGTCCTTCATTACCTTGACTTAAAGTTGCAATTCGTGTTACTTCTCAGACATGCTTGGCGGTCAAAAGGTTAAAATGTTGAGTCTGTTAATGTGCCATAACTTTGTAGTCTCAACAGCCGTATAGCCTCGCTAACATAAACTTAACCTTTTGAATGTCACATCTGAATGTGAGTAAGCGTGCCCTGGACGCCGAGAGACGGCTGTAGCCAACAAAATGTATGGAAAACGGCATGCCGTGGCGTCAGGGGCACGGAAATCTGCTGTCAGCTACAGCAGATCAAAAGGTTAAGTAAAGAGTCGTTAAAGTATCAAAATTATCTATGACTATGAGTTAGTCTTTCAAGGAGTTGTATTGTGTGTTTTCGGAATTTACTTTATCAAGTTACAAAAATCATTATAAAAGGTCCACTTAACTAATGAAGGTCAGCGAAACCCATTTGTTGGTTGTTGTTGGGCTGGTGAGTATGTACTCTAAAGGCCCGGGCAAACCAAACGCGGTTGCGGCGCGAACGCGGCAACGGCGCTATCTATCTATCTATGATAAACTCAAAATAGGATTAAGTATAAGATTGAAGAAAAGTCAGGGTATTTCTAAGTAATAATGTTATTATGTAGGTAAAAAATAATGTAAATTGCACTTGTATTGCATTAAAATATATTCCTACATAATTATTATAAATAACATATAATTAAAATCTGAAGTATTATATTACAATGTTAATTATTAAATAAAGAAATGTTGTACTTTTGGAAAATAGTTGTTGTTCTTAAGAGAAGAACCCGTGAAGTTACCGGCGTTTGCCAAATAAAATAATCGTATAGTTTCAATAGTAATAAAATAGTCATGAAAATAATCTTATTGATGTGTGCCAAAATAATATACATATAAAAGCTATAGTGGTCGTATAGGTCCTGGAATGAAACTTAGGGCTGTAAGATCGCAATTCGTCTATTTTATCTGGCAGTAACATTTTTACTGCTTCATTTTCGTTTAATAATGTAATTCGGCCGGCCAATTCCGGGCTAATAACCTTATATTTGTCCAGGTAGTCATAAATACATGTTAATTCGTTGTATGGAAGTAGTTCCTGCTGCAACTCAGTAAATATACTATATCCATCCCCGCCCTGGGCTACAAAAGACGGCATGGCAACCATGTACCGATAATTTTCTTTAATATCTGACAACTGGGAGTTACCACATCCAGAACAGACCGCGGAAGCTTTGACAATGCGGAATCCCGGCGGTTTTAGTAAGTCATATACAACCTCCATGCCTGAAAACTGTAAGAATTGTCCAACGCTGTCAATCGGCCGCCATTTTGCCACGGAATGTTCCAGTGCCATTCTTAAAATGGATCCGTTCATGGTTACGATTCTTAACGTGTCTGAAAAAGGCAGGACATTTGTCCAGTCCCCTTTAGTGAGGTTAAACGGTTTTTCAATGTGGTCTATAGACGTCCTAATTCTTCCTGACTGGCATATCGCGACGTTGACATCTGGGTATTGTTCAGAAAAATATTGCTTTGTATAGAACAGTATTGTATCTGTAATAAAGTCTCCCATGTTACACTCTCTCAAACGACATGCGCCGTTTAGTAACACGGTTGAACTGCCAACAACTTCGTTTATAATGTTGTTTACATTTTCGCTGTAAGTATCAACTAAGTCTAAAAGCTCTTGGTCATTCGGTATACTGTTATCTAACAATACAGGTGAACCATCGTATTGTATTATTTCACCTTCAGTATTGAATGTTAAATGTAACAGTCCCATATATTTCGTATAAGCATAAGCCTGTACGACTAATACTTTCCTACCGGATGGATGACTCACTACTATAGGATAAGGTCCTTCTCGCTGTTCTGGTTTTTCTGTATTGTTTCCATTCCACAAGAATGTGTTCGAGTGTCCTCCAATTACTAAGTCGAGGTCTTCTACTTGTTTAGCGATTTCTAAGTCCTTTGTGAAGCCGGAGTGTCCTAAAGCTATTAGAATTTTTACACCTTGATTCTTTAGATTAACGACTTCCCTCCTGATAGCTGTAATTTCATCTTCGTACTCCACTTTGGTTTTTGGAGCAAGGAATCTAGTGTCTGGTGTCAAATATCCTATTATTCCGATTTTGACACCGTTCCTCGTTAGCGTCACAGTGTTGTACAAATTGTCGAGAGTCTTCATCTCTGGGACCATGTCGAGGATGAGGTTGGCTGCTACTACTGGCGAAGATATTTTCGCGATGAAAGGAATTAGTCCATCCACTGCCTCGTCGAATTCGTGGTTACCGAGCGACTGTAAGAAAATATCAAAAATCAGTACGGCTATTTTTTATTCATAATTTACTGTCATTAAAAATGTAATGAACACCCACCTCAAATTGAACTCAATTCTGAATAGTGTTTGGCGAAATAAGAATACAGGAAATTAAATAAAACTCATGTTTTCTGAATCAGTTTAAGGCATTTTTTTATTTTAATGATTCAACTACTAAAATATAATTGTCATGTAAAATTCTTACATACCAAAAAAAAGATCTATTCTTAGTATAATCAGTACGGTTTTATTTTACCTACTGAAAACGTCTTCTAGGTACTAAATTATTGAAAAGCTTTTTATTAACTTATTGCAATGTTTTTATGTAACTACGTATTTTCGGGTCCAATCTTGCAAGCTGAATTAGAACCACTTCCTCTTATCTTACGGAGCTGAATTTTTACATATTGGTGAAGTTTCGATGACAATCCATTTTTATGGGAAACATGACCTGAATCGACATCCAGGGTTATCTCCAGATAAAGGAACTCTTCAACGGTCAACAGCACAGACACGAAATTTTGTTTAGGTAGCATTTTATTGCAATATTAAAGTGCGGTGGACCAAAAAGGTAGTTATAATAATTCAATTAAAAAAAAAAAAACTTATTTATAACAGAAGACTGTTTTGTTTCATTTCTTTTTTAAAATTAAAGAAATGTACTTATTAGTTACAAATTTAAGTTTTTTTAGATATAAATTACAAATATAAAAAGGGAAAAATCCAGTTAATAAACAGGCGTTTTGGAATAATGTCCGTAGGCCCTTTCGCACGACCAGGAATTTCCTAAAAGTGCAGTTACACGAGCAACTTTGCACGGCAATTTCTAGCTGGTAACTATAGCTGTCTTACTCTAACTTCGTACGTTAGAGGAAGACGCCCATAGTTGCCGGCTACATATTGCCGTAAAAATGTTGCTCGTGTAACTGTACTTTTAGCATGGTACCAAACATGTAGGTAACAAAGATCGATTTGTCCAGAAACTTCTAGGCTGAGGCAAGCAACGACACGTGATTCTTTGTTGACCTTTAGCCAAAAGGGTAATGAGTACCTTCCCACCAGTCATGTGAATCTCACGTGCGCAGCGGCTGATCGGCGATGACCGACGCCTTAACCGACGCATCCAAATTTGGACCGAATTATCTTGTACTTACAGTCAAGATTAATAGTTTCGTTTATGCGCTTTCTGCCGCTTAGAGAATCACACCACAGCTGTCATAATTTCCGTTTGGTCACCGAACCCTGGGGATGATGACTTTAGGCTAGCTGTTATAATATTTCGAGAGACATTGGGGCCAATTCGAAAGAGTTTTCGCTAATTTTAGAAATCGCTAAATTTGAAATAAGAAACGTTCGACTCTATTTTGAACCTAGGAGCTATACAAAATCGAGTTTGACGTTTCTTATTTTAAATTTAGGCAATCTTAAATTTAGCGGACACCGTTTCGAATTGGACCCATTGAAAGTAATTTAAAATACAATATACAGCAGTGGCGCAGCCTGCCTACAGGCCGATTCCTGACGGCTTTGCCAAGCTAGAACGCTACGGCTTGCTGTCAGTGAAGTCCATGTTACTCTAACTAAATATCAGACTTGCACATACAGTTCTCATTCTTCCGGCTTCCCTTAAGAAATATTTGACGCTTCGCCACGGATATACAACATAAAATACCTACTTTTAAATAGTACAATTCTAAATATCAAACAAACTAAGGCTAGCCACTGATCTACAATATAACTGTGCAATATCACTAGTTGAACAATTATATTGATCGTCACTTGATGATATTGACGGTCAATATCGACTACTGACGATAATGTGCTCTCAGTCATTATTGTATTATATTTTAAAACCTTTTAGGAACATACAACTTAGAGATCAGTGTTTCTATCGCTCTAATAATTCAGATAATTATATTCTTCATTTTTTCTATCCGACGGTCAAACCCAAAAATGATACATCCATTATAGTCCATGTATTTAGTTTTTTTTTTTAATTAATATTTTTAATATACAGACACGTCGTGTCTACAGATTTGTTATTTGTACGGATTTCATGTGCTTATAAAATATTTAGTCATGATTCAGATTTCGCATTCAGATTATCTTTCAGGGTAATTTAATTCGATGGTATTTTCAACCTATATTTAATTTTCCGAAATCGAATTTGACGATTAGCACGAATATAAGGGCGAATATATTCGAAATATTAGGACGAATATAGACTGATGTTGATTATTAATTATCAATTTATTGAATGAACTCTACTAAGTTTATATGAACTAAATGTTCACGGCGTACTGCTTGGCTTTACTTACGACCACGTTTTAGGAACAACTAAACAAACTTATCATCAAGGTAAGCATCAGACTTAGTGAAACCGACAAGCATGTGGAAGAATCTTTATGATCTGGGTTGATGATCGTAATTCTGTCTTCTACTTGCGGTAAGACGGGACTGCGGTGCCGCAGGTAATACTCTGTGCATTGCAACTCGTTATAATGCAAAGTGGTTCTTGGATGATCCGCTATCATAGCGTATCCATCTCCACCATTTGCAATAAAATTAGGCATTATTACCTTATAGACGTTTGTTTTACTAAGTTTAAGATACTTTGGTACTTTACACTCCCAGCATCTAACGCTTGCCTTAACTACTCTTGAACCGGGCTGTTTTGTATAATCATAAAATACTTTTATTCCGGAAAACTGAAGGAATTCCCCGGGTGGTGTTAACGGGTCAAGATTGGCAACAGAGCGTTCGAGCATTTGTAATAGAACACTACCATTCATCGATACTGTTACTAAACTTCCTTCGAATGGCATAACAATAAGCAGGTCTCCTTTGGTAACATTAGCGGGCAGCTGCATGTAAGATATCGATGATCTTATGCCACCTCCTTGAATGATACCGATGGGTGCGTCTGTCCAGTGTTCCCCTTTGTATTGTGTGGCGTAACGGTATACCATAGCGTCGGTTATAAAGTTTCCTAAATTACATTCGGTGTATTTGCAACTTTCACCATCAAGTAACACGGATGTTTTTCCTACAATTTCATCTGCAACATTCAGACCGTCGCCTCTATACCGTTCAATAATTTTAATAACGTCTTGATCTTGAGGTATCGAGTTGTCTAGGAGAATGGGATATCCAGTTATTTCACCAATTTCACCGTTTGCATCGAACCGCATAAGTAGGTTACCGAAATACTTTGTATACGCGTACGCTTGAACTACGGCCACTCTGCGTCCAGATTTTTGTGTAACGTATGTTGGATACGGTCCTGTAGGCTCCTCTGAATCGGGACTAGTACCATTACAGAGAAATGTGTTTGTATGACCCCCAATGACTAAATCTACACCATCTACTTCCTTTGCTATCTGTAGATCTTTAGCGTAACCTGAATGACCTAGTGCTATAATAATACGTGTATTTTGTTCTTGTAATTTCTTTACTTCTTCTCGAACAGATACTACTTCATCAATGTAATCAACGTCGTTTGGAACTGCCATCGTCTTGGTATCTGGAGTAAGATAGCCTACTATTCCTATTTGGACTCCGTTAACGTCGATGATTATTGATTTCTTGAGATTGGGTTCTCTCGCTAGCTCTGGTACTTTAGATAGGATTAGATTTGCAGCGAGGACTGGACAAGACAATTCTTCTATAAACGGAGTTAGTCCTATTACACCGTTGTCAAATTCGTGGTTTCCAAGCGACTGAAACAATATAAAAAATGGTAAGCGTTAAAAGATAAGAGTAAAATAAATAGGTGCATAATGTCTTGTTACCTTTTGTATTTATCAGATCACTGTATCATGTTTAAAAATAATTCTTGAACATGTACCACGATCATGTTTTTACTTGCTCTTGTATGTATAGCCGGCATGCATAGCATATATACAAATCATTGCATGGCGCCTTTGTATACATGTGTATTTAATTAACAATATGTATTTTAAGAATGTAATGAGTCTAAAACGCCGGTTTGAAAACAACTTTTTATTATACTCCAACAGAATAAAACAATTTGACGGTTTACGAATACTAAATATACGTATAAATATACCTTTCCTAAATTTTTGCGTTGGTATAATATACTTCACAACCCTGATATCAGTTTTAACATCATTTTAAAAAGCTCTAAAATACTGTTCGGTAATATTTACATTGAATCGAAATGCATTGCTATACATTTACTACTGTACGAGTTGAAGAATGTAAAGAGCTATACATATGCAACTCAGTGACATTGATGAGGCTGTAGCAGAATTTACTTTTAACCTATTTTCGTTGTGAATTATGATGCGTCTTTCCGTTGCTGGGTATACTGGACTAATTTTATTGATAAATTCTGTAGTTGCTTGTAACTCATCAAAACTCAAAGGGAATGATGGCCTGCCTTCAAACATAGCAAAGCCATCACCACCCATCGATAAAAATGATGGCATCAGTATCTTGTATATTTCAGTTTTGTTTAACACGGAATACATTGGCACGTTACATATACCGCAGCGCACATAGATCTTTACAACTCGTTTCCCAGGTGGATATCGGAAGTCATACTCTACTTTCATTCCTGAAATCTGCAAGAATTGCCCGGGCGCACGACTTGGATTATATTTTTCAACGGAATGCTCAAGCACGTTCCAAATAATACTGCCGTTAACGGATACTTTAACTGTATTTCCGTCAAATGGCATGACGGTTAGTAAATCTCCTTTCGTTACTACAGACGGTAAATTTATATGAGCAACAGATGCTCTTATACCGCCACCCTGTATTATAGCAATAGGTGAATCAGTCCAACCAACGCCTTTGTATAATGATGCGTACTTATGCACCATAGCATCAGTAATAAGATTACCTAAATTACACTCTCTCAAGCGACAGGATTGCCCGTCCAATATAACTGAAGTGTTGCCAACCACCACTTCTGATATTTTCATAACTTCGCCCCGGTATGTGTCTACAATAGATAAAACATCAGGATCTTGCGGTACGGAACTGTTTAAAAGTATTGGATTGCCATCAAAAGAGACAATTTCACCTTCAGGATTAAATACTAAATGTAATTTTCCTAAATACTTCGTATAGGCATACGCTTGGACTGCTGGGACTAAACGCCCTGAGCGTTGTTTTACCAACGTCGGATATGGTCCTTCAGGTATTTCAATGTCTGGCGTAGTTCCGTTCCACAAAAAAGTGTTCGTATGGCCACCAATGACTAGATCGATGTCCTCAACTTCCTTTGCAATTTGCAAATCCTTTGTGAAACCTGAATGACCTAGTGCAATCAATATCTTAACGCCCTCTTTTTTCAGCCTAGCTACTTCTTCTCTTACAGCGACTGTTTCTTCGACATAGTCTACATCATTTCTAATGGCTAAAACTTTTGTGTCGGGTGTTAGGTACCCAATGACGCCGACTCTAGTTCCGTTTATGTTAAAAATGACGGATTTCATTAGGTTTTGTTCGGCCTGCAGTGAAGGCTCGTTGGTGAGGAGGAGGTTGGCGGCGAGCACGGGGCAGGTCAAGTTGGCGATGAACGGTGTTAGTCCAGACACACCGTTATCCAACTCATGGTTTCCGAGGGACTGAAAAATTTAATAAATTTGTTCTGTCAATGTGTTAACACGTGTCAACATATAAAATGCATTGAATTTGTGAAAATGATTCCACACATAAGTGAGTTTTATTACATATACCATAAGCAGATATTGAAAAACAAAAAAACGTATAGAATAATATAACATCCATTTTGTTAGTATTGTTTATAGTTAGTTACCTTATCGATTAGTAGCTAAAAGCTGTAGTAAGCAAATATAGCAGATATAGGTAAAAAACCAACGATTTAGGTCAGAAAAAAGCGGTTGATGCAGGCAAAGTACTTTGAATATTTGATGACTGTAAATTTTAGCAAACGTTGTTCACAAAATAAAAGTTCACGTATATACTTTTATTAGGATAAATACCGTATACCGTTCATTATTTATGCATTAAAAAAGGGCTGTCGGTCTGTTCTAATACTGCCACTACCATCTTAGTCAAAAACAATTAACTTTATATGCAGTATTTCTTACTTACAAAGTGAAAGTAGGTTTTGAAGTTAAAATTACATATTTTTGTGCTAATTTAAATATCTTTAATAATCATTTTCCGTCCAGCTAGCGACCTACCGCTTTTTTTCAACTCTTTTTATCAATGAAAGGATCTGTAGTACAGAGATTATGTACCATCATATCATGTACTCTACTGTGGGTCGAGTGACGTGATGTATGTAACCACAAACGTCACATAATGCTTCGAATTAGATTGGTAAATCGAATATTTCATGCTAATATGTCTAGAGCAGTCAACTAGAATGATATATGTCTTTTCGTAACATATCGATATTGTATTTACTTTTTAACATTGATTAATCAGTCTCATGCAAATTTTCAACCCAATTGTCATGCTTAAGCTAACTCAGTTTAGACTTACGTTCAAATACCAAATATGAAGTGATGCTATAACATCATAACATGATTTTGGGCTCAGTTCTACGTCCATTAAATTCAGCAAATGGTTTTTCATAAAGAGAAAGACAAACATACTTTGGATAAAGTTTAATAGGTTCATCAATATTATTTATTGCATCAATGGGAAAATAGCAGCAACAGCTGCCAAGAAAGTCAATGCACAAGTGGAAGTTAGAGAAACCGTTGAGTCGGGCACAGAGTCTAGGTTGAGTAGATTGATTCGGCCAGATACTTCGGGGTACACGGGACTGCGCAAGCCAATATATTCTTCAGCACATGTTATCTCATCATGTTGAAAGTCTTGCCTAGGCAGACCCCTGAGCATGTCATAACCGTATTCACCATTTGCTAATGCTGCAGGCATCAATATCGGGTATTCCCGCCAGCTATCGACAACAAAGAAGGAAGGCAAGTAGCAGTTATGGCAACGCACGACTGCACTGACTACGCGAGAGCCAGGTTCTTGTGCGAGGTCGTATACCACACGAACACCAGAGAAATGTAAAAATTGACCCGTGGGATTCCGCAAGCTGTAATCGGCTACGGAATGTTCAAGTAGCTGGTTGAACACGGTACCATTTATGGTCACGAGGACGACGTTACTTTCTGTAGGCAATGCAGACATTAGATCTCCTCGCGTGACGGCAGCAGGTCTGTTTGAAGGTGCAATAGAATCAGCTATGGCTGCGCTGTGGATGATCGCTATAGGCGCATCCGTCCAACGTTCTCCTTCGAATCTCAGAGCATGATGGTAAACAATGGAATCTGTTATCAAGTTTCCAAGATTACATTCTTCAGTCGAGCATGAGTCGCCATCTAGAACTACAGCTGTATTTCCTACAACCTCAGTTGACTTTGCCATAAGGTCATTTGAATACTTCTCAATGATTTTAACAGATTCCACGTCTTGAGGAATTGATTCGTCTAAAAGAATTTGGTTTGTCTGGACATTTTCAACATTACCGTTAACATCGAATTTGATGCTCAATTTTCCGAGGTATTTGTCATAAGCCACAGACTGCAGAATAGGCACCTCTTTGCCGGATTCTTGACGCTGAGAGGCAGAATTGCTAATAACCGGTAATTCATTGACCATAGATCTTCCATTCCAAAGGTATTGGTTTTTATAACCATTGATGACTAAATCAACACCTTCAACTTCTTTGCCAATTTCTTGATCCATGTTATTGTCGGAGTGCCCCAAAGCAATTATAAAATTGACATCTTGAGCTTTTAGTCTGGTCACTTCATCTTTGACGGCTATGATCTCATTAATGTATTCAATGTTACTGTTCTCAATAATGTTATTATCAGGTGTTAGGTAACCAATTACGCCAACTTTGATTCCATGGATATCAAAAATAGCAGACTTCTGTAATTTCTCGTTTTCTATATTGGGGAAAACGTTACTTGTTAAGATGTTTGTTTCGATTTCATTCAGGAAAGGCGAAAGTCTTTCCGAGCCAGCTTCAAAATCATTGGTGCCCAGTGACTGAAAGACAAAGCCTTTGTTAGTGTGTTAGTAACAGGCATCTTTAATTTAATGAGGTTAGTCTAATATTTGTTAGGACACAAAAGAATAGGAAAACTGTGTATCATGCATGAAAACGTGATTTTCTTAAAGGTTTTTTTTTCAAACAAGAAATGCATTGATATTTAATTATGACCCATCACCAAAATTACCGGCGTGCCACTACATAATTCAAGCGATATATAAATATGGTTAGACGTATCAGCAAATTATATAAACATAAAGTCTTTAATTTGGCCCATGGTTAACAAACGTTGCAATGAACCCAATATTACGTACCGGGGGCTCTGAACGATCAAGCATAAATCATTCAATCAGTTTAATATTTATTTATTTTGTTGAACATAAAAATAGGACATTGTCACGTTGCACCGTGATTCGGTTAGGTTAGGCGCAGCAGACAATAAAAACTTTATGTAGGAGTGCAATCTCTTATATATAAAATTCTCGTGTCACAATGTTCGTTCCCGTACTCCTCCGAAACGGCTTGACCGATACTCATGAAATTTTGTGAGCATATTGAGTAGGTCTGAGAATCGGCCAACATCTATTTTTCATACCCCTAAATGATAAGGGTGACTCACCGGGCAGGACGACGTCTGCTGGGTCCGCTAGTAAGTATATATATATATATATTTACATATGAAATTACACAGGTATTAAGTAAGTAAGCATTTTTCAGATTCGTATTGTTCACATACATACATACATATTATCACGCCCGAAATCCCTAATGGGGTGGGCAGAGCCACAAGACTACTTGTGGCCACGTTCGATTAATTAGTCCTAAGATGGTATGATGAACCGTATGGTGACAGGTGATCAGCCCATCGCCCATACAGATAGTCCACCATGTTGGAAAGGACTCGTCCCATAGTCGTAGTCGTATTGTTCACGCAATTATTAATAGGAAGACTTAGATTGGTATGAAGATAGGATAAGGAGACGTCCGCTCTTTTCGAAGGTTAGATCTGTACTGCGGTTTCCTTGTGGTAATATTACTATACTCTTTGACTGCGGTGCTCGTGTGATAACCAGAAATGTCTAAAAATTTTGAATTTAAAGTTAGAATTAGCCGAAATATAATTAGAAAAGGTGAAAAAGGAAGAAGGCTAACGAGCTCATATAAAAGCCTCGTTACAACAGTGTCACGTATTGAATTATTCCCGAACTAGGATTTCCAGTGCTACTGGTACTCGTAAAATTTGCCTTAGTAGGATTCAAACCCACGATCTCCGGCGTAGGCGGTTACGCTACTGAGCCATCAAGTCGGTCCACTGTCCATAGTGAATGATACGATATATTTGCTGACATATTAATTAATGTGAGTATAAATATATATTAGGGATGCATACGGTTTATACAAGTTTTGGTTAGTACTACCCACTAGAGTAAATATAATGATAAAATTAGTATTTTAAGACATGTAGGTAATAAGATGATTTTGTTAAGTCTGTGAGCAAATAATGTTATTGTTCAAACATCTTACATTGCTGAGATTCCAAACATCCTGTGATAAAAATGTTGACTTAATGTCACACCAAATTCCTTAACATTTTCATTTTGCAGAATTGTTTTTGTACGTTTCTGGGAATTAGTCAGTCTTTCCCTCGTACTTACTTGGTGAAGGTAAAATACATACAACAACATTCTGTAGGGAAAATGAGCACACCGGCAAAAAATTCTTGAATTTTCTTGAGGCCCGTAAGAACACGCCGAGGCATATCTTGGAGCACTTTAGTACCTGTTAAGCCACTTCAAAACTACATTAAGAATAATGCTACTAATTAATTACTTATCAACTTAATCATACTACTAATGGCATTAAAGAATATAATGTTTTTCTCTAGATATGAATAGGTACAGTAAGTTAATATTTAGAGCCTGTTGCTAGAGCTACTTTTCTTTCTACATATTTTTCACAAGTATTTCGTGAGCTTAAGGGTTCCGTAGTAAAACTAGGAACCCTAATAGTTTCGCCATGTCCGTCCGCCTGTCTGTCTGTATGTCACCGCCAATTTTTCTCGAAGACTATTTATGTTACAAAGCTGAAATTTTGTACCAGAATTAATGACTGCCCCGCGCACAAAAAAATGTATCAATTAAGGATTTTTTACGCTATTTTTTATTCTACAACCTCGGATTGAGTGTCGTTGGATAGGTAGCTTTTAAAAATTATTATGGGTAAGTCATTACCGTTTAGGAAATATTGAGCTCTAAGGGTGTCCTTTCTATTGGATTTATGTGCCCTCCCCTCTCCCTAAAGCCAAAATTATGTATTCTAATAATCTGAAATATATCTTTAAAAAATTGTAGTTAAGATAAAATTCCTCTGTGTTTCGAAAATTAGCCATAAGTACATTATATGGCAAATTTTCGTAACACAGAGGAACTTATTAAACTTTTTCTTTTTCCTAATACCTACTATTCTGTAAAACTATACCCAACCGTTCCAAGTCCAGCAGATACTTTGTTAAAAAAATTAGCCTTGGGGGCTTCGGGGCCAGACGCAGACATGACTACGGAGTACGGAACCTTACATAGTGCATGGTCCGTCGTGCACTTGGCCGGGTTATTAATTGTTCTTTGCTTTATCCAAGAGCATATCTTTCAGTTGAGACCATGAATTGAGTCGAAATGGAACTAATATCAAATAATAAGAATTTATTGCGAGTTTCAGGACGGTTCAACACTTCAACAAACATTCCGATTTTAGCGTTTTAATGAAGCACTTTGGACAATATTTTTCAACAAATTTGTCAATTTCTAATTTGAACGCCAACTGAATTATGTCATTAGATGTATTTGCGAAATACCGGCACGCGTCAGGTTTTGCTCAACCTTATTACGGGGACGAAATATTCCGTGGTTGAACTCGCAATGTTCAAGCCGGCTTTATATGCAGTGCGCTGCAAATTATTTATATACTGCGGCGTGACGCAACAAGTTGACTATGTATTGATTTTTCCTATCATTCCACGAACGCTGGATCTGATCTCATTATATTCGGCTCGGAAACACAATAACGGAGGGCTACATTACTGATAGGTATATTGTATGGTATGTCGTACAACAGTTGGGTAAAATATAATCTTAATAGGGATTTTTATCCTCTGTAATGTAATAGTTTTTTTGCCGTGAGATTTTTTCGTTATATTCTAGGTTTTAATACCTGCTTGCTGCAGCTCAGTCGCAGACTATTTTTTAACGTGGATTTACAGGATCTGTCCTTATCACTGCAAGCGTGTTAGAAAGAGATAAATGGCTGATGTTCGTTGTAAAAAAACTGTTATTTTCGTCATAAGTAATGTTGGTGACAAACACAGGATATACTTACCTTACTAAATTTTTTCTTTTATGTTTAGTGGTTGACAACACATTTAACTATGGTTACAATTTGCACAAAACGTGAGCGCAATCACGATAAAGAGTCACATTAGCGTGGGACAATGTCACAAACAATTGAGCGACAAAATAGCTTCTTCCTCTACCGTGGCTAAATACACGATTACAGTTCGTCCGCTAAAATAGTTTGCATGCTTTGATATGCAGGCCCGCCACATACATCCGTTTTCATGATTCGATTTCCGAATTAGTTTTCCTTATTCGGACACCCCGAACGCAGGCATTTCATATGGATAGTTCGTCGCAGCATACACGTTCGTATCTTTCCCGTACGGACTTGCGAAAGGAAAAGTTACGAACGTATGTGCCTTGTAGAACAATTCATATGAAATATCTGCGTTCGGGGTGTCCGAATACGGAAAACGAATTCGGAAATCGAATTAGGAAAACGAATGCATGTGGTTGGCCTATGAAGCCGCTGCGCCATCTCGAACTGACAGCGGCGTCGGCGACATCAGACACCCGCAGTGTACATTGGTACGTTGCACTGAATGGTTATTTTGCATCAAAAATCAAAAGTGCATTCAGAGTAATGGAGAAGAATGAAAGAATCCGTTAAAGAAGAGAAACAATATAACCGTGCACAGAAAGACATGGATCTTAACAGTGAAACTATTGTTATAAACACAAAGTGATTCGGAGGATTAAGATGACTTATATGTGTATATGTGTATTTTGATTTTCCGTAGTTTAATTTTTGCTATTTTTAAAAAAGTGAAGTGTTAATCGTCTTATTTTCAGACATGACATGTATTTTCCATAGTAGCATGTGGATGTACCTACTGCAAACTATTTGGGCGGACGAACTGTACTTCACATAACAAAAGACATATTACACGTACGCTACGAGCTACGTTATACTAACGTCACCTATAAAAAAAGCAAAGTAAAAAAACAAATGAAAAGTATCACATGGATACGTTTAGTTTGCATAAGAGATATTATTGACATTCAGCGCGCATCATCAATCCATACAATGATTGTATCATGAGCGCTCAAAAGTTTTTCATTTGCTTTGTATTAAGTTCTTCAGTTGGGGCGATTGTTATACGCTGAAACAAAACGCATTTTTCCGGACTAGTCTGGCCACCGAATGTTGATATTGTCCTTGGACTAGAAATCTTTATATGGCAACACATGATTAAGTACTGTCAAACGTCAGTACACCAGTTGTCAAAACGTGTGATGATACGATAACTTGAAAGCGGAATTTTAAAAGTTCGCGGGAAAATTGCGAACGAGTCCCCATCGGACGAAGTTGCGAGCAAAGTTAGTAATAGATACATTATTATAATTAATTTGACACTGAAATAAACTGCGGAGAAGACAGAATTAAGGATAATATTCTCACGCATCCTAAGCAGCGATCGCATTTTTGTTTCAATATAATGTAAATATGTAAACAATTATAAAGACTGTCTTACACCTCATTTTTTTAAATTTACCGCCCTTTTTTCATTATCAACATTCGCTGAATAGACGAACTAGCGTGTAATAATCAATCATTTGAAAACAAATCCATTCAAATTTGAAATTTTCACTTTTATCTACCATCTGCTGACCGATTGGTCATAGACTAAAAACATCTTAGTAACGTGACGCGAGATACCCGTGACCACGAGACCTGTACCATTACCATGAGTTGCGCAAACCGCTCTCGCCGGCGTTAACTATCGCTCGGTCCCTTTTACTTGTATCGGCAACAAGCAGCATTGCCGATAGCGAGAACGGTTTGCGCAAACTCATGGTAAGAGGGAGAGGCCTGCCTCGGTAGGTACATCTGGAAAGATAATCGAATTATTTATCACACGCGAGTTAATCCGGCTAAAATAGTTTTATTTCAATATTTGTAAAGTTACAAGAAAGGCCGCGGTAAATACTTACAACGGCGTCGGGTCTCAAAGCATTGATAAACTCTGCGGCAATCTTCCATTTGTATATGGTGAACCAAGCAGTTCCGGTGTACGTGTCCCCTGCATTGAGGTACAGGACGGGTGGGCCTTCGCCCGTCGCTGCCTTTCTTCTTGCCTCCTTCACCCTGAAACGAGGCATGAAACGGTCTCACTTCTGAAGTGTAACATACACGCTATAGTTTGGCCACAAGCGATGTACCGCGCCTTGGGTGGCGATGAACGAGCAGGAAGTGAAATTTAAAGGAATATTCAGCGTGCTATTCAATCCACTGGTGGATCGAGACAGTGGATCCTACTGGACAGAGGGAATAATCTAGACGTGCGCAAAATGTGTCACTTAAAAGAAAAGATAGATACGCTTCTTTAGATCACTATGAACTGTATCACTCAATTAGTTCAGTAGTTCAGTTTAGTTCAGTAACTCAATCGATGCTTTGGATCTGTAGTTCGCATTTCTTCCACTCATTCATTGAATTATTGAGTGAATTGATATAACAACTGTATAAACAGTCCATTAAACTCAATGTACAGTTGATTAGTTATAACAAAATATGCAGATACAAAAATGTGTAAGCGAGGCGATTCGCGCCGTTTTACGTAAAATGGACATTTACATATGTATAAATTAGATGCACTAGTCGAACAGAACGAATAACATGACGCAAAGACGCGAACGACACGTGGTGAACTAAAAGATATATTGAAGTATACGGAACGCAACTGAACTGCAGATTGAAAGAGTGAAACCAACTGAAGTAGTTCATTTGCATCAGTCATTCGAGACCTACGCATGTCTAGAATAATCCCCCCCTTTCCCACGCCACGGGTACCCCGCTTCTTGCCGCTAGAGATGGGTAGGGTAAGTCCGAGAAGATTAAAAAGATTCGAATCCATTATCGGGTCCTTTCAAATCTTGGCGAATCCGGGGAGTTATCGACTCCGACGAACGTATCAGTCGAGAACGGATCGGTCGTCGGTGTAGTTGATGCGACGCGGCGTGCCATTCGGCTTAAATCGGAAATGTTTGGGCGCGTTCGGGTCGCCGCCACCCGCCGCCCGCCCGTCACTGAGTGAGCGAGTTTTAATAGACGCTTCGTTAGTTTGCTAGTACTTAATCTATACCTAACCCTCTTGCTAAGTTATCGATACCTTGTGGCGCAAAGGGCGTAAAGGACAAAAAACGGACTTTTCAGGAGAAGCAAAAAACGAAAAAAAAAATTTCATTCTGACTGTAGTTTTTTGTTTTAAGATATATATTAAAGTCTTCAAACACAGTACAACTTACAGTACAGTTAGATGTTACTACCGAAGGAGTAATGCCGTGGAAACGTTTTGAGATACTGCCTGATTTTGTTTAAGTGTGCGTGTGGCGACGCATTGATACTTTGGCGCACACATACAAGCCGCGCGCGGGGCGTTTTTATGCAGATAACTTACTTCCTCCTCCTTATACTATGATGTAATCCTCTCATCACTAACCGAAAAACAGAACAAGTTTTGGTAAGTCGGTTGTCGTTTGCACCGAAACTACTGAGATTAAAGAAAGCTTAAGTAGTCCGTTACCGTACAATAATTTACATCACTTACGCATTGCTACAATATCGTAATGGGTGGAATTTAACCTTTTGAACGCCCCAGTCGCCTGTGGCCGATAGCAGATTACCGTGCCCCTGACACCACGGCATGCCGTTTTCCATATATTTTGTCGGCTACAGCCGTCACTCGGCGTACGAGGCGAGGCACTCAGCCGTGGCGTTCTAAAGGTTAAGTATCGTGAACACGTTAGGATGATGTTTATTTAATATGATTAATTTTTCTATCGTCTTGCTTGAGTCAGATTTTAGAATAATAATTTGGATATTTATAAGTAGCTTATCAGGCTAATTGATGTAGAAATCGATATAGCAGTGCGCCTGTTGCCAGCGAGCTGTTACGCTCTACTTTTTCGACCTTAAGATGATTAATAAAATCTTCTTTTATTTGACTTATTGGGAGCTATTTTGAAATGACTGGGCTATCATCTTAAGCTGCAAGTACCAAACACACAGACACGTGTCTGGGACTTATTAAAATGCGGAACAGTTTAAAATAGACATGTAATGTCTACTCTAGAATGTGGATTAAAAAGATCAATACGAGCGTGGTTTAAATTTTTATCCTTGGGGTTTAGATAAGTCGAATCGAGTGGTGCTTGTAGTATAAGTGACTGCATTCGGGATTTCCATTTCATTTATCTTTTTATTGTCGTATCGATCTAAATTGATCTTATCCGTTGGAAGGCTTGGAAACAGAGAAGTTGAATCTTATTGAATTTCCGTGTACCATTTGATCCAGTATCTATCTAGACGAAAGGTATCTCTATCTACTAAAGGTATTTTGATTGAAGGCTTCAAAGCCAGTTATGTCTTTTAGCTATGGTGCGCATTTTTTGTGGTTTCTCTTTTAATAAGTCGATGAAGCTATTTATTCCAAGTAACAATTAACCGCCATGACCTAATTGATGTTGCTTGGCCGTGATTATTTTCCTTGGCGGCTCCGGCCATTTCACCTTGCTACAGTTCTTAGATCCAGAGTGGCGATTAATAATCCGAAGATTTATAATATAGGTAAAACTACCAGTTGTTCAAGGGATAATTGATTCAGTGAAGTGAAATCTAAGTGTCGAAGCATACCGGATGGATCGGAGTCTGTATTTCGTTCGTTGGAGAATAACTTTCAAACCCATGACCAGATTTTGATGAAATTGGGTACATGGGCAGGGAACACTAATACTCATACAATGTACATGTGAGTAAAAAAACCAAATTGCACGTAGGGCTATTAAGATTTTGGGATCCAAAGGAATGGAAAAAGTAGGTAGAAGGGCTTGCTTTAAGGACAATTTTTATTTTATTTTAATATTTATTCGTCGTCCGAAAATCATTTTTATGTCCGTATTTTACATAGCATACTCAAATGAACATTCTTACCTACAATCAGATATATTAGTTAAACACAGCTGTTATGTCAAAAGTATTGAGTATAAAATAAGTGGTTAATTTACAGACAGGCGGCTCATCATTATTGATTCTGTGTCAAGGTCTTAGAGTTGACGCAGCTGCTAATTATTGTTTCGATAGCAAAAATACTTTATTCTTGCCAAAAACACAAATAGAAATAGCACCATTACTTTAAAAAAATAAAAAAACCACCGGTCAAGTGCGAGTCTGACTCGCGCGCCGAGAGGAACTTACCTATGAGAAAGAAACAGTACCTTGTAGGTACGGAACCCTAAAAATAAAAAAATAAAAATACTTTTAACAACGGGGTAACCATTTACAACCTACCTATGAAATAAGACAAATAATCTCCGTGCAATACATACGACCTTGCAAAGGTTATTAATTAACAAATACAAATTTACGGTTTTCGGACTTTTTCCTTTACTTGTGCTGTAAGACACTGCCTCTTGCCAAATTTCATGATTCTAGGTCAACGGGAAGTACGGAAGTACGCTATAGGTTTTGATTCCCTTTGCATTCCCTTGAAAGTACCAAAAAATGTGGCATAAACGCTCGAACTAAATAAAGTTAATGGAGATATTTTCACGCCAAAACATTAGGTAACAAGGCCACGTAAATAGCTTTGGATGAGACGTCAATCATATATAAAGCCTTGTGGGCCCACAAGCTATATGAGTGACGTCTTATCCACTAGTGGCAGTGGCAGGTGTTAGTCACCATTTTCAGGTTACAAAACGTCAACGTGAGATTAAACCTTCTCCTCCTTCTCCTCCTGAAAGTTTACCTCCGCGTCATTCATATAAGGTCCCAGTGTAAGTGAGTAGTAATGGTGCCGTCATCATGCGATTTGATGAAGGTACTGGCAGGCGACCACACCTAGCACGGCGGCCGCGGAAACGGTAGACTTACACAGTAGCGACTAGCTACCCTAAGACCCCTCCGTAGCACTTCCCAGCCTCCCTGTCGGCCGTGGTGCAAGCCCCGCTCAGCTGCGATGTCTGTTCGAACCGCGCGTGCATGTCGTTGTTGTGCAGGATGAGCAACTCGAAGTTGGGAGGAATGGCCCCGCCATCAGGGGATTTGATGAAGGTACTGGCAGACGACCACAGCTAGCACGGCGGCCGCGGAAACGGTAGACTTACACAGTAGCGACCCTAGGGAACCCTCCGTAGCACTTCCCCGCCTCCCTGTCGGCCGTGGTGCAAGCCCCGCTCAGCTGCGACGTCTGCTCGAACCGCGCGTGCATGTCGTTGTTGTGCAGGATGAGCAACTCGAAGTTAGGAGGAATGGCGCCGCCATCAGGGGATTTGATGACGGTGCCGGCGGACAGCGCCACCGTCGCCAGCATGGCCGCCACGGTAAGAGGGGTCTGGAAACAAGGAAATGTTGATTGGTCACGTTTCCCAAATAAAGTTTATACAAAAGGCGATAACGATTTTCACTCCTTAAATGTTATGCCCGGTTTACATTATTCCAGTCCAGCGATGCTGGATTGCAACTGGAATAATGTAAACCCCCACTAGAATGCACTGGAATGTACTGGGTGCATTCCAGTGCATTAACCGATTTTGACCAATATTTGATAGGGTGTAAGAACAAAATCTAGGTCCAAACGTTTTGGTTTTATTGTTGTTTCAATATTCTCATTAAAAAAAATCGGCGATTATTTGATTTTGTTGATCTTTTGATGATTGTATCGTTATCGCCTTTTGTATGAAAAGCCGTAGGTTCACACTCCTCTTAACTTATTAACTCAGATTTTTTAATTTAGTAAGCAACGGATAAAAGATAAAATTTCGATTAGATTTCGAATATAAGTAAATGCAAGCTATTTCGTGACACGTTCTATTAAAAAAATCGCATTCACATCGATTCTTAACGGTGAACATTTTCTACTTGACAGAATGTAAATTGTTTAATATTCATTTTCTGCAAGTGTTTAGTGTAAGTCTAAGCGACGGCCTCCAAAAGTCTCATCTCAATTGTCCTGTAATTTTGCCACCGCGCATTCTGTGAATGTATTCATTTCGTGTTGTGGTGTAGGTATGTGTAATTAGGCAACCATTGTCCCGAAAAGTGTTGCTATACACAGCGGGTGTTATTATTTTCGAGGATCTGAACCTGTGAATATTTTTCACAGTCCAGGGTACATGTTCGACCTGAACCAAGGTCGACAAGCCTTACACGTCCGGGAACCACATATGGGTCTTATACCTTACTCACTTTTATAGAAACAAACATTACGGACTTAGCCTTTGTATGAGCACTGTGAAAGTTTTAATACTAAGAAACTCTATACGGCTAACAGTATTTCTCGAAATAAGGACTGTATTGCAACGTAGTCAATGTTGTTTTACCTACTTCGGGTTAAAGTCAGATACTAGTTTGACAAAGTTAACAGTCGATATCGATTTTGATACACCATCCCATACCTAGAATTCCCGGAAAACTTTATCACATTCCCAGAATATGTTATTAATTTCCGAATTTAATTTGTTTCCTATTACTTGGTATAGGTAAATCAGATGAGTCGTTTGTGGAAATAGTGGTGCTGCGCCTCTATTCGGGAACGCTAAGTGATTCTGTAGCGACTCGTGAGCGAGATTTCTCATCCCACTCTTTCGCATTACGCGTCATGGGGAAGAGTGGGATGAGAAATCTCGCTCACGAGTCGCTACAGAGAATCACTTAGCGTTCCCGAAAGGCGCTGGTTTCGTTTCGTTCCATATCGAAAACACAGAAACAAAACACGCCTAAATTTGTATTGTTCCATATCACTCACACATTCACAAACGACTCGCTCATCTGCTTTATCTACATATTTGTTTCGTTGTATTTTTGGTTTATAGTTAGTATAATTATTTACAGAAATAGAAAATACAATGTAAGCTGATGGAGCTACTTCACTGTCAACATTTTTCGTTTCGTCATGTCCGTCGTCTGTATGTTAAATTACTTTTAGTCATATACTAATTTAATTAGTTAATGCTACAAGGCTGAAATTTGAACCATTATACATATGAAAATACAAAAAATAATGATAAACGCACATAATAAAAAAAATAATGGTTTGTCGATGGATTGGATAGCTCATTGAAATTATTGTATTTTTTACACAAAGGTTACCGCAAAGGTTACAGCAAAGACTCCAAGATCGTATATTTCAAAAATATAAATATTTCATAGCTACGAGTATAGCAAGCATAATAGCAAAAAAAAAAAACAGTTTGGCAAAAACTAAAACGCACGCTTTTGTCAGTAACACAAAAGTTCCAGTTCCCACCTGCTGGCTGCATCATCAGACCCTCGTCACTAAGTGTAATGTATTGGACTTGATGGAACAAACCAAATGAGCACAAACTAGAGGTGTTTACTAGTAGCCATTGAAGAGTTCCACTATCCAGCTCCTGACTCCATGGACAAATTATTGTATGGCCATCCGAATAACATACACGTCCAAATTTCAAATCGATAAGACAATTAGCAATAGATTGAAATCGACTTCCTAGATTTCTTGACATACTTAGTTAATTACATAGAAGTAAAGCCAAATAAAGCGTGTAAAAATCAAACTATCACGTCTAAGTAAGCTTCATTGGTTTATGAGTTATAGGCGACCAAAACTGTCAGGACTGTCCAGACTACTGTCGAAAATAACAGCATCGATCACATTGTACCGTCATTTTGCTCGAGGGGACAGGCATGAGAGTCCTTTGTATGCGCCATGCACTTGATTGGTTTTATATACTTATATATGACTCAATATGCGAACTTTTCCCGTAGTGTCATTACGATCTATCAATAATTGGCAGTTTGCGTTGATGCCAATTCGCACAGGAACGGCCAAATAGGGAAGATGCATTTTTTCATCTTGTATTGGAAAGTGCTGAGTAATAGAAACCGATCTGTGTACGCAAAACATTATTATGTTGATTATTTTATGAGTTATGAAGCTTTGAAAAGTCATTGTTCATACCACTCGCAACAACAATCCATACAAAATGGATAACAGCTATGACGTCACAGATGTCGTTAGACTGAACAAAATGTATGGCGTTCAAACGAAATCTGCAATTATTTCCGAAAATACTGTTTTTAGACCAACATCGTAGAAATAAAACATGACATAAATTTGATGAGGATGTCCAAAAAACTAAAATCAGAACTAAAAAACAATATATATTTTTCACTCATTTTTATCCTTAATCAAATAAAAATGAATTGTCAAAATGGTCTGCTTTTTTCTGTAATATGCTTTTGTTTACATTTACTTTCATAATTTAAACCTCATTTGGATTTTCAAGCAACTTCCCCATTGACTCCAGATGCCTCAACCTCTCAAAATGATGATATTGTTCCCAAATAACCAATTTTCTACAGGAACACGATGGCGCATATTGAACTGTGAAATGGAAATTGAATGAGTTCTTTCTCCACTCGGGTCAAGACGAAAAACCGTGCATTTTGGCATGAATGTCATATTTTATTCAATACTACCTCCTGCTCGCGACTTCGTCTGCATGGAATTCATTTAACCCTTTTACCGGAATTGTATTGTATTGTAATTTCCCGGGATAATAAGTAACCTATGGGACCAATTCGAAAGT
Organism: Tortricodes alternella; assembly: GCA_947859335.1. NCBI lineage: Eukaryota > Metazoa > Arthropoda > Insecta > Lepidoptera > Tortricidae > Tortricodes > Tortricodes alternella. Next base: position 22,968,784 of record OX401969.1, read on the forward strand.
ATGTTCGCTAAATTTGAAAGTCACTAAATTTCAAATACCCTACCTCAAACTCGATTTTGACAGTTTGGTGCAACAAAAAATCTAGCAATTTTTAAGCTCAGGGAATTTTTAATTTAGTCGGCGTTGTTTCGAATTGGACCCTGTGTCACTTTTAAATACATGAAACCATGTTGCTTGGTCCTAACGTCATATAGGAACCAAAGAATGCACTTTCGTACTATTCATTATACGCATTGACCAATTGGTTTTATCTAGAAACCTACTCGAAAATAAGTGGTTTTTTAATAAGTAACAATTTTAATTCATAAGATAATCTGTTGTTTCGGTTTCTTGTGTGATAAATGATAAATAATTTTTGTTGCATTTAAATGATTTGGTTACATTTGCAGCTCTTATTGCAATAAAACTAGTTTTACCAAATTCTGCCCTTGCAGGTGACAGGAGACCCGGTTATTGAAATTATATTTAAAAGAACTGTGGTGGTGAGTAAAATATTTATGAAGTAAACCTGACCAATACTTATAATACAGGTATTCCCCATTCATTTAAGCTTTGAGCTGCGGAAAATCGATTAGGTGAACGCTAGCTATGCTTTAGAAACAAAACTTTGATACATTCATAAAGGTTAGAGGGAAAATAATCATCTTTAATGTATAGTTTGTAGGTGGTAGGTAACCCAATGTTACTTAATGTATACTCATACATTATGCGTATAAGTTCCGTTTTACTGGCGATGGCGTGACAGCGAAGTTATTGGTCGGAGCTATGCAATTCCAAGATGGCGTTTGGCGCCAAAAAAGCCACGCTCGTTCAATGAACTCCTTGATTGCCTTCAGAGTGCTACCTGCCCTTCTGAGAAACGACATCGACAATGGGATAAAAAAGTGCCTTTCATCGGGACCCCAGCGACTAAAACTTGCCGCTAGAGACAGCCTATTGCCACCTTTACAAACTCCGCTGACAAAAACTTGTGACGTCATCAAGGCGACGACTTAAGTATCAAAAAACTTCTATCTCATCAACCAGTGGCACTTCGTCTGATTGAAATTGTCTGCACAAATTCATCATTTAATGTACTTTCTGATGTTGATAGTTTGTAGTTAACGGTTAACAGCCCGATAAGGTTGTTTGTTTTGGATTCCGATATTTTATTATGGGAATTAATAATATTACATAATGATTGAACATTCGTTTCAAAATAATAAAATGAGAAAATAGATAAGTTAATTATCGTAATACGGTAGATCAGGGATACTCAACCTGCGGCCAGCTAACCTTTGCTTCGCGGCCAGAAGCCTAGACACAGTTGTTTAAAATAAAAATAAATGATTACATTAAAATGTCGGTTTATTGTAATATAGGTTTATAAGTATAACAGTTTTGATTAGTCGTTTTATTGAATAGCGCTTTATAAAATATGTACATATATAATAATATTTAACAAATACATAATGCTTAAAACGAAGAATATTAGAAAATTTTATACAAAATATTAATTAACTACAAAACTTGAAGAATTCAATAAAAAAGCTAAACTTCAGCAATGTATCTTATTACAATGTTGATAAACTTATCATAATTTATGGAATCGATAGTTTTATATTTTATTATAAGCGCTTTGGATTAATCACGCTTGATAATGATTGACAGTGTCGTCGATATTCGTCCAGTCGTTACATTGCTGATTATTATCAAAAAACTTGGTTTGATCAGCGCGTAGCGCGTACGTGGGCAACGAACAGTAAAATGGTTTTTATGGACAGCGTCAATAAGTGTGTGATCTTATGATAGCCATAGCTGAATTCTATAAAATGGTGCCATAAATGAAGGCTTCCGTTGTAAGTCATCAAAATTAAAGATACGATCTAATAATCGTACATGCATGTGAGAATCATGCGGCACGTGACTTCGTAGCCGCGTGATCTCACCGAGTTTCCATCGTCATTACATTACTATTAACAATCGCTAAGGGATTTAAAAAATGCTCATAACCGTGAATCAGTATATAATTGTATATTGGTCTGTGGTATAACGAAAACGAAGTAGAACCATGCCGGGATCGCGTGCGTTACGATATTGTAGATATGTCTCTTCTGCTGCACTGGGAGTGAAGAAATAGCATAGAATGCGTGCAGATGCTTATCATCCTGGCCCCCTATTCTCGGTGCATTCGAGATAATGTCGATTGCGAGATTAAACGTCAGATTCATACAGTTGTGTCAAACGACTGTATGCACTGACGTTTAATCTCGATTGTTAGATTATCTCGAATGCACCGAGAATTGGGGGCCTGGCATGTCGTAAAAGTCGACAAGGGACGGGTCCTCTCGAATGGTGGACTATCTGTATGGGCGATGGGCTGATCACCTGTCACCATACGGTTCATCATACCATCTTAGGACTAATTAATCGAACGTGGCCACAAGTAGTCTTGTGGCGCTGCCCACCCCATTAGGGATTTCGGGCGTGATGCTATGTATGTATGTATCACTTGAGAGTTGAGAGCAGCATTATCCCATAGAATTAAAAACCATAGAAGGATGGTTTACATACAACCGCCCTGACAAAAAGAGAAGCAATAAACCGGTGCGCTTTGACATTTGACACTATGGGAGCGTCCCGCCGTTTGTATGGATTCGGAGCCATAAATGGCTCCGATTTAGTCGCTTCTTCGCGCGACTCGCGACAGTCGCGACTTGGTTTGTATTGCGTTATTATTCTAAGAATTATCCCTATGCTTCTCTATACTCACGCGGTGGAAATACCCAATTTTATTACTCAACTTGGCTACGGCTTGGGAGGCGATCATGGCAAATGCAACAAACCCGTGCCTCCCAAACCCGTTTATAAACTATCTTTCTACCTAATTTAGCCATGATACCATTGCTACACAAATGTCCCTCCATTGTGTATTTAGAGATCCTTGAATATACTCGTATATACTAATTTCGACCAATATTATTTAGGTTTGGACCTATATTTCCGTTACCTATATTACGCAGCTTTCCCGGGCGCGCGCCAACACCTCACCACAGTTTCACAGTAATCGTAAAAGATGAAAAATATACAAAAATAAACGAAACAAACATTTATATAGTAGTTAAAGAGTTATAGTGCATAATGTAACTGATTTAGGAAAATTTGTTACTGTTTTCCTACTAACTTCAACCGCCTCTTTTACCCCCTTCTAGCTTTATTTCCAAAAGTTTCAATAGCCTATGTCCTGCCTAAAGTTACCCTTAATTTAATGTCGACAACCGCATTAAAATCTGTCCAGTAGTTTAACACTATCTGGCATATACAGTCAGACAAATAACCAAATTCATCAACCATTGGGGATGTGTTGTGTTGCTCATTTTGGCGCCGCCCTATAGAACTTTTTCATTGGTATCTTCAATGTAAAGACTGTTTCCAGTTTAATGTTATGTTATGTTTCATTATTATATGTATAGATATTCCATACCGCGGGGCGATAATGATCTGCAGTGAATTTTGATTGGAGTGGAAGTAGTCGTGGACGGAAATCCGTATGTCAGCCTATTTCTGATCGACGCGCGACGTACGTTTGACGCCGTCAATTAATTTTATAATTATTCGCTAACTAGCTTTTGCCTGTGACTTCGTCCGCGTGGAATTCGTTTATCGCTAATTCCCTTACGAGCTATGCATATGTCTTGGTGTAAAAAGGGTAGCTTATGCCCTTCTCTGGCCCTCTATCGCTATACAAAAAACCGGCCAAATGCGAGCCGGAATCGCACACGAAGGGTTTTGTACCATTATCTATAAAAATGGGGGAAAAAATCATGTCTGTTGTATGGGGGCCCCCTTAAATATTTATTTTATTCTGTTTATTTTTTTTTGTCTTTTTTTTTTTGTATTTGTTGTTAAAGCGGCAACAGAAATACATCATCTATGAAAATTTCAACTATCTAACTATCACGGTTCATGAGATACAGTCTGGTGACAGACGGACGGCCAGCGGAGTCTTAGTAATAGGGTCCCGTTTTACCCTTTGACTACGGAACCCGTTGACCTTTGCAAAGTCATATCACACTCAACGGTTGCACGGAGATAGGAGCTTGCAAAAGTTATTTTTAGGGTTCCGTACCTCAAAAGGAAAAAACTAAACCCTTATAGGATCACTCTCGTGTGTCTGTCTGTCTGTCTGTCTGTCACAGCCAATTTGCTCAGAAACTACTAGACCGATAAAGTTGAAATTTGGTATATATATGTAAGTCGGTGACCGCAACACGGACGCGTGACGTAAATATATGAATTTTGAACATGGGGCCACTTTTGGGGGGTAAATTAGAAAAAAAAAGTTATGCTACCTATATCGTGTGACATATCAAATCAAAGGGCTTATTGTGAGGATCTCAAATATATATTTTTATGGAATTTCAAGTAAAATAGTTAAGAAGTTATTTAGGAAAATAGGCGAAAATTGACCATCCCCTCTCCCCCCCTTATTTTCGAAACTACTGGGGCAAAAATTTTGAACAAAAATACAGAAAATAGATCTTCAGAAAATAGAAAGCCTACACGAAGTCTATGGTATTTACAATAACCTAGAATATTTCAGATAATCATGTACGGAACGGAACCCTCTCCACGCGAGTTTAACTCGCACTTGTCCGGTATTTTTTTACTAATAGTGACATACAATCATATTTTCCTGGACTTTTGGTAGACATGATAATGATAATGCAGCGAAAATGTTAAGTAGTGACAAAACATGTAAACAGAGTAACTTAAAAAAATATGCCCAAGTCCAATCAATTTATTTATAAATATACCAAGTTTTAAGTAATAGTCAAATTTACAAAAATTTCATCCACAACATGCTTCGTCAAACACTTAACTTTTGGTTAAGTTTGTTTGAATCGTTTGACTCGATTGAGAGATGTTTTACGAAGGTAATTTCTAGAAACAGACGAGAATGTAGGTCATCGTGTACGGGTTAAGACGCAAGGTATCGATCTAGCGTTGTCACATCACATGCCTGACATACTTATACGAACTTTTCATTTAAGTAGGTTTGGCTATCAATAAAAAGGTGAAACTGAAAAAAACCACTATCACATAGATAAAGAAAGTTTATATTTAGTAGGTCGTTATTGCTGATCCACGTTTCTTTCCTTTTAGTACCGAAATGAGATACGAAACAAAATGTTTTACTTTAGTTTACTATATATTAATTATTTGTTTATTTATTAGCCTAGGTTGTCTCCCTGACAGAGAGACGCGGATATGGACTTTGTTTTATACTATTTAGAGAAGGGAAGATGAAAATTTTACGAGATATAAATACTGAGAAGAGGTGACTGGTGAAACGCGCGATCAATCAGTACATGTTCGACATAAGTATGATTGACCGCGCGTTCGTACGAACAAAGTTCAAGCGAACTAGCGACCATCGCGGAATCGTGTTCTATTAAGACATCGCTTTCGCCTACGACCTTGGCAAAAATTAAAATGCGAAAGTGACTTTGTTTGTATGTTTTAGGAAACGGTCAAACCGAACGACAGACAGTCAGTATATGCCTTCACGGCCTACGGGGATGGAATCGCGGGCAAAAGCTAGTAGAAAATAAAAGTCAATAGGATCTTTATATGAAAACATTACTTACTTAATTTGTAAACAAATGCCTTCCTAATATAGTACCTATGATGCGATTAGTAATTGGCTTATTAGTGTTCCCACACTATTTATTAACCACACTGTTTATAAAAATTTATAATAGGTTACTGTATTATTTCCATAACATAAGTAGTTTTCGTTAGCTAAGTAGGTGAAAATCATCAATTCCGTAATGACGACTCAACTGGATGTTCTACTTTTGAAATAGATTCGAATTAAAAAAGAAAAAATCTTTTATCTACACCCATATCATAAAACCTCCATTGGTTAATCAAAAACCGTAGGAAATGACCACCATTTTGACAACCAATTAGGAAAAACCAGTGCTGCGATAAAGAAATAACATGACTTCTTTATCGTTTTTAGTAAAGAAATGAGATTAAATTTGGAACAGCTGTCAAAACTCAAGTGGGTCTCTATTCTAGTATCCATAGATATTAAAACAGTTATTGATACGAAACGTCAATTCAGTATGTTTTTTTAATATAAACTGCACAATATTTGATCTCGAGTGACGTGAGAATAGAGACTTCATCCGTTTGTCTATGATTAAAAAAAAAATGGTCTTGACGGATGATCGAATCGGCGCCATGTTGGTGTTTTGTTGAACGAAAGTAGAATTAATTGAATAGAAAAAGTTGTTTGTAATTTACATTTTAGTTGAAAATATGAATAGTAAGTAGTCTTCTCGGAGTGTGTGTGATGTGAAAATGCGCCGGATATCGGAAATATGCAGCCACGATTGCAACAAATAACTTATTGCCAGAAAATATTGTTTCTGAACCCATCATGGAGGATTTATAATATGTGTGTAGATAAAGTTATGTATGCAACTCTGCATAATTTGGCCTTAAAACACACGTGCGATCTTATTATGAAACTCGCCTATCGGCTCGTTTCATGAAAACCGCACTAGTGTTTTAAGGCCTATCATTATGCAACCGTTGCATAAACTACTACTTTATTTTAGAAAAAGGAAGTGATATTCCGAGCCTACTGTAAAATTTAAAACAGCTCTCGTTGACCTTTGATAAAAACTTGTATGATAAAATACTTAATCGATTTTGTTTTGACGGACGTCTACATGATTAAAAAATCTAATCTCCCTTGGATTTGATAATAAAAGTTAACAAGAAAACTGCAAGCTAGTAGATTATTCATTGTATTGTTTATTGTAAGTTTGGGCGTCTTCTTGTTTTTTTCGCAGTCGAAGTGAAAATGAGTGGTTTTGCTTCGGAGTAAAACCACTTCACATTCGATTCACAACCTCCTTCGCTATCGTTCAGGAGGTTAAATGTTACACGTAAATAAAATTGTTTTAATCCCTTGTTTAACTAACTACTGGATCATCAACCCCGTCTTATCTCTCTGACTATCTCTTTCGCCGTCACTAGTGTGAGAGAGCCGCACGGTGTTAAGTTATCCTCGTATCAACCCTGAACCTTTTATTAATAGTGCATGGTGACGGGGACTTAAGGGATTTCAAAGTTGTATGCACGCAACCTTAACGTAGGTAACAGATGGCCGAATTCAGAAAGACCACTCAAATTGAGCTTTAATTAAAGTGACGTTTCAGTGACGTTTCTGTGTACGTCGACAACTAGTCGAGGGAGATTTAACTACTTTATATCTAGTCAAATGCTTAAGTGGTATTTCTGAATTCGGCCAAGAAACTTCTTTTCACGAGATCTGTCACCTCGGTTACAGCACATTGAGTGCTTAATGTCACGGTCAGTGCCGTTCACAGTTATTACTAAAACAAGCTACCGGTTTTAACCTTCTATTTAATCAGTGGTGAATTTTCTACAATAATAATTATAATACTAGTGGCTACGTGAGCTGTAGACCTCGCGACAAACTAAACTTTGCCGTTAAAAAACTTTTATACTGTTATATATTGAACTGTTAGGTCGGGTCAGTTTGCCAACACCGCGAATAAGTTTGTAATTACGAAAACCCCAATAATTTCACCATTTTGAAAAATTTCAACTGAATCGACAAAGAAAACTATATAATTATCGAACTTGCTCACAAAATTTCACGAGAATCGGTTGAGAACTGCGACCTGTAGACGAGAACAAATGGACAGACAGCCGACGGACATCCGCTGGACATACGAAAGCATTTTTGCCCAAGCTGAAACGGAGACGCTTCGCTCGCTCGGTCGATAATCTTTATTTCGGACTAAAACTACTTGTAACTTGTAATACAAGCGGAAGCCTCTTTTCAACTTCTTTTACTAGAAAGAGACTTCCGCTTGTGTTACAAGTTACAAGTACTTATGCAATGGGCCCCAGATATCAGATTAATCTATACAGTCGCAAGATTGACATTAACCATAATAACAAAACAAGCAATCATCAATGTCGCCGTGTGTTTTGAAAGTCGCCTGTACGACGGTTCATATTATATCCGTGTCGTTGCAATGTCAAAGGCAGCATATATCAAACATTGACCCGCAAAAAATGCAATTTTCCTTAAAAACCGGGGCTAAATTATTGATTGTCATAAACTATGAGTAACTTATAAACTAGAGAGATTCAAAGAGTTTGCGTAGGTAGGTTAATTGATAGCAATATTATTTGGGATGAAATAAAAACGACACAAAAAAAAGGAATGCAGTTTTATGAAAAGCTAACGTAATCCCCATAGAGTAATACATATATTAATACTGATAATAGAGACATATCTAACGACAGTGGACTATCAAACAGTAAATAGGTCAATTATATGTGCTTAGTGTATAGTGTTTATAAATACCAACATGTTATATATTTTTGGATTTTTCTCATCAAGCCATTCAAGTTAATTTAATACCAATATTGTATGGGTGGAAAAATATGAAGAAATCAAATTTCTTCTAGCATCCGCTATTACCTAATGGGCATATGCCCTATCTCACCCGGGCATTTTGCCTGAATCGTCTCACACCCTATTTTATATCAAATCGGTTCAGTAGTTTTGACTTTAGGTGGTAATGAATGGAGTGATTACAACATACATACAACATAATCACATACATATGGACTCATAGTCGCGAAAAACATAACCCTCTTTTCTGCGTCGCTGCAGTTGGGTAATAAGACAATACAAAACCTATCAGTTTCTAGGTAATGAAAAGCCAATCCACAATATCATATTTAAAAACCGGCCAAGTGCGAGTCGGACTCGCGCACGAAGGGTTCCGTACCATTATCTATAAAAACGGCAAAAAATCACGTTTGTTGTATGGGAGCCCCCTTAAATATTTATTTAATTCAATTTTTTAGTATTTGCTGTTATAGCGGAAACAGAAATACATCATCTGTGAAAATTTCAACTGTCTAACTATCACGGTTCATGTGATACAGCTGGTGACCGACGGACAGACAGACGGACGGATAGCGGAGCTGCGGAGTCTTATTAATAGCGGGACCCTATTTACCCTTTGGGTACGGAACTCTAAAAAGGATTTATACACAAAATTGGTACACGATAAGCATGGCACGAGATTATTATTATCTTGGATAATACAACTGATTAAAGTGCTATTTGAATAGACGTCACACGTGATAAATTACCCTGTAATCCATACTAATATTATTTATGATAAATATTTCCAAACATAACTAAATAATATGTGGGGCCAGTTCAAAAGTCGCTAAACTTAAAATAAGAAATGTCAAACTCAATTTTGACAGCTTGGTGTTATACATAATCAAGTTTGACGACATCAGTCAATTTGGCATTGCTTACCACAATGAACATTATGGCTTTTCTACATCTTTGGCAACGTTCACTCCGATGAACAGTACAAGTACGATGTAGTTTTGAAGGTATTTGGCATTGTTCACTGTGATAAACAACCAACTTTGAAATAGCACAGGTACCAACACAATGCCTCGAACGTTATAAATATGATCATTTATTATTAAATAAAAACCCATTAGTAAATCAAAATCATTACTTCATTCAAATGCAACATTTACATGCAAACAACAAATAAATATATTGCGAAGAAATTACGACTTGCCGCGTGCCGCGGTTTTACCGTCACACTGACACTAACAAGTTTAGTGTTATCAACCCCATGAAATATTTTTCTACTAGCTTTCCAAAGTAGTATCTTCCACTTCATGTGAAAATAATATAAATGCAAGTGTTCGTGTAGCCTACAGTTTTTTTTATGTTCATCACAGTAGGTATACAACGTCAAATTAAGGTTTAAATTTAGGTGACACCCTTTCGAATTGGCCCCATTATCCTTTTAAAATATAGCTGGAACAATAGGACCATGGATTATAGGATGTGCCTATAAAAAATTATTTGCTTATTTTGGTTTATTGATAACTGACTTATACCTGCAACTTTCGTCTCCGTGGAAATGTATCTTTAAAATATGACGAATTTTCATGCGACTGATTTTTAAATTTAGAATTTTATTCTTCAAATTACGGACTCTCATCGGGCACGCACGAACTTGCCGTTAATGAATATTCCAGCGCCTGCTTCACCCTTTTAGGAGTTAGTTGAACAGGTGGATGGATTAAGGAAGGTCCCAGCGGCCTTAGCAAGGTTGACACAAGCATAAGTTATCCGTCCCGTCCGTCTTATCTCTAAGTGCGTCTCGCTCTCACTAGTGCCGATGAAAGAGATAGTCAGAAAGATAAACGGGTTTAACTTATCCCCGTGTCTGGCATGACCCTGGCTCTAGGCCGCGGTAGAATCGAATCTTTGTTTCATTGTTATCGATTATGTTACGTCCTACAAAAAAGACATCTTTTAATTGTAATGTGATAATAAAGACGGGTACGTAATTGCAGGTATAGCTAATTAACTAATAACTAATAGCTAAGTGGTTATTATTAACCAATGGTTTTCTCCTTTTGTCTTCGTAGGTCAAATTTATCATTGAGTTAGCGGTAACTACATATAATATATATATTATATCTAGATCAAGAGGAGCCAACATGCTACATGCAACATGCATTATTCATGTCGTCCGCGAGCCAGCAACAGATTTTCATGACCAATGTCCTCCCGGGTGATAACTCGTCAAATGCTTTTAAAGGGTTGTATCATGAAGCCTCGTGAACGTCAGCTGCGTTTCCGTGGGAGGGTACAGGTAACCTCAAACGTCAGTAAAAAATATCTTTTTTAATCTTTCCCTCCTGATTGAAAATGTATCAGATTATAGCTAATCCAATATCTTGAATGAAAAAATAAATCTGCTGACTATAAAGTGGTGGATTATACGTCAGCGTTCATGTTCTGGTGACCAGCTGACGTATAATCCATCTCTTTATAGCCAGCCGAAATTTTTTTCTTCAGTGTATTGGATTAGTGATAATCAGATACAATTTCGATCAGGAGGAAATTACAATAGTAGTTTATGCAACGGTTGCATAATGATAGGCCTTAAAACACTAGTGCGGTTTTATGAAACGAGCCGATAGGCGAGTTTCATAATAAGATCGCACGTGTGTTTTAAGGCCAAATTATGCAGAGTTGCATACATAACTTTATCTACACACATATTATAAATACTCCATGATGGGTTCAGAAACAATATTTTCTGGCAACGAGTTATTTGTTGCATATTTCCGATATCCGGCGCATTTTCACATCACACACACTCCGAGAAGACTACTTACTATTCATATTTTCAACTAAAATGTAAATTACACATGAACTTTTTCTATTCAATTCAACAAAATTCTACTTTCGTTCAGCAAAACGTCAACGCGGCGCGGCGCGTCCGTAATGGCGGCTGTCCGTCAAGACCATTTTTTTTTTAAATCATAGACAAACGGATGAAGTCTCTATTCTCACGTCACTCGAGATCAAATATTGTGCAGTTTATATTAAAAAAACATACTGAATTGACGTTTCGTATCAATAACTGTTTTAATATCTATGGATACTAGAATAGAGACCCACTTGAGTTTGACAGCTGTTCCAAATTTAATCTCATTTCTTTACTAAACACGATAAAGAAGTCATGTTATTTCTTCATCGCAGCATTGGTTTTTCCTAATTGGTTGTCAAAATGGTGGTCATTTCCTGTGGTTTTTGATTAACCAATGGAGGTTTTATGATATGGGTGTAGATAAAAAAAAGTTTCAACCTATTTTTGATAGCGGATGACGTTCACGAGGCTTCATGATACAACTCTCTGAAGCGTTTTAAGAATTATCGCACGGTAGGAAATGATTGACGAAATTTGTACCTGGCTCATGGACTAATGGCAGACTCCATGTTCAAAAACTTTTCTCCTAATTCATCCATGTAGGGAATTATTTTCAAAAAATGTGAGTCGTCCCAATATTAGCTTCTAGCTTCAGCCGTTTGAGCATTGCGATGAATAAGCTATTTCTTTTTTTAGTAACCGACTTCAGAAAAAGGAGGACGTTTATTAAGTACATTACGGTCACGCTAGATGGAAACGACGAAATATGTCGAAGTGTATATTTGCCTGGGCCAGATAGCATCCCTCGAAAATAGGCAGGGAAAAGAAACCGTTCGACTTACCGAAAATATGTCTGGAAGAGCTTCTGATCCATTCAGGCACTACAGACTTCCAACATTCGTAAACCGCATTTAGATATTTTTTTACCGACCGAAAAAGTTAGCAACAATGGTATAAATTCGCGCTTTATTCATTTTAGGCCGAAATTTTACCGCGTATGCCTTAATGCGGATATCATGTATTTAAAACCAACATAAAAATCAGATTCCAAAGCCCTTAACTTTTGGGATTAGCTATGTGATTCTCTAACGTGCGCAGCGGCTGATCAGCAATGAGGGTCTTTAAAATCTAGCCCGAATGACTTCGTCTTTACAGTCTTAATTAATAGTTTTGTTTATCCGCTGATCAGCCGCTTTGAACCTAGCAAGGTTAACCAGAGGACAGGTAATCCCCATCTTACCCCCCAGTGCGTCTCTCTCATACTAGTATCGAAGAAAGAGATACATAGTGATAAGATGGGTGTAACTTATCCTCGTGGTAAGGTTGCCAGGACCCTTACAAGGTAGCTAGGGTCGCAGGTAGGACAATTTTGAACCTTGTGCGAATCGTCCGAACACAAATGAGCTAGACTATCCCAGCGGCCCTAACATGCAAGACACAAGGATAAATTAAACCGTCTTATCTCTAAGTGCGTCTCTCTCACACTAGCGCCGACGAAAGAGATAGTCATAGAGATAAACGGGTTTAACTTATCTTTGTGTTAGGGCCGCAGCATATTCATAGTTCGACCATAGAATTTTAGCCGCTTCTAGCATTTGTTACCTATAGGTATCATGCTGTAACTGACGTTTTAAGAGCCTTGAGGAACTAACGCGTTGTTAATTGATAATTGATTAATTGATCAAAGATTCAGATGTTGCGAACACGGATATTAGAACCTATTAATCAGTAAACGGGTCGCTTCGTAGTCAGCTCCGTTTTCAGTGGAACACTTATAAATTATAATAATATGAAATACTATTACTATGAAATAAAATAATGCTATAGCTATTGTGATAAAACCTCAGTAAAGAAAAGGCAGGTGATAGGTACAATGAATTTTGTACAAAGATAAAATTTATGCATGTGCTGTGTTACGCAAGCAGTTTTCGATTATGCTGAGAAATAAAACTGTTTGTTTAACTTTGGAAATTTTGTTGACGCAGTCTGAATTTTTATGACACTATTCATTTATAAATTTCTTAATATTAATCATGAAATTATACAATATATTATAATTTAATTGGGGCCTCATGGACACAATTCACGAATTTTCAGTTAATTACAACGACACAACATAAGCGGAGTTGGATGAGGAACACATTGCACTCACCATGATTAAATTGAACACGCGACTACAAGGTTTCACAACGCGTGCGCCTCGCTCGGCGGTGTGCACGTAACTGACGCTCCGGCATGCAAGGATCTAGTTGCGTCCGCGCATCTCCATTGATAATGATAACGCATTTCCCGCCGTCCTTACATCTTGATTGACTCATGGAGCCACACAGTCCAACTGCTGTGTAAGATGAGTAGGTCGTAATAATAATACATTTTATCAGAAAGGTTACATGATTAAAGAACGGTAGCAAATGGTCGGGTCGCCGGAAACTGATAGACAGCATGCAACCTGTTCTTGTTGTAGTATTTGGGGGAGACTTATGAATAGGCAGCGGGTTGAAAAACAACATAAAATTTGAAAAAAAAATATAGGCAATGTCGAATAGAGGCCCATATCTCATACGAACAAGTCCATTTCGTACCTGGTGGGCCCGTTGATATCTTTTATATGTACCTATCTATACAATTATCTCAAAATCCGCACGTACCACTTTTAATAATAATAATAATCATTTAATTCAGAAGTTCATCCATAATACATTTACATAATACAATTAATGACATTAAATACTTATACCTATCTATGTAAGTAGAGGTAGGTACATAAAAAGAAAATCAAATTTAAATTTGACATTTCGAGGCAAGGCTAGACATGACATGTAAGGTATTCCGGTGGAGCAGGAAGGGTCCATCCATTCTTTCCGCTACGGTTCTCAGGAGGCTGTTCGGGCTGCCGCGCAGGCGACGCAGCAGGGACGCAACGCGCTTGCGCATAATGGCATGGAAGACGTCCGTCCGCGCGTTTTTATAACATTCATTTTATTATATACCTATACACGAGACGACTGGTAACGGCATTTATGATCTTATTCTTTTTTTTATAGTAAGAGGGTGGCAAACGAGCAGGCGGGTTACCTGATGGTAAGCAATCACCGCCGCCCATGGACTCCCGCAACACCAGGGGAATCACGGACGCGTTGCCGGCCCTTTGAGAAAGGAGTAGGCTGACAAACAGGCAGACGGCCCACCTGATGGAAAGCGGTCATCGCCGCCCATGGGCATCTGCAACACCAGAGGTGCTGCCAATGCGTTGCCAGTCTAGGAAGGATGGGGAATGGGCATGGGATGAGCATGAGGGAATAGACCTCCGGATCTCGGATTCTGAAACTAACCACGCTCAGCACACCTTTTTCTCCTTACTATATGTACATATAGGTACTATACAAAAATTTCAATGGTTAATGCTTAATTTTCAATGGTTATTTCCAATTTCTTTTAGAACTATTAAAGCTAGAGAGTCCATCGTATTTTCCTTATAGTCTTTATATAGATTTCTAGTAATCGTATTTTTTTGATATATTTATCAGTCATAGTTTCTGAGATAAAGGTGGGACAAGGTTGGCGAATTAGCTGTTTTGCTTCCGTTTAGTGAATATCTCCTACAAGATTCAATATTAATACTTATCTAAAATAAATATGCTATATATGCTTACGAATGAAATACCGATGAGCGAAAACAATATATTTTTCTTGGATATTGGCGTTTTTTTAGCTTGTGCCGTATTAATTTATGGTAAATAAATTTTGTGGCTAATTAAATTTTATGCTAAATTTCACATCAATACATTAATCTTTTCCTAAGAAAAAGAGTGTTGACAGACAGAGAGACGGACAGAATGACAATAAAGTAATAATAATATAAAGGTTCCATTTATTCAGAATTAGCTTATTTAGCTTATATATTGAAATAAGTAAACAAAGTTAACATTACCTTACAAAACATAAACAGTGATAGTTTGTTCAATGTTAGCATACAGTTTTGTACTCTCTTCTGACATCGGATGGAAAATTGCGCAGGTACTAAATAATTTATACCAACGCAGTGTTTGTGTTGAAACAGGGCTAATTAAAAAGTGGAACGGAAACTGCTTTGACAATTTCGCTTAAAATAGCTGCATTTTCCGAACTCGAAACATAAATTTTAAACAGGCTTTCTATGCGTCACCGACGAGCTGTCATTGACGCATCGCTGCCTTGTGATTCGTGCGCAGCGGCTGATCAGCCATGAGGTATACATTCAAAGTTAGACCGAATGACTTTGTTCTTATAGTTTAAATTAATTGTTTCGTTTCTCCGCTGATCAGCCGCAGCAAACGTAAGAGAATCACATCGCTGCTGTTATTCTCTAAAAAATCTCGTCGCTCATTTCAACTGACAATCCAAAATTGACCCGCGTGCTCGTAGTCATTATACGGAGTTACGTACCTACGTCCGCGGCCGGCTACGTCGAAATACGTCCAAGTTCGAAGCCACGTACGTACGTACATGTAGTTTATACGCACTGACGGGGTTATGAATAAAGTGTTATTTAAGAGCATCATCATCGGCCTTAACATGCAAGACACAAGGATAAGTTAAACCGTCTTATCTCTAAGTGCATCTCTCTCACACTAGTGCAGACGAAAGAGATGGTCATAAAACGGGTTTAACTTATCTTTGTGTCTTGCATGTTAGGGTCGCTGGGGCTATATTTCGAATTGTCTATAAGTGATATGGTATATTATATTGCTTTGCTCTGTCTTCATCTTACTTGGCGAAGTTTACATTGAAATGAAAGTGACAAAAAAGCAACATTTCGTTACCGTAGTAACAATCGGTTTCTGTATCAATTAGACTAGTGTCGGGCCTCTAGGCCCTGCTTTAGTAGGATTACTCGCTCGCTGCGAACTCGGTCATCAAACATCGGAGCGGTGCAGCGATATACCAGCCCCACTGGTATACCTCGTCCGTTGTAAAAAGAGCGCTGACGGCTCTTTTTACCACGAACGAGGTATAAGTGAGAGAGAGCGTAATATCGCTGCACGGCTCCGATGATTGAACATACGACCGAGTTTGCAGCGAGCGAATACCTAATCCTACTATAGTTCTCTCATACAGTATTGAAGAAAGAGGTAAGATGAGGAAAGCTTATCCTCGTGTTAACCTTGTTAGGGTCGGTGCTTGCAATAGGGAAGATGCATATTTTTAGAAACCGAATGTGTGTACGCAAAACATTTTTATGTTGATTTATACATGAACGTAATAAATACGATGTTTTTGTACCCACATAGGCTCTTAGGGCATGTGCTAATGCACAATAATTCGAATGGGGAAGTTGCATGAAAATAAAAATGAGGTTTAAATGATATATTATGAAAGTAAACGTAAACAAAAGTATATTACAGAAAAAAAGCAGATCATTTTGACTATTCATTTTTATTTGATTAACGGTCAAAATTGGTGAAAAATATGTAAGTATTGTTTTTAGTTCTGATTTTACTTTTTTGGACATCCTCATCAATATGTCATGTTTATTTTTACGATGTTGGTCTAAAAACAGTATTATCGAAAATTATTGCGGATTTCGTTTAAATGGCATAAATTTTGTACAGTCTAACGGCAGCTGTGACGATGACGCAAAATGGACAACAGCTATGAAGCTGTTGTCCATTTTGTATGGAGTGTTTTTGCGAGTTGTATGAACAATAGCTTTTCAAAGCTTCATAACTCATAAAATAATCAATTGTATATCCTCGTTTTTGAGCAACAACAATTAGTAGTTTATGCAACGGTTGCATAATGATACGCCTTAAAACACTAGTGCGGTTTTCATGAAACGAGCCGATAGGCGAGTTTCATAATAAGATCGCACGTGTGTTTTAAGGCCAAATTATGCAGAGTTGCATACATAACTTTATCTACACACATATTATAAATCCTTCATGATGGGTTCAGAAACAACATTTTCTGGCAACAAGTTATTTGTTGCAATCGTGGCTGCATATTTCCGATATCCGGCGCATTTTCACATCACACACACTCTGAGAAGACTACTTACTATTCATATTTTCAACTAAAATGTAAATTACAAACAACTTTTTCTATTCAATTCAACAACAATTCTACTTTCGTTCAGCAAAACGTCAACATGGCGGATCCTCCGTCAAGACCATTTTTTTTTTAAATCATAGACAAACGGATGAAGTCTCTATCTCACGTCACTCGAGATCAAATATTGTGCAGTTTATATTAAAAAAACATACTGAATTGACGTTTCGTATCAATAACTGTTTTAATATCTATGGATACTAGAATAGAGACCCACTTGAGTTTTGACAGCTGTTCCAAATTTAATCTCATTTCTTTACTAAAAACGATAAAGAAGTCATGTTATTTCTTTATCGCAGCACTGGTTTTTCCTAATTGGTTGTCAAAATGGTGGTCATTTCATACGGTTTTTGATTAACCAATGGAGGTTTTATGATATGGGTGTAGATAAACTATATTTCATTATCGTCAGTCTCGGATATTACTTCTGAATTGGGGCAAATGGAGGGGAAAGTTTTGAGATTCGAACTAAGAACTAAGGAATACTTAGTGCGCAATACGATCCAACTTGGACTAGACTTTGTTTCATAACTCGCGGGATTCAAGTAACGACTTCCATTAGTACCATTACGTAGGAGGTACAGTCGAGGTCATAGATATATATGCCTTACTAAAGGGGCAAAAATATCTGAGCCCTTACTATGAGTTTGCGCAAACCGTTCTCGCCATCGAAATTTATCGGCAATGCTGCATGTTGCCGATACAAGTAAAAGGGACCGAGCGATAGTTTACGCAGCGAGAACGGTTTGCGCAAATCATGGTAATGGTACTTAGTGCTCGTAAGCTCTTGACAATAAAGTCGTGTTCACATATTTTTGACCGCTTTGTCCGCGTAGATATTTTTGATCTCGACTGTACATTAAATTCATAGCTAGGTAAGTTATTGGTAGAACAGGTTGAAGATACATAATACCTAGAAAACCTAGACCAACGTCTTGGAATATACATTTGGAGAATGGATCAATACGATAAACACTTCGAATTCTGGAACTACAATTGTTTCTGGTAAGTGTGAATTACAGAACAGAGTAGATATATAGCATAACGCCCGAAATCCCTAATGGGGTGGGAAGAGCCACAAGACTACTTGTGGCCACGTTCGATTAATTAGTCCTAAGATGGTATGATGAACCGTATGGTGACAGGTGATCAGTCCATCGCCCATACAGATAGTCCACCATGTTGGAGAGGATCATCCTGGCATGTCGTAAAACTCGACTAAGGGACGGGCCCTTAGTCGACTTTTACGACATGCCAGGATGATAAGCATTTGCACGCATTCTATGCTATTTCTTCACTCCCAGTGCAGCAGAGGACATACCGATATTATTAAAAGTTCTGTTGTAAAGTAAGACTGATATTAAATACAAATAATAAAAAATTAGTTAGGTATGAAACAGGTTACGCACATCACCGATATTGAAATGGGAATGACTTTAAAAACGTCACGTAATAGGTTTTTTAGGGTTACCGTACCTTAGGCGTACCGTAATGGAAAAAGCGAAGTTATCAAACATTGATTAAGAAACTTGCTCAGTCATCTATTAGTAGACTCCGCGCACACCTGGCTGGAGCTCAAGGTATATTGCGTTTATTGCGCTTCAATCTATACTCTGATCGCTGTATAATATGCAATAACGTTCATTTTGCATTGCACAAATAAGTCTCCTTCCAACTACGCTTTAATTTCATAATTATGACCTTAAATACTCAGCACAAAGCAGCTCTTATTTGCTCTAGAGCAATAAAGTTGCATACAAAATTCATTACTGCACTGATTTGTATTATTTTTAATTTGGTTACTTGATCAAGAAGTTTACATCACCAGCTACCCAATCCGCCCATTCACGGTCCGACGGGACAGCTGTCTACTTTTCTGTGGACTTGCAAGCAAGACTCCATGTCGGCGGCCATATTGAACTGTGACTGCCCCGTCTATAATGTTATGCTCAAAGTACTGGCTGATAAAACAGTATAGGTTACTGAAAGATTTAAAAAAAATGACGTAGGTAATATGAAAATGAATTGCACAGATACAAGTTTACTGTGAAAATTTTCGGATATTCTACTTTAGCTTCTGAACCACTGGACCGATTTTAATAAATAGGGTATCTTAAGATTCGGGGAGAACGTGCGAGTGTCATATGTTATATAAACATTCTAAGGGTTCGTCATACTAGGTGCAAAAAGCCCTTTTACCTCGCTAGTCGGGTTTAACTGTATTTTAACTTTTTTTTACAGACTTTTTGTAAGAAAGGAAAGAGAAGCAGATTATGCACCTCGCATCAAGTGATGTATTGCGCTCGTATTTTTAGAGCCCTCACTTGCGTTCAGGCTCCAAACTAACACTCGGCGCAATAATGAATCACATTTTGGGGGGCTAGCACGACATACCAGCGAGTCGTTTGTTGCTCAGTGCTTCTCTCACGTATTTGACTAGTTTGACAGAGACGCACTGAGCGACAAACGACTCGCAGGCATGTCGTGCTAGCCCCCCTGCTTGATGCAATAATCTACTATTGTTTGTAACTTGCTTTTTTTCAGCAATTTTATAGGGTATAATTCTAATCGTCTAGGTAGGTAGTAAACTAAATGTAAACAAACTTACCCACGTGACTCGGCTAATCCAGCCAATCCAGTCAAATTTTTCATCTATGAGTCTTGACTGGATCTTTTTGATCTGTGGTATGCCTGATTGGCTGGTAAGCTGAGTCACGTGGGTTAGTTTATTTACAGTTATTTAACTTCCTCGACGAATAGAGTAAAGATACATCATTTAATGATTTCTGTTATGAGTATCAGCGCCTCTATTCGGGAACGCTAAGTGATGTTGAAGCGACTCACGAGAGAGATTTCTCATCCCACTCTTCCGTACGACGCGTAATGCGTAAGAGCGAGATGCTAGTCTCGCTCGCGGGTCGCTGCAGTATCATGTAGACGTTCCCGAAAAGACGCCCAGAGCTTTTATTAGAGCGTTATTTCACATTTCTTTGTATGCGATCTTCAGTTTAAGAAGATCTTTAAGAATATTGGCTTGATGTATCACTACGCAAAAGTACTACAACTTTTGCGTAGTGATACATCAAGCCAATATTCTTAGAAGTTCCTACTCGTCATCTATTTTCACCTATAAGTAGTTCTTTTTGTTGGAAAAATACTTCTACCTCACTGATGAATTTTTCAAACAAATTATGCTAAGTGAAATGAAAATCTTTGTATTATTTATGACCGCATGTGAAATTTGATAATAGTTGTACTCGATACTTATTTTTAATCTCTTATTCTTAGTGAATGTCAAACACAATCCATATTATTATTGAAATAAATGTATAAATATAGTTATCACACACCTATGCATGGTTGTATACCATGCACGTATTAAAACTGTTATATATTATAGCTTATAGTTTGTCCTTTAATCTAGTTATATGTCGATGCCGTTCATCTCCATTTTAACCAGCAGCCATGGCAATGGCCTTGGAGACTGACGGCCATGTTTCTATCGGTTACACAGTAGGTAGTAATTGGACGATGCAGAGCGTGAATTCAAGTTTTTTGTAGCTTCGAAGAGCATAGTTAGGTTTAGTTAGCATCCTGGCCAACGAGGAAAAAACCGGCCAAGTACGAGTCGGACTCTTGCACGAAGGGTTCCGCACCATTATCCATAATCAAGCAAAAAAAAACTCACGTTTGTTGTATGGGAGCCCCTTAAATATTTGTTTTATTTTAATGTAAATGTTTATTTTTAAAGTGAATACATAACTAAGTATTCTGTGAATATTTCAAGCGTCTACCTGTTGGCGTTATCAATATCGAGCAAAAAAATCACGTTGTATGGGATTCCCCTTAAATATTTATTTTATTCTGTTCTTTAGTATTTGCTGTTATAGCGGCCACAGAAATACATCATCTGTGAAAATTTCAACTGTCTAACTACCATGGTTCATGAGATACAGCCCGGTGACAGACAGACAGACAGACAGACAGACAGACAGTCAGACGGACGGACGGACGGACGGACGGACAGCGGAGTCTTAATAATAGGGTCCCGTTTTACCCTTTGGGTACGGAACCCTAAAAATCGGTCTGATAGATAAAGTTCGCACATATTAGTTAATCAGTTTTCCATGTTGAGGTGAAAAACTATTCGTATTTTTATCCTTGACTACTACTTATAGTCCGTACGGAGACTAGACCACTAATTAGAAAGTATAAAGAAAGCTATATTTTAAAATGGTAAAATTCCTGTGGTCCTCCTCTGCTGCACTGGGAGTGAAGAAATTGCATAAAATGCGTGCAGATGCTTATCATCCTGGCATGTCGTAAAAGTCGACTAAGGGACGGGTCCTCTCTAACATGGTGGACTATCTGTATGGGCGATGGGCTGATCACCTGTCACCATACGGTTCATCATACCATCTTAGGACTAATAAATCGAACGCGGCCACAAGTAGTCTTGTGGCTCTGCCCACCCCATTAGGGATTTCGGGCGTGATGTATGTAAAATTACAATTATCGTAATATTCTATTGTTTCTCTCTTATTAGTATCGAAGAAAATGATGCAAGTAGATATGAAAATGAAAATATTTTTAAGTAGGCCACACGGGCTCTTTCACATGTCTGAATCTACCAGCGCTTCGAAAGGTGACATGTGCTGAGAAGAAACGCCGCAAGAAACTCTTATAATATTGGGATCAGAGATGGGCAAAAATTTGAATGACGAATAACGAATGAGAATAAGGAAATTATTCGCGAATAACGAATTTAAATATCAGGAACATTATAATGTTCCTTTTTCCAAATTTCCATACAAAATCTCCACTTAAGACCATGTTAATCGTTCATTATCTGACCCTGAGTAGCGCTGTAAAGAACAATGATAATCGTGCATTAACTCTAGCGCATTAACGTTTGCATTTATGTTTATGATTATGCGGCTTCACATTTCAGCTCTATAGTATCATATATATGCCAAGACATAGACAAACACATGTAAGTAATTATAGCAGAACGTGAGCATTCAAAGCTAACTGTTCAAACACAAGGCAGATAGCACTGTTTGCGCGCTGGTGTTATGTATACGTACAAAGGCGGGCGTATCTCTCCAAGGAACCTCTTCCGATTAAATCTAGTGTGATTATAAAAATATTCGGTCCAATTCAAAACGGTGTCCTGTAGATTCAAAATTCATCTCTAATGGCGACCCGACCCGATGTTCACCAAATTTTTGATAGGTTGTCGATCAGAGCAAAATCTAGGTCTATACGTTTTGATTTTTTTTCACTATAATCAATAAATTCAGTTTTATTGCTGTTTTAGTATTCTCATACAAAACTAATTTCGGCGATTATTTGACTTACGAGTAGTTGATCTTTTTTCAGTATTCAAATAACGTATATGTAGACCTAAATTTTGTTCTGACTGACCACCTATCAAAAATTGGTCAAAATCGTTATCGTCTTTTGTATGAAAAGGGTGATTTTCGCCGTTGGGGGAGCGATTACATATTAGGTATAATTAGTATAAACTCATTTACTAAAGATTTCTGTATTTTTATGGTTTCATTTGATTAATCACGCATTGCTTCATACGCAAAATAATTAATAACGTAGTTTAAAATAATAATTACAAGTTTTTGAAAACGATCCCTATGAAAATTTTGAAACAAAAATAAACTGCGAATCATGACACACTAACCCTTGACCAAATGAAATCAAAAAAATACACAAAACTTTAGTAAATGTCGTAGGTATTATATTTTGTATGGAAACTACACTGTAACAATGTTCCCACTTAATTCAAAATTCTCTAAACTAAAAATAAGAAACGTTGGACTCAATTTTGTATTAGCAGCAAGCCGTCAAAATCGAGTTCGCCGTTTCTTATTTCACGTTTAACGACTTTTAAATTTAGCGAACACACTTTACAATTCGTCCAACTATACATATATAGTAAAATAAGATATGTGCTTTTAGACATTTAGCGTGCAGTGAACTCAGTTATAAATATGTTGTTAAGAAGAATGAACCCAGCCAGGTACGCCTGGACAGTAAGTCGGATTTTTATTGAAATGAAAACTTAATTATGGGGCAATTTAAAAAACTCCTTTTAATTTCACTAACTAACCCACTCACTCATCCACACGCACTTCAATAGGTGGATTTGCGTTCGTATCAGAGTTCAGTTTTACTCAATTTAACAACAATTTATTACTATAACTAGTACAGAATTCGTGTTTGATATTGATTTCTTTGAATAAAAACTTGTTGAATAGGCACTTAGTTGATTACTGAACTACTTAGTATTTTATGGCTAGCAGCGGCCCTATTATGCCAGACACGGGGATACCGGGGTCACCTTCTTTTCAATGTATACTTCGTAAAGTAAGATTAATATGACACTTCCTTTACCCAATGTCGAGATAGAGGAAGTTAGTCTCTTGAAGCCGAATCGGGATGCTGGAGGATAATTTGATATCACAAAAGGCTGAGACTGGGCAAAAATATATCAAATATTATAAACATGTTGCAGATGCATGTTGCATGGTACAGCCCCTCTACGCGATGGGCCATCGTCGGCCATCGCACGGGACGCATTAATACGTAATCGTCATCGTGCAATTCGTGCAGAGAGGCCATTAGATCGCGGGTCGAGCACGTGCCGCCGACTTCCATACTGGCATAATAGTAGTTTATGCAACGGTTGCATAATGATAGGCCTTAAAACGCTAGTGCGGTTTTCATGAAACGAGCCGATAGGCGAGTTTCATAATAAGATCGCACGAGTGTTTTAAGGCCAAATTATGCAGAGTTGCATACATAACTTTATCTACACACATATTATAAATCCTCCATGATGGGTTCAGAAACAATATTTTCTGGCAACAAGTTATTTGTTGCAATCGTGGCTGCATATTTCCGATATCCGGCGCATTTTCACATCACACACATTCCGAGAAGACTACTATTCATATTTTCAACTAAAATGTAAATTACAAACAACTTTTATCTATACCCATATCATAAAACCTCCATTGTTTAATCAAAAACCGTAGGAAATGACCACCATTTTGACAACCAATTAGGAAAAACCAGTGCTGCAATGTTATTTCTTTATCGTTTTTAGTAAAGAAATGAGATTCAATTTGGAACAGCTGTCAAAACTCAAGTGGGTCTCTATTCTAGTATCCATAGATATTAAACAGTTATTGATACGAAACGTCAATTCAGTATGTTTTTTTAATATAAACTGCACAACATTTGATCTCGAGTGACATGAGAATAGAGACTTCATTCGTTTGTCTATGATTTAAAAAAAAATGGTCTTGACAGAGGATCGAATTGGCGCCATTATGTTGGTGTTTTGCTGAACGAAAGTAGAATTGTTGTTGAATTGAATAGAAAAAGTTGTTTGTAATCAATCAATTGTTTTCCGGTTTCACAAATAAGTTGATCCAACTTGATCATTTAGTTATCGAGATGCCTTGACTCATTATCAGTGATGGGAAATAGGTGAGCTAAAATACCTATTCTTTGCGAGAGGACATAATATGGAGTGGTTACAACCGGATAAAAGTATATATTTTTTGGATTCCGGGTATTTGATATTTATCCGGGCACTGCGAATACTAGCCGTAATGTTGAACATACATTCTTTTCCTTATAGAATGTTTGTAAAGTTTGTGACTCCTCCAAATTTCAAACCTCTAGGACCACCCGTTTAGGCTGTGCGTTGTCTATAAGTGAGTCACGGTACTGATTTATATGTATTGATGATTATGATTATGGTTTGATATTACGACGTAACTATAATAAAAGTCGTAAACATAATATCTAAAACGTCGCCCCGAATTACTATACCTTTAACAGTCTCTCCGCGATATTAAAACGACAAAATGATTATAATTAGTTGTAGTTCCAGACCAAATATTTCTTGCTAGTTTTTTTTGCGATCTCGACGATCGTTCACCTACACGGCGGTTGTCATGCCAAAAATACGCGGCTTGTCGCACGCGCACCTATTATATGCGATTCGTCTCGACACTTGGCTAGACTACACTACTAGACAAATAAAGCAGATACATCTTTTGTTTTTCCAATTGTTAAGTTTGTCATGGCTCGTCAGGACATGTGTTTGGATGGTTGGAAGTTTGTTACTCAATTCTACTAACGCTTGAACCTGATTTGTGAAAGCTTGCAGTAAACTATCCTAATGGTCTAACGCACGGCCTTTCGTGATCAGTACCATTACCGTGAGTTTATGCAAACCGTTGTCTTAATAGAAAACTATAGCTGTATTTCCGATAGATTTCGATAACGGGAACGGTTTGTGTAAATTTATGGTAATGGTACTGATTCCCGGCTCGCACTTTTGAGATTTTCGGATCGCATGTGGTATGAATTTGATAACCACGAAGCAAAACATCGTGAGGCATCCTGCGCGTCCAGTCCCTCTCACAGAGAGGATGCTTACGTCAAGCATTGGACGTATATAAGCTATGGATGATGGTAATGATGCAGTAGAATTTATATCCCGAATTCATATGCTTCTTTACCAGGAAATGCAACAGTTCCAGACAGCCGGCTTAATGGTTATTAACTGAATTTATGTGGAAGGAAATACGGAAAAAGCAAGCTTTTAATGAAAGTATTGAATTATAAACCGGGTCCGTTCCCTCTCTTGCACATGCAAGCAGCAAGTGGAGTACATGTGTGATTCTCTAACGCGCATCTCTAGGCGCAGCGGCTGATCAGCGTATAAACGAAACTATTCATTTAGATTGTAAGGACAAAGAGATTCGGTCCAAATTTGAATGTCACTCATCAGCCGCTAGACCTGACAATCACATGGCTGGAGTGCGGGCGTAGCCACCAAACCAATATCAAGTAAGGCACGTGTCGCCGTCACTACGCTCTGATGTATGCATGGGTAAGACGCTAATTAATTAGGTACGCGCATGCCATTATGTAACACATTATTGTCTCTTCCTGTTTAGCTGAAGTTACCTTGCTATCAAGTCATTAAATAAACGTTGACTAAGACAGACATATATAGTCTGTCTTAGTCAAAAGTTCATTGATTTCCAGTTCATAATACCTAATGTTATTCAAAGCGTGACCCCAATTAGAAACTGGAAAAAA
This sequence comes from Tortricodes alternella, assembly GCA_947859335.1. Classification (NCBI taxonomy): domain Eukaryota; kingdom Metazoa; phylum Arthropoda; class Insecta; order Lepidoptera; family Tortricidae; genus Tortricodes; species Tortricodes alternella. Next base: position 22,995,321 of record OX401969.1, read on the forward strand.
CGCTACGAAGATAATGAATAATCTTATTCACCCACGTTTAGTTTTTGTGATGACGATGGGTTTTTATGCTTTATGTATACCTACGCAATTATAAGTTACATACACATAACGGCGTAGACGTATTAATGAGAGTAAAATTATATATCGAAAAAGCACTTTTTTTTAACTGTGTACAAAAAACGAGACGGTTGTTAATGCAACTCGTACCTCTAGATATATATTTTTTATTAGTATGTCCGCGCATATTTACTTCGATTTCGACCGATTTCGATAATTCCTTTTTGTCAATTGTTTCTTTTTTCAATGTTTGTAAGTATGTACCTGTATGTATGTTCGGGTCAAATCTTGCAAGCTGAATTACCTACAGCCACTTTCTTTTATCCAATAGAGCAGAGTTTTTACATATTGGTTCAGTTCTGATGACAATGCATTTTTATGTTAAGCATGACCTAAATCGACATCCAGGGTTAGCTCCAGATAAAGGAACTCTTCAACGGTCAACAGCAGAGATACGAAATATTGTGTAAGTTAAGTACGCATTTAATAGCAATTTAAAAAAAAATATATCGAAGCAATATAATCTGAAAGATATAGGGCACCTACTTTAACGAAACAAGACTAGGCTGCCTTGAGACGACTGTACAAACCAACTAGAATCATATTGCAATCCTTCTTATCGTAATGACGATATACTTATGTTGGAAGTGTAAGAGTAACGAAGTCTCTATCAAATAATTCATTAACTACCAGTGGCGAAACGTCAAATATTTCCTAAGGGAAGCCGGAAGAGTTAGAACCATACGTGAGAGTTTGACATTTAGTAAGAGTAACATGGACTTCATTGACAGCTAGCCGTATCTTTCTAGCTTGGTAAAGCCGTCAGGAATCGGCTTGTAGGCAGGCTCCGCCACTGTTAACTACCCTAATGATAACAATAATATCATTTATTTCAGGCCCATCAGTTTCTCATACATAAAAAGTACGTTACAGACTTACAAACTGATTACAATATAACTTAGAGACTTATTAAAATTACTAAAAATATTAAGCTAAGCAGTTGAACGCCTTAACCTTTACAAGAGCAAATTTGCATAAAATGACTTGACCATACAAAATTTAATCAGGCTGTCTGCATTACATAATAAATGCTACCAATCTCCATACCGGGTTTTATAAAGACCGTTAGACCAAATGTCACATCCAAATCAGTAAGATATTTGAAATTCGTGACCCAAATCTTTGTAAAAGCCAGCCTAAAAGTTGTTATATCAAACCATCAAATCTAGTCACAAGTCTTGGGTCTCCATTTAACATTGCCTAGGCGATTTCGCAAATTATTTTGCTACGATATGGTAGCCTTATTTGGTTAACAGTAAAAACGACCGCATCGTAAAACAACATACGTGACCAACCACGTTGTTTTGGACATTCAACTAATTCAATTTCGGAATCACGACGGTCTAATTGGATTCTTTGCTTAGGAAATTAACTTTGGTTATAAGATGTTGTACCGCACATAGCTTCAAGCTAAATCAGTCTGAAGGGTCAATCAGCTTATGAAATCTCAGTACAGAACGGAAATTTCAATTTAACCTCTCTGGGACGCTTTTAAGGGCTTCCTGCTTTCGTCCCAAGCGACGCGGCTTCGTCGTTTTTATTCTTCCTTGGTATTACTTAAAGAAACGACCTAAATTAACTGTGAAATGTATAAACAAGATACTATAATTTACTGATGTTGAATTAATCTACATGGTTTAATGTTTGGGTAGGACCCAAAAAATGTACTTACAGCATACATCCCGTATATATTTAGGGTTCCGTACCTCAAATGGAAAAAAGGAACCCTTATAGGATCACTTCGTTGTCCGTCTGTCTGTCTGTCTGTCTGTCAGTCTGTCTATCTGTCTGTCTGTCAGACTCGCACTTGACCGGCTTTTTTATCTATGTTCTCGCTGACTTTATTTCATGGGTCGGTTTGCTTTGCTTAATCGTCATCTCTATTCCTGTAGTGTGAATCTTTTTCGTGCCCAGCGGCTGATCAGATGATAAACGAAACTATTAATTTAGACTGTAAGGACAAAGCCATTCGGTCTAAATTTGAATGTCCCCTCATCGCTGATCAGTCGCTGCACAAGTTAGAGAATCACATGGCTGAGCCTTATCTATTTTCTAGTTAACATATACTTAGGATGGTTCGAATTATTACTTACTTAAGATTTTGCCTCAACTAATTTAATTAACTAAGTAAAAGTTTGCCAACCTCATCTAGCGCTTTCTGGTCTTTCATACACCAGTTACATTTAATTATTGTTACTTAAAAAATTTAATTGTTACGTTAACAATTATTTTTTGCACTTTTAGAAACATGAAACTACAAATGCTACTTTATTAGGTATTTATTGTAAGTATTTTTTTTTTTTTTATAATTGTGTTAGTCGTTCTACCAAATGGAAACGAGAAACAAATTATTTATTAATCATCCTAAACTAAGACGTACACAACAGTATTGTTTTCTATTCTATTGATTACATGAAATTTATTTAGAAAAAAATAAGCTGCAACAACTGCGGTTATTGGTTGACCGGGAGGGCCGCCCCATCGTAAGTAATTAGTAAGTAGAAACAAAAGGTTTAATTTTTAAAAACACCACCTTCTAAATGAGTTCCGTTTTGTTGCTGGCACTCCCGACTACGCAATAGGGATGTTTCCTGGGTAAAAAAATTGTAATTCTAATAAGTCCGTCCGTCAGTTAGATTGTCAAAAATATTGAGCACGTATTTTTTTGATTTATCAAATCAATCAAAATTGACAAAGATAACGCGCATCAAAGTTCGGGAGTGGGGGCTAATGACATCACTTACTGGTAAATAGTGTATAAAGTCGTGACCTCACGCGGAACTTCAACGCACTAACTATATCTTCGTAATTTTTGTTTAATTGACAAAAGAAAAAATATGTGTTCAATATTTTTATAATGTAAATGACGGACGAATTCGATTTTTTCAGGAAACTAGCCTATTGTTGGAAACGATGCTGAAAATCATCACTTATGGTAGGTACATAAGCTGCCTGTTTGCTTAATATTCGTTTTTGAACCAGTTGCTTCAAACTTTTCGACCAAAATTTTGATTATATTGACGCTGGTGCACTCACTTAAATGATGAAATCCGTATTCAATTATAAAAAGGCATCGCGTAGTAACTTAAGCCTGGTTTTCTTCAAAAGTGTTTACCTAGAAACCACGTTGTTTTTCCGTGAAACGCTTCATCCTGATCAAAAATGTACAAAATGACGTTTAATTTCCCGCCATCCGTTGTATGTACCCTTAGATTATAGAAGTAAAAGATACGCTGTAAATTAATTGAACCTACGACTGTAAATGCTACGCTGCTCCCGCAAACATCAGCGCCCTAATGAAAAAACAAGATGGCTGTATTTTATTAGTACGTCGATTTCAATAGTACTTTATGCAACGGTTGCATAATGATAGGCCTTAAAACACTAGTGCGGTTTTCATGAAACGAGCCGATAGGCGAGTTTCATAATAAGATCGCACGAGTGTTTTAAGGCCAAATTATGCAGAGTTGCATACATAACTTTATCTACCTACACACATATTATAAATCCTCCATGATGGGTTCAGAAACAATATTTTCTGGCAACAAGTTATTTGTTGCAATCGTGGCTGCATATTTCCGATATCCGGCGCAATTTCACATCACACACACTCCGAGAAGACTACTTACTATTCATATTTTCAACTAAAATGTAAATAAATGACAAACAACTTTTTCTATTCAATTCAACAACAATTCTACTTTCGTTCAGCAAAACACCACACATAATGGCGGCAATTCGATCCTCCGTCAAGACCATTTTTTTTTAAATCATAGACAAGCGAATGAAGTGTCTATTCTCATGTCACTCGAGATCAAATGTCGTTCGGTTTATATTAAAAAAACATACTGAATAGATGTTTCGTATCAATAACTGTTTAATATCTATGGATACTAGAATAGAGACCCACTTGAGTTTTGACAGCTGTTCCAAATTTAATCTCATTTCTTTACTAAAAACTATAAAGAAATAACATTGCAGCACTGGTTTTTCCTAATTGGTTGTCAAAATGGTGGTCATTTCCTATGGTTTTTGATGAAACAATGGAGGTTTTATGATATGGGTGTAGATAAATATGTTTTTTCGCCTTACGTCAGCCAGTGACAGTATGACCAAATTACGAAGATTGTAATAATGCTGTCACAAATAAACACTAAATTGCCAATATTATTTAGTATCATAACCTTACAGGCCTAACAAATGCGCATATGTTTTGTATGAATCCGTGGCCTGTATAGTTGACGTTTTAGGCGGCATGGCTTGACGGTTTCAACGTTTACTCTATTAGTATTCTATACTCTAAGTATGTACCGGACAAATAATATTTTACAAAAAAATCTGTGTTGCCATTTGCAAAAATGTATGGCCCAACCTATATAAGGTCAGCTTATAAAAATACAAATAGTAACTCTTTTTAGCCGACTTCATTCTAGGATATATTTACGTAACGAAGAGATATTTTTTCTACATATTTTGAAATAACATTGAAAGGGTTTCTAGCCGAAATATGTATTTCCATTTTGTTATTTTTAGCCGGAAGTTTCATCGAGATAACCATTACCTCTAAACGTTTTGTATGGCTGCTAATTGTTTTTGAAGGCTAAAACAAATACGGTTGCTATTCTTATTCTAAGCAAATGTATACGTTTGACTATGTATATGGGTAAGCCATATACGTTGATTGTGTGATGACAGTCCGTATAAATCATTCGTATTCTAGACAGACCAGAGTCTAGTTACCAGAGTGACGATTTCGATCAGTTAGACAAAAGTCGAATATACGCCCTGGTTTTTTGCTTGCCGATTTCAGGATTGCACTGATAGTGAAAGTTGTGCGTACTGTCACAAGTACTATTAATACGTAGCGGCTTATCAAGTAGTATTATGGTATAACAACAGTACAAACAGAACAGTGGTTATCTTCAAACAAAGGTATAAGTATAGTTCGCGCGCTTGTATCTGTGCGCGCCTTGTAAAGACGTAGGTACGCGTCACAAGGAATCGAAGCGAGCCTTGCAGTTAGGGCATGCAATTCCGGAATTGGTTTGCATGGCAGTTCCGTAACTTCCGCGATTGGGATCGATACTGACATCCACTGACCAGTTCCGGAATTGGCTACTTGCATGATTTTTATTTCATCTTATTTTTGAAAATACTGAGTCATAGAAACCCAACTGTGTTCGCAAAACATTATTGTGTTGTTTTTTTTTCGAGATACGACGCTTTTAAAAGTCCTAGTTCATACCACTCACAAAAACGCTCCATACAAAATGGCCCTGAAGTATGACGTCACGGTTCTGTTAGAGTGTATTAAAAAAAAGCCCAATGTAAAAAGAGCCCTGACGGTCATACATTTTATATGGCCGTCAGGGCTCTTTTTACATTGGTTTTGTATACAACTATATGAAATTCGCAATTATTTCCGAAAGTACTGTTTTTAGGCCAATATCGTAGAATTAAAAAATGACAGAAATTTGATGAGGATGTCAAGAACTAGTAATTCAGAACTAAAAAGCAATATTTATTTTTCACTTATTTTGTAAATTTTTGACCCTTAATAGAATAAAAAGTAACCGTCAAAATGATCTTTTTGTTTCTTTGACATGCATATATTTCTGTGGAACGGTAGTATAATATTAATATTTGTTACTATAGTCAAGTAGCCAATTGCATGCCCTGCTTGCAGTGTTGCCAGTTTTTGCCTGTAAAATTGTAAATTGTAGCTTCGTGAAACGGGCGCCGGCGCGGTGGTAATGTTGCCATCACGCTGTTGTGACCCGGACTTTAGTCAGACCTTACCCACCCGGACGAAAGAAGATACCTCCCAAAGGGCTGGCGATGAATTACTTTTCTGTTTATAATATGGTAAAATAAACGTCCTTGATAAACGCAGGATCCTGGTAGCTTGTTAATGCAATGCTTTTAATTATCTAAAGGCCGGGGCAAACCAAACGGTTGCGGCGCGTTTGCGGCGCGAACGCGGGTCCGCGCCGTTGTCGAACGGCGCGGGCGAATATACCATGCCACACCGCGGCGGCGCGGGACCGCGGCGGTCCCGCGGTTACTTTGGTGTGGCATGGTAAATTCGCTCGCGATGTTCGACAACGGCGCGGACCCGCGTTCGCGCCTCAAACGCGCCGCAACCACGTTTGGTGTGCCCGGGCCTTAAGGTCTGTTCGGCGAGAGTTGATAAAAAAAGTAAAAAGTCAGGGCTTCTTAACTTATTACAAATAGCGGCCCGCTAATTATTTTTACACTAGACTTTAGACAACGTTACTTGAATGACAAAGGATAAATTCGTAGTTATTCTATTTTAGTGAATTAATAGTAGTTTATGCAACGGTTGCATATTGATAGGCCTTAAAACACTAGTGCGGTTTTATGAAACGAGCTTTTAGCGAGTTTCATAATAAGATCGCACGTGTGTTTTAAGGCCAAATTATGCAGAGTTGCATACATAACTTTATCTACACACATATTATAAATCCTCCATGATGGGTTCAGAAACAATATTTTCTGGCAACAAGTTATTTGTTGCAATCGTGGCTGCATATTTCCGATATCCGGCGCATTTTCACATCACACACACTCCGAGAAGACTACTTACTATTCATATTTTCAACTAAAATGTAAATTACAAACAACTTTTTCTATTCAATTCAACAAAATTCTACTTTCGTTCAGCAAAACGTCAACATAATGGCGGCGATTCGTTTTTTTTTTAAATCATAGACAAACCCATTTGAGTTTTGACAGCTGTTCCAAATTTAATCTCATTTCTTTACTAAAAACGATAAAGAAGTCATGTTATTTCTTTATCGCAGCACTGGTTTTTCCTAATTGGTTGTCAAAATGGTGGTCATTCCCTACGGTTTTTGATTAACCAATGGAGGTTTTATGATATGGGTGTAGAAAAAAATGTTTTGCGTACACAGATCGGCTATTACTCAGCACTTTCCAGTACAAGACGAAACAAAAATGATGCACGTTCGCTGCCGTAACTCGAACTACAATAGTAGTTTATGCAACGGTTGCATAATGATAGGCCTTAAAACACTAGTGCGGTTTTCATGAAACGAGCTTTAGCGAGTTTCGTAATAAGATCGCACGTGTGTTTTAAGGCCAAATTATGCAGAGTTGCATACATAAATTTATCTACACACATATTATAAATCCTCCATGATGGGTTCAGAAACAATATTTTCTAGCAACAAGTTATTTGTTGCAATCGTGGCTGCATATTTCCGATATCCGGCGCATTTTCACATTACACACACTCCGAGAAGATTACTTACTATTCATATTTTCAACTAAAATGTAAATTACAAACAACTTTTTCTATTCAATTCCACAACAATTCTCCTTTCGTTCAGCAAAACGCCAACATGGCGGCGGGACCATTTAAAAAAAAATCATACATAAACGGATGAAGTCTCTATTCTCACGTCACTCGAGATCAAAATATTTCGCAGTTTATATTAAAAAAACAACTGAATTGACGTTTCGTATCAATAACTGTTTTAATATCTATGGATACTAAAATAGAGACCCACTTGAGTTTTGACAGCTGTTCCAAATTTAATCTCATTTCTTTACTAAAAACGATAAAGAAGTCATGTTATTTCTTTATCGCAGCACTGGTTTTTCCTAATTGGTTGTCAAAATGGTGGTCATTTCCTACGGTTTTTGATTAACCAATGGAGGTTTTATGATATGGGTGTAGATAAATTATATTTATTTCATAGAATATTATTATTGAATAGCCTAACTGTATAAAAAGAAAGCAACACGCGAACAGAACACCCCAACGCCACACTCGAAGCCAATGACATTATTATATGTAGAAAGACACAAGACACGTTATATCCATACTCAACGCGTTTTAAACATGTGCCATAGATATTTTTTTCTTTTTCGTTTCTTTGGCTGAAGCCAGTGCAGATTATTGAATTTATATGACATTTGACGCGGACATATAAGACATTAATTTGCAATATGGCGACTGTGTATATGAACATAACAAATATATTTCTTTCACCGCCGTCCGCCCGGCGCGAAACTGCAGTGATAACATCTGCGTCCCTCGTACCACGAAACTCAGTACGCGCGGCGATAAGCGGCGCACGTCATACAGTTTGCGATAGTTAAGCGACAGTCGCTATTTCGAAACGATATCATAATATTTATCAACTCTCGGCAAACAGACCATAACTCTGCCATGTCTTGCCATATGAGAGTTCCACATTGAAATGTATAGTAAGGAACTGCTCAAAGCAATTCTCGCGACGCTTACTTCTGAGGTGTCACAACGCGAATCTGACACCATCGCAGGTTCAGCCGCATGGCAACCACGGTCCTTGACACCCGTTTAAGTGACACTATTATAATTAAGTACTTATCTAGTACAATTCCACAACCGGATAGACCGCACCACCGACCCCACCGACCCCACCGTCCACAAAGATATAATAGCGTGTGAATCAAGCAATATTAGACTTGTATGTATGTCGTAAGAACTAAGACATCAGCAATAGGGTGTGGTTAAGCCATTGCGCTGGTGTTTGACAACCTTCTATGTGACTTGTTACACGAAATTGTACTGATAGGCATATCCTTCTTTTGAGATCTTTGGAGTAACAAAACAAAGTAAATAATTTATGGTTTCTTTGTCACTTAGACCAATGTTCAATAGCGGTACAAAGGACCTAACACCGTAGTTTTAATCGCGGGCATAAGCTCGTGAAAATGTTTATCTAATTGCTAGGAGGACGGCGTAACATACATATGCGTTGTGTACGCTTGCGTTTTTGTTTTCTCCCAATGCATTGTAATGATATTTAAGAACAGGATGATAAGTGAACAAACATTATGCGCGCATTGACATTATCAGCAAGGTTTATGGTGTCTGCTATCACTAATTCGTCTGAAACCACGATAACATTATACGTGTTCTCAAACAATAGGTAAGCCTTGATGAAAATATGTAGTAGTGCCTGAAGTTTTCGCTGTCGAATGTTACACGAGCAAATAGTGCCAGGATTAAACTAAAGAACGAGATACTAGAATTTGATGATAAAACAGTGTTTCTAGGTGTTACTCTTGATTCATCTGAACCTGACTAGGAGACTTCATAGTGTTCTCTATACTATATTTGATAGTTTTTCATATTCGTATATTTGTATTATTAGGACATGAAATGTTATATTTCAAATTGTTTCTTTTGATATTTGGAGACCTTACATCTCCATCTTTATATTTGACCGTGGAGACTGTCTACACCTCCATTTAACTTAGATTAATTGATTTAGATGTTTCTTTGCTTAAATTTGTATTTTTATTATTCTGACTCTTAGAGACTTTATACATCTCTAAGTCACTTAACTTTTCCAGACGCGGAGACTATATTTCTCCCTTATTAGTTATTTATTAGAATTAATTTGTACCCATTAGGCTTTTATGTTGCACATTTTGCGTTAGTTTTTAGATAAAACTGTACTGCCAAAGTTGAAAAAAGACTTACTGCTGAGTTTTTCGCGGCGTTTCTTCTCAGCACATGTCAGCTTTCGAAGCGCTGGTAGATTCAGACATGTGAAAGAGCCCAGGTGGCCTACTTGCAAAATAAATATTTTCATTTTCATTTTTTATTTTCCTGGCTGCGCGCCAGGCTGCGGCAGCCGGTAAAACATATGGGATTCGTGGCTGCCTAGTGCACGGACTCCCATACAACATCATGTGTTCTACTGGCTACCGCAGCCTGGCTGCGCAGCCAGGTTGCCCTAGTGCGCCGGGGGCCTTAACAATAAAGTCGATTTTTGCGCACCGATCCATAATTCAACATTATACAGGTCTCATACTCTACTAGTTGAGTTTTATTCTAGAACTAGCCGTGAGCCTGTAACGCGGCGCTATCACCGACTCGTACAATACTCCTTCAATGCCGACAACTTCTTTTTCTTCTTCAATTCCTTTTTCCCAAATTAAAATTTCGATCGATGGATCGATTCAGACATAAATCATCATACCATAATAAATCTGGGGCTCAGAAAGGTCGATTTTCACATTGCCTTCGAATTTATTGATAGAGCTTCCCATTCACATAGTACATTATTATTTAAATACCTACCTAATCTCTGAAGAAGCTTCATATAAACAAGAGTGCAGTGTCCTTAATGAAGGAAAGACAAATACTAACCAGTTATCTTATTGTGAACACAAAGAATTTACCATTGAGGCACTTACATGTAAGTAAAGTGTCACAAAAAGCCTTCCCAAACATCCCATCCACATCATTATCATAGTACCCATATTTATTTATAATTAAGTGTTTTTATACCATTGTTACAGAGTGTTACTCCTCTGCTGCACTGGGAGTGAAGAAATGGCATAGAATGCGTGCAGATGCTTATCATCCTGGCATGTCGTAAAAGGGACGGGTCCTCTCCAACATGGTGGGCTATTTTTATGGGCGATGGGCTGATCACCTGTCACCATACGGTTCATCATACCATCTTAGGACTAATTAATCAAACGTGGCCACAAGTAGTCTTGTGGCTCTGCCCACCCCATTAGGGATTTCGGGCGTGATAATATGTATGTATGTATGTATGTTACAGAGTGCCTCGTAGGTATCTTATTTAATAATTTTACCGTTACTACATGCCGTTGTTTACCTGGTATCATAGACCCTCACCTGCATTCAGAATTCAGAGCAGAAACCAACGTCCCAAGTCCTGTGGGTTTCCCATCGCAAACACCTCAGAAATACAACCAAATTTTACTTAATGTATTTGAGGATGAATTTTCAAATTTTCGCCTGTGTGGTGCCAGCTAAGAATAGCATCGCCCCATCTCCTCCCGTGGGTGTCGTAAAAGGCGACAGGGGACCGAACGAAGGATGGGCAGCAGCGTCCTCCGAGTATAGTACGAATTCTTCCCCAAGTCCCGATCGCATTAGCTCCTTATCTGACGAACAAAGCCATTGTCTTTCATTGTGAAGTGTAACCGCCAAGCGCTACTTTGATAGCAGGTACTAACTGCTAAAACCATTTCACACAAAAAGGGTGTTTATGTCTAAGGTAAGAAGGTTCTCATTAAAATACAGGGTATGTCAGCTATTGAACATTTTGTATTTACGACAGCAGTAAAGTGACCATGGAAGCATAGTATAACTAACAGAATTTGATACTATGTTGAAACTTTCACTTTATGTTATATTATTATAGTATGTTATTTATGTAACTACATTTTTGTACATAAAGATTTATATTGTTATAAAATGGCTTATTATTTTAATTTAAATATTACGTTAATTATTTGTTTTACATCATTTATTCTTTTAGATATTTAACATAATTAATTTTCTTTGAATTGTGCACTTTATTTATGTTACATTATTGTATTTTATTAATGTAACGACATTTGTGTACATAAATAAATAAATAAATAAGCATATATATTGTTATAAAATGGCTTATTATTTTTAATTTAAATATTACGTTAATTATTTGTTTTACATCATTTATTTTTTTAGATATTTAACATACGTAATTTAATATATATATATTTTTTTTAATAATGTATATTCATATTTGTAAACTAGTATTAAAATGTGTTAGTCGTTCTATACCATCCATTTGCACTTAACGGCTGTTTTAAATACAAAATGTTCAATATTCTTACATACCATGTGTTTTAATTAGAACCTTTTTACCTTAGACATAAAGACCCTCTTTGTGTGAAATGGTTTTAGCAGTTTGTACCTGCTATTTCAAAGTAGCGCTTAGCGGTTACACTTCACAATGAAAGACAATGGCTTTGTTCGTCAGATAAGGAGCTAATGCGATCGGGACTTGGGGAAGAATTCGTACTATACCTATCATAACCAACTGTAGTCGCCAACCCGCCTGCCATGACAAATCTCCCCATTTTTGGTGAGTACTACTACTAGTATTAGTACAAAGTTACATAACTCATGTAAACCATTTCTATCTTCTAGACCCACCGGTTTAGGCTGTGCGCTTTCTCTCAGTGAGATTAGAATTTTATCAAGTGGATGGGATGGTTTAGATTGAGTGTATTTAAGTATGTGGATCGTTTTTTAAGATATCTATTAACATAGTTTAACACGAAGCTTTCGAATTGGGGTCAAAACACTTACAATAATAAACAGTCTTATCAATGTGAGGTCAAGACTGTCATAAGGGTACGGAATAGAAATTCACCGATAAAAACGCTGACCCACATTATAAGTATGTCTTTTGTTAATAGTTCGTGAAGATAAAAAAAGTTTACTTTAAAAACGATAGATCATGCCATAAACTAGAAGTTTTTTTTGATAGAATCTATTATTAACCTTCATGCCAAGATACGGTCTGGTGTAGTCAAAGGCTTTGATGAAAAAATATATTTGGAAAAACAGCCAAAATCCACAAGACATTAAGCATTCTTTTTACGTATCGTACGAAACTAAGTCATAATCTTGTATAAAGTCATAAACTCATAATGGGTGATGATATGATATGATATGAGATATGACTATTTAAGCTAAGCTTAAGCATTAAGTGTTATTTGAATTTTGTTCTGACATTGAGATATCACACAGTGTCATTAACATCTACTATTTTAGGCTTTCCGCACCTCAAAAGGAAAAAACGGAACCCATATAGGATCACTGGTGTGCCTGTCTGTTTGTCCGTCTATCACAGCCAATTTGCTGCGAAACTCCTGAACCGATTGAGTTGAAATTTGGTACACATATGTAAGTCGGTGACCGCAACACGGACGTGTAACGTAAATAAATGAATTTTAAACATGAATTGAATGAAAAGTGACCCAATTGGGGGGCAGATTAGTAAATTAATAAAAATAAGTTTTGCAAATTATATCTATCGTCTAACATATCAAATTAAAGGGGTCATTTTGAGAATCTTAAATATATATTTTCGGAATTTTAAAATGAATAGTTTGGAAGTAATTTGGGAAAATAGGCGAAAATTGACCATACCCCCCTTACCTCTTAAATTACTGGGCCTAAATTTTTGAAAAAAAATACAGAAAATAGGTCTTTAGCTATAAATTACAGGAAACCTATAAGAAGTCTTTGGTATCTAAAGTAACATAGGATACCTCAGATAATCATGTACGAAACGGAACTCCACGCGAGTTTAACTCGCACTTGTCCGGTTTTTTTTTTATAATGGCAATATCATCATATTCCTAGCGCTGTCATCTGACCTGCCCATAAACCTTGTGACAGGGGAACCAGACCAGACATTGAAGTACCTAAATGTGTAGATTGCTTCACGATGTTTTCCATCACCGTGAGAGCATTGGCAGTTTGAGGGTAGGTAATGTACATAAGTTAGAAAACTCATTGGTGTGACCGCTTGGATTCAAACACGTACCTCACGATCACTAGTCGATATCCTTAGCAACTAACTAGCTTATCGACGCTCGTATGTAGAACCTCTCTAATAACGATACTAATTACTTTGCTTTAATGAGAATAGCGACGTCGTCCTTTCTAAATACCCAAAGAATTTTTAATTATTCTTTTGGTTAACAATTTGTCCATATTAAAATACTATACTCGTTACTCCCTCGGGAACTTTTAAATTTTCCGGGTTAAAAAGTAGTCTATGTGTCAAAATCCGTCCAGCCGTTTTAACGGGAAGAGGTAACAAACATACATACACACACACACACACACACACACACACACACACAAACTTTCGCATTTATAATATTAGTAGGATTATCGCTTGGCATTTCCGCAGTGATACTAATATGTAGTACCGATACAAAAAAAAATATTTACTGAAAAGCACGTTTCTAGCTCAAAATAATAAGGATGGTGAATATTGAGGTAACTTATGTATAGGTAAATTAAACAATTTTTTTTATGATACAGTAACATATATACTTATGCAATATCTATACAAACTTTAATATATTTTCAGATGCGTATTCGCTTAATTTAGAATGATCATACAGTTTTCTTTACATTATGAGGTATTTTTCTTGCCAATTAATGACTAGTAGAATAATTAATTATCCGTGCAAGTTAATCAGACAACCCTCGAGGCGAGAGCCCGTGCCTTTTCGATTAGTTTTAATTTATTATGAATCATAGGACTCTCTCATTGGAGTTCATAGTAGTTTTGAAATTGTCTAATTTTGGCTCGGGCCTTCATGAGGTTAATAAAGAACGCAGGGCTTTTTAATTCATAAAACCCTTTCAAATTATATATTATACATTAACTAGTCTTCATGTAAACTTAATAAAAGCAAATAAACGTGCCAGACAAAGCTGATACCACGAGTCAACCCTTTATTAAAGCGAATTTGAACGGATACGTTCTGTTCCAGTATAGATACCTACATATAATATTATGTATCAAGGCAAGCATGACGATCATTACTCCAGGCCGCGACAATCACGTGCCATACATTGTCCATTAAATGAGCCTCAATCACCACAATCACATTTATAATTGTCAATTTGACCTACATGCAGTTCATCGTTATTGAGATCACAATATTCCTAAAAATGCGTTATGATTCAACAATTCGTCCCCGTAGTAATTTAAATCCCACGTCAGAACGGAATGCTATTGTTAACTGAACGTGACATAAACAATTCGATCAGAGATTTTATGGAGGCACGGACTCAAATGCATTCATTGAATGAAAAAAAGGCCACGGAGCGACTGACAAATCGTCGCAACCCAAATACAGAGATGCTAAAATACCGTTCGTCTTGCCAGAAACCTTTGATGGCGTAACTTTATTTTAAGATAAAAAGATCCGCTATGAAAATGATAAAGTTTCAACAAGCGTCACAAGCGTAAAAAGTATAGGAACTATCTTAAAGACGAATTACATCACTGGCAATGACAATGTTCGCTTGATATTCCTAAGTTATTACTAAAGTGATCATCAAGAATAAATACGAGGCATGACCCGTGAATACCTGCATCTACATTGCGATATAAAACATCGTGTTTTAACCGACTTCGAAAAAACCGAAGGAGGAGGTTCTCAATTTGACGCGTATATTTGCTTTTATCTTAATTACTACAACATGAATAATACTTAAAATCACCATAAACAATTGAAGAGTTCTGTTTCCAAATTGGTTAGCTTTCGGCCAAGGATCCGGCCAATTTCCCAGCATTAGACATAGTGCTGTAGAGGTGGAAGAACAAATACAGCAATAATCCCACGCAGATTATGAAGAACACTATACAGAAACACACAACACACTCGGACAAGTACATTTTTAGTTTATCCGTTCTGCTCATGTGAGGTCCTGGCAGATCCACACTTTCGTAAGACCACATCTTCACGGATCAGTTATCACTTATCAAGTTCTTTCGACCACAGTTATCTTGTGAAATTCTCGCAGCTATGTGCGTTCGTTATCGCCTTATCAAGTTTTGAATTAACGTCATCTATCGTGTATTTGCTTCCCGCATTACGGTTTGTTTGATACATTTTCCGTCACAATATTCCGGAGCTTGTTTTGATGCGCGGGCGGCTGTCCGCGGCGGTAGATCGCAAACGTTTGCGTTATTTTGCTTGCGCGCCGGCGCGTGTAATAACTTACGTTGAGTGCACTGTGTGCGTGTTACTTCAATGATAACCATTGTATTTAACTGTTTTATTGAAACAGGCGTATAGCGGTTTTTTGGCATAATTGGTTTTTGATCATTGGGGAGGCCTATTTCAAGCAGTGGACGTCTTTCGGCTGAAATGATGATGATCCTTTGCTCAAGCAGTCGGTTAAAAATACGTAACCAAATCCTTCTAAATAAACTCATTGTTAATAAAACTTTGCTAAAGGGTAAATGCACAACAAAAGGGTATGCAAATGAATGGGGTCGGCTTAGCGATCGATCGATGCGCGCCCACACGCCGTTTGCGCATGTTTTGTATCACGCATAGATCTCTCTTGCCATACTAAGTATATTTAACTTTTAAAGACAATAATAGACAACAACAAAACGAGATGGCAAGACTTAAACATTAGCGAAAATTGGGTTCGGAGTCTGGTTGGCTGTCAGGCTAGATAAGTGCGACTTAAAAGAAAAACCTTATTGTTAAATAAAATAATTATATCTCATTACCTATATGAGATATAATTATTTTATTTAACAATAAGGTTTTTCTTTTAAGTCGCACTTATCTAGCCTGACAGCCAACCAGACTCCGAACCCAATTTTCGCTAATGTTTAAGTCTTGCCATCTCGTTTTGTTTATAAAAATACTAGCTGTGCCCGCGACTTCGTCCGCGTGGAATAGTGTGTGCGCTCATTGTGTACGGCGCGGTGTTAGCAAGTTTCTTACTCGCGTTAACTTCAGTTTCACATTTGGTAATTACTCCGTAAATGTAACATCAGCATAGCTCTATTATTTTGTCTCTTGTCGCAAACTTATAAAACATTTACATCAATCTTCCATACAACTTTTCATCCCCCCTTTTAACCCCTTACAACCCTTTTTTCGCATTAAAAAGTAGCCTATGTCCTTTCTCAGGCTAACTATCTGTGTATCAAATTTCATTTAAATCGGTTCAGTAGTTTTAGTTGCGCGACAGACAGACAGACAGACAGACAGAGTTACTTTCGCATTTATAATATTAGTAAGGATGAAGTATTCCTGCGTTATCAATTAACTAACACGCGATTCACTCCGCGTAGAATTCGGTATTCGTTATTTCGTCGGCAAAACAAAAAGTATCCTACCAATTTTCATCCAAATCCACCGAAGCGTGCGTGCGTGCGTGCTTGCGTGTGAGTGTATTATATACCAAAACGACAAGTAGAACTAGAAGATGTAGAATGGGATTGTATAAAACTTATAAATTTTTATTAAGTCCGTTCGTTATTTCGTCTTTTTGATAATTATTTTCATTTGAAAATGCATTTTTAATCTAAAAATAATAAGCAGAAAACGTTTAATATTACCCAGAGAACTGCAAAAGTACAAAGTCAACGTTACAATGGCTTTCTTTGGATAGGTAGGTACTCTGCCGACTCAACCCATAGTGAATGGTTGAATCAATATAGGTTAAATACTGGTTAATTATTATTATGGTGTACTAATATACTCGTTTTCTAGTTTATGTATTCACTATCTATCATGTTTCCTTTATCGCATCGCGAATCTTTATTTACGTTTAATACTCTGGGATTATGGTTAAGCCGACTTTTACATCATGTTGGTACGATAAGCAGTAGATATACATGCACGATAAAATTTATCGCTAAATATCCGAATGGTTTTTAAGCAATGAACTCTTTTCAGATGTACTTCTCAATAACCATCCTACAAGATGTAGATTTGGAATTACTATGCATATGGGCCAAACAGAAATTTAAGAAGGTTAGGTGAGCGTTCCAACTTCAAATAACAATTAGACACTAAACGACTAAGTTCTTTTTTTAATTGATAATTCTCTATGGCAGCCAGTTCAGATTAAACCCCCACCACACCACATGTTGGGGTAAATCGGTCTAATGGGGCCAGACGGCTCCCAGATGCACCCCCGTTCATAACGAGTGCAGACAAAAATAGACGTTAAGTTCTAAACATAAAGTAAATATTGAGATGATTTGAAATTGTAAGCTTTTTAAATATTGTGAATGGTGGCAGGGTCTGTCGGCGGCATTTTGTCGACGGTCGGCGTACGATTGAAAGCTTCGAAGTGTGCTAGTGTTTTTTCTCGATACGAAAGGTGGACGTCTATACAGGTTTGCACAAGATTTCACGAAGAAGGGGCGCGGACGCAAGGTGGGAACATATTTTTTTATCTTCTTGGGTATGTGTGCGTGTGTGTGTTAAATAAAACAAGTGAGTCATTCGAGCGCCGTTGCGTTAGCAGGTTTTTTGACAACTGGTTATTTTGACGAGATAAATGCCTGATTAGTGGCCAAATTCCGAAAGGCAGTCAATTTGATCTTTAGTTAAAGTGACGTTTTAGTGACTAGTTGAGGGCCATTTAACTATACGTTTCTAAATTCAGCCATAGGTGCTATATTAAAATAGGAACGATGAAATACAATTTGGGATTACCGTATTAGTTCTAGCAATATTCATACTCTCCTTGACATATACTTAAAGGTACATTTTAGGGATTGAAAAGTTAAAGTCAGTTAGTCAAATCGTTGTAAGTTGCTAATACTTATAGATAACTTTGTCCTTATGTAAAACTAGTCTATGTAGTTTGATAAAGCAAATAGGCAATACGTTTTGTTTTCAGATTACACTGTGGTTTTGAACCCTTAATATAACCGTTTATCCTTTTCATGCATGTGACCTTAACTTTAATATTTAACTCGCTTTTACCTTTTATTAATTAAATACAATATTAAAATAGTAAGGGATTTAAAATCTCAATCTAAAAAATTCAATTAAACTTCATATTACATTATAACCTTTAATATATGTAATGTAATATATATTAAACCTAGGGTATGTTAGGGAGTTGGTTAGCCGGCCCAAGCCGATGCAATCGTCGTCGGTTTCGATTTTAGATCCTCATTCTGGGTCACTTACTTCTCTTGGTTCAGCGGATTTTGTTCCCCGTACAACGCGGCGGGCCCTAGCAAAGTTGACACAACAAGTTATCCCTATCTTCTCTCAGTGCATCTCTTTCCCCGATAGATACTAGTATAAGAGAGACGCACTGGAGCGTAAGATGGAGATAACTTATCCTTGTGTGAACCTTGCTAGGGCCGCGTTATGTTACGGGGATATTCGAGCTGCTAAGTTCCGGGGCGATCCTTTTTAAATTCAAATAGGAATATATTTTATTTAAGTTCCTTTGACGAAGCCTCTTGCGGATCGCATTTTTGGTAGGTAAATGGGTGAGGCCTGGCCTGCAATTCTCGGTGCATTCGAGATAATGTCGATTGCGAGATTAAACGTAGGATTCATGCAGTTGTGTCAAACGTTTGTATGCACTGACGTTTAATCTCGATTGTGAGATTATCTCGAATGCACCGAGAATTGGGGGCCTGTTGCTAATGCATTTTTGTATCAACTTGACGAAGGCTGCGTTGCGGATTAGGTACAATTAAGTAATTATTAACATTTGAATAACATTTAAGTAACATTAATAATGAAATATTTAAAAACATACCTTAAGCTAACCTACGTATATGTACCTGTATTTAACTACATGCTGCTAAGAATAGAATTTGGCATATAAAGTAATTCTGCGTTTGAATAAAAACAAAACTCGTTTAAAAAGTGATAATAAAGCGGGTCTTTGTTCGACATTGGTCTGTGAAACAGATACGATCGTTGCTATAGTATAGAAATGTCATTATTTTTTGGTCACTTTCAGTTCTGTAATCGAATGTGTCCACATTATTAATATGTTTTTTTTTGCACAACAATATAAAATGGATTCATCCTTAATTGTCTTATTTGGTAAACAAGTTTCTAACCTCAAAACGCACCTTTTTTGGCTAAAAAAGCAATTTCTTCGTAAATAAAGCAACCGGAGATAATATTTTTCACCTAGGATTGCTTTAATCAGGATAAAAAAGCTGTTTCACCTAAAAAATGTACATTTTGAGGTTAGAAACTTGTTTACCAAATAAGACAAGTAAAAATGAATTCACTTTACGTATTTTTATTTATGCATTAAAGACTCAGAACCCGCGTGTGCGTGTGTTTATTATACTTAAGCGAAACAGTTTAAGGCCCGTATTAATAGTTTGTGCTCAAGACTGCTACCGAACTCAAGTAGCCATTTTTTCATACTTAAAGCCAAAGGTGTCTCATTCTTACGTAACAATGCGTCGCTATCAGTCTGGAGCATCCCTAGAAACCTTTCTAGAGTGTGTATGCTGGTTTTTGGTTTGTTCGTTTGTCCTTCTTTCACGCAACAACGGAGCAACGGATCGACGTGATTTTTTGCGCGGAGATAGTTTATGAGCACGAGAGTAACATAGTCCTCCTCTGCTGCACTGGGAGTGAAGAAATTGCATAGAATGCGTGCAGATGCTTATCATCCTGGCATGTCGTAAAAGTCGACTGAGGGACGGGTCCTCTCCAACATGGTGGACTATGTGTATGAGCGATGGGCTGATCACCTATCACCATACGGTTCATCATACCATCTTAGGACTAATTAATTAATCAAACGTGGCCACAAGTAGTATTGTGGCTCTGCCCACCGCATTAGGGATTTCGGGCGTGATGCTATGTATGTGTATGAGTAACATAGGCTACTTTTATTCTGAAAAAATGCACGGTTCCCGAGTGAACTGCGATAAACAAATTCTAAGCGGATAAAATCTCAGGCATGAGCAAGTAGACTATACACATGCGGGCATTATATTAGAAGTCTTATAGACAAAGCTAAATTATAAGGGGTAGTAGTTCCGCGGAACCCCTAATAAAGCACTCAGTGAGCTTTGAACTGAACCGAATATAAGCCAATTTGAAATAGTAGCAACCGTACAGTTGAAAAGGTCGTGTCGATTTGCGAATCCCCGACTACCAATGCAATAAAGCTTTGTCCTGTTTTAACGGGGAATGCTGAAAATGGAATGTTTTCATTTGGCTACAGGTTTTGCTGTACGTTTTTGAGCTGAATTACCTTTAATTACTAGGGGTTTTCGACTTGTGTCAATACTACCTCTATTTGCCTGTCTGTTACGTTTTCACAGCGAAAAGATTTTGATGAAAGGTATGGAGATTGTTTTAGTCCAGGGGAAGGACATAGACTAGTTTTTTTTAAGACAACCAACGCCTGAAAGGGTCAATTACGGACTGGAAAATTAATTAACGGCTATTTCTGGCGTGCCCAATGTTGTAATTGAAGGGAGAAGTTTCAAAATTTTAAAAGTCAGTAAAGGACATGAAGATTTGTTATTAGGGTTCCGTACCTCAAAAGGAAAAAAACGAAACCCTTATAGGATCACTCGTGTGTCTGTCTGTCTGTCTGTCTGTCCGTCTGTCACAGCCAATTTGCTCCGAAACTACTGGACCGATTGAGTTGAAATTTGGTACACATATGTAAATCGATGACCGCAACACGGACGCGTGACGTAAATATATGAATTTTAAACATGAGGACCACTTTTGGGGGGTAAATTAGAAAATTAAAAAAAAAGATTGCAACCTATATCGTGTGACATGTCAAATGAAAGGGCTTATTGTTAGGATCTTAAATATATTTTCTTTTGAATTTAAAATAAAATAGTTTAGAAGTTATTTAGGAAAATAGGCGAAAATTGACCATTCCCCCCCATTATTTCCGAAACTACTGGGACTAAAATACTGAAAAAAATACAGAAAATAGTTCTTTACCTATAGATTACAGGAAAACCTATAAGAAATCTATGGTATTTGAAGTAACGTAGTAAATTTCTGATAATCATGTACGGAACGGAACCCTCTCCTCGCGAGTTTAACTCGCACTTGTGCGGTTTTTTTTAAAGACATTTCCACGCAGACAAAGTTGCGGGTAAAAGTTCGGTGACTAATAAAACTAAGAGAAATTATAATTAATTCTTGATTCTCTAATGTTTATTTGAACAAGTTATATTTGTTATATCACGAGTAGGTTTATATGTATAGATGACAGCTTGTCTAGGTGAATTGATACGCGACAAGCGATTCTATCATAACGCAGGACTGGATTTTGGGTATCTCCAAAACCCCTTTGGAATACAAGAATTCTTAATAGCATAAATTAATTTATATTTTTTATGGTAAGTATATGAAACAGTTCTCAGTACCTAGTGAATGTGCTTGCACGATCTTGTGGCATGAACACTATACAATATAATCGTACGAAGGGCTACCACGATCAAAACCATTCATATACAGAGCATAGGTGATATCTAGAGTGAAAAGCTAGAATACAAATCATGCATATCGCATTACAAAACAGCGACCTAGTTTAGTTTCATAACTTACTTTGAATCGCGTTACGAAATCCCTTCCCTGAGTTGAAACAGTTTTTTATATATCACCTATATCAGTAGTGTAAATAAGGCCTTAGACTAAGTCTGGTTTTATGATACAGGCAGCAGCTAATAAAAAGTCATTTAAAAAGAATATGTAAAAAAGTTATGAGAAAAACATCTAGAGAGTATTTTTAACCTTGGTAGGAGCATAAGGATGCGGGTGGCAGTTCGAAATAGAAAGTTAATTACGGAATATGTCAGAGGGTGAGTTCTGTATTGTTCTGCTTATTTTATTACAGAACCATAATCTAACAAGTTTTTTATTTTCCTTTTTAGGGTTCTGTACCTCAAAAGGAAAAATACGGAACCCTTATAGGATCACTCGTGTGTCTGTCTGTCTGTCTATCTATCTGTCCGTCTCTCACAGCCAATTTGCTCCGAACCACTGGACCGATTGAGTTGAAATTTGGTATACATATGTAAGTCGGTGGCCGCAACACGGACGCGTAACATAAATAAATGAATTTTAAACATGGGGTAAATTGAAAAAACAAGAAAAGTTTTTGTGTACTACCGCGTGTGACATATCAAATGAAAGGGCTGGTTGTGGGGATCTAAAATATTTTTTTTATAATTTTAAGACGAATAGTTTTGAAGTTATTTAAGAAAAATAGGCGAAAATTGACCACTCCCCACCTTATCTCCGAAACTTCTGTGCCTAATATTTTGAAAAATATACAGAAAATATTAATTTACCCCTAAATTACAGGAAACCTTTAAAAAAGGAAATTTCATATAATCACGGAACCCTCTCCACGCGAGTTTAACTACTCGCACCGGACGGTTTTATGTCACTGCCACACCACGATAACTTGTAGGTGTATAAGATTGTTATCGCTCCATGCTATGTAATATGCTCGGCGCCATATTACCTCTTAGTTATTTGGCGGCTGCGGCTTAGGTACTAAGTATATTATCCTATGCTATGTTAAGTTGCTTATTATAGATTGAGTAAAGAATACTTTCGGTATGATTCCCCGTCCTCCGGCACAGTACGCGTTTCACTACCACTGAGTCAATTGTCTAAAAGCTTGTCTTATGCATATTTTATAGTATTTTAATTTGAGTTAAGAAAACCAATATGTAATATGTAAGTGGATCATTATAGAGCTGAAGAGCAAGAGTTTTGTTGGAAATTGTATCCTTATTATAAATATTATTGCGGTTCATTTGTTAAAGATAAAGATAGACCTTTTGTCAGTATCTGCCGACTGACATATTATATAGGAGGCACCATTTCAATATACTTACTAAGTACAACATATAGATGCAGACAGCGCATTGATAATCTAGGTTAGACGGCGGCTGATTAGACGCGTAACGGGTCTAACCTAGTCCGTTCAATTTAGCTTAAGGGAATTTTCAAGCAGCGTAGTAGTATATTATTAACCAAGGGGTGCAATGATAATTTTACCCTTCATCATAAATGCGAGAAGATGAAAAATATCTGTTGTGAAAAAACGTTTAAACGTCAAAATTATCCAAAATGTATCCGTCGAGTCATACAAAAATCATTGTTATCTGTAGAGTAACGCCTTACTTGGAAATTAAAAAGCAGGCCCTTAAGGTAATATAATAGATACATTTATAAAAGTTATCATCATGTTTCATATTAAATGTATAACTTTAGCGTAGATAGAATTAAATCTCAACAGCGAAAAGAGTCATAGTATTTTGATAAATGAACAAATTTTGCGAAAATGATTATACTTGATTCTCTCGATTCTTCTAGTCCGCTACTTTATGAAATCTGCGTACAACTTTGAAATTGACTACGGTGTGTGTGTACCGAAAATAAGCTTCTAAGCAAACCCTGTTTTTCGCAGAATGATACCAGATCTTGCCACTCCAGCGATGTCTCAAGAAGTCCCGAAGAAGTTGACAGCGTACGAGCTCCACAAAGCGTTGCTGAAAAGCTTGCTTAAAGATGGCCCAATCGTCGACGACCACATCCACAGAATGCTAATCGAGTACGCTTACAGAGGTTGTAATGTTAGCTATAATGGACATTCTACTGCGCAATAACACACATTTATATAAAATAGAAAAAAAAATGAAGAATTACGTTTATTCGTATGTCTGATATATTAATTCAGATAAAACCAGTGATTAAATTTTGCGAATATTGTGAACCTAGCATAAATGATGGTGCGTGGGTACCGCAGTTACAGAATGCTCTGATAAATTATTTACTCCAATTGGCTAACTTATGTAAATATTTCGTAATGTACGTATCACAAAAGTATCGAAAAAGGACAAGGATATTATATATAGAGTAAAATAATAATGGATGTCGTGACAACAGCGTAGGCAGGCAAATCAAAACGACCCATTACCTATTACACTTAATATATTTACACTACTTACTTAGATTGCCTATGAGAGGCATGGATATTTATATTATTTATATATATTAATTTATTTATTGGATGGTGAATCCTCTTTTATGGCTCTCATATTGGTAATTTTAAAATACATTTAAAATTACTTCACTGACATATTCAAAGTAATAACTATCGATATAAAGATCATCTTAGTTTTCATTTATAGAAGTAGATACGATATTAGAGCCTGTTTCTGAAAATTTATAAAACTGCTTTCGTTAACGTTTGCGTTAGGTAATTTAGAACTCACTTTGTATAAATAAGATATCGTCTGTTATAAATCAATTATTGTGAGGTATCTACAATGTCCTGTCATATATAAATAAATAAATAAATAAATAAATCAGGGGACAATCTTTACACAAATCGATCTAGTCCCAAAGTAAGCTCTAAAGGCTTGTGTTATGAGTACTAGACGACGATATCAATACTTATATAGAGAAATAAATACTTAAATACATAGGAAACATCCAAGACTCAGGAACAAACATTCGTGCTCATCACACAAATATTTGCCCTTACAGGGGATCGAACCCGGGACGCTTGCGTCGTAGGCAGGGTCACTACCAACTAGGCTATCCGCGTCGTCAACGTCGTCGTCGTTATAAAGATTAAGCTACCGCAGATGTACACCGGGATATAGTTAAACATGTTCACATTATACTTACTAATTAGAACGCTTTTCTTGGTGGGCACCCTGCTTGCAAGATAATAAGACGAGTTCAAAGACCACACCCGACTCGACAAAGGAAAAATTCTTTTTGCTTTCATTATTTTTGTTTACGGGAATGTCTCATCACACAAAGTAATATGTACTTAACCTTATTTATATCCTAGACAACGTTACTTGAATGACAAAGGATAAATTCGTAGTTATTCTATTTTAGTGAATTAATAGTAGTTTATGCAACGGTTGCATAATGATAGGCCTTAAAACACTAGTGCGGTTTTATGAAACGAGCTTTTAGCGAGTTTCATAATAAGATCGCACGTGTGTTTTAAGGCCAAATTATGCAGAGTTGCATACATAACTTTATCTACACACATATTATAAATCCTCCATGATGGGTTCAGAAACAATATTTTCTGGCAACAAGTTATTTGTTGCAATCGTGGCTGCATATTTCCGATATCCGGCGCATTATCACATCACACACACTCCGAGAACACTACTTACTATTCATATTTTCAACTAAAATGTAAATTACAAACAACTTTTTCTATTCAATTCAACAAAATTCTACTTTCATTCAGCAATACGTCAACATAATGGCGGCCGTCCGTCAAGACCAGTTTTTTTTTTAAATCATAGACAAACGGATGAAGTCTCTATTCTCACTCGAGATCAAATATTGTGCAGTTTATATTAAAAAAACATACTGAATTGACGTTTCGTATCAATAACTGTTTTAATATCTATGGATACTAGAATAGAGACCCACTTGAGTTTGACAGCTGTTCCAAATTTAATCTCATTTCTTTACTAAAAACGATAAAGAAGTCATGTTATTTCTTCATCGCAGCACTGGTTTTTCCTAATTGGTTGTCAAAATGGTGGTCATTTCCTATGGTTTTTGATTAACCAATGGAGGTTTTATGATATGGGTGTAGATAAACAGAATTTTTTTAGCGGTAAAGTTCGAAATGTTTGATATTTTAGTGATTTTATTCCGCAAATTGTGACCTATTTTTCGTTTGAGCTGAACACGAAACTCGTTTTAGTATATTATTTCTGCCAGCATTCGCAAACGCGAGATTATTTTAAAATATAAATGTTCTTCCTTATTTAATATACTCGTAGTCTAATGCATTTAGCCAAAGTATGTCTAGTCTATTGAAATAAAACATTTTTTTCGATTTATTCGAAAATCTAGTTGATTTTAATGCATTACAATGACGCAAAACTAAGCACTGAATACATATATGTCTAGTCTCAATGATAATTAATATTATTTAATTTACTTATAATTATTATATATTTGGCAGATTACGACTTCTGTCCTAATAGTAATACTCATTAGATTAATTGACTATCGAATTATAGGTACAAATATTTTTCTATAAAATTAGTAATTTATATTTAATCATACTTTTAATCACGAATGTATTATGAAATAGCGTAAAAGAAATAAACTATATAAATCTAAATACAGTTTTGTTTTGTTTTATTACCATCGCATTGACTACTAATCTACAGTAGTATACGACGGGTTCATATTGGCTGGTATAAAATACAAACTAATATATTAATAAGTCACATAATTTTCTTTGTCATAACCATCATTTCACATAATGGTCAATATTCATATAATATTACGCATAATTTATTAAGCTTTCATGTCTTAAAGCATAAATATCACCCGTTATAAAATTATTACACATAATCATTTCACACATAACGGTGGGTAACCATAATAAATGTTAGCATAAAAATGGAATTCCTAAATCCTAATTTTTAGACAATGAATTACTGCCGCCGTAGTTTCAAGTAATGTTAATATTGATTGATTTCACAGATTCATTTTTATCGAGTTCATTCAAGGACAGCACCATGAGCCATGAGCACTTTAAACATAAGTGACATAAACTCTTATGGCATAGTAAAGCTTTACTATTATAGATATAATACCTATGCTACTGTTAGCCGAATAATATTCATGCATAACGCTGATGATCCGAATTGTCGCAGGAATAAAATATTTTTGCATAAAATCATTAAGGAGACACGAACTCATTACAGCAACACATCAGAGCAGCAGAAAATATATTATTCCTTGCGAAGATTCGGATCATCAATGTTACCCATAAAGATTATTTGGCTAACCAACATTATGCGTAGTGTACGTATGCGAAGCTTGACTTTGTCATAAGAGTTGATGCCCATATTCACTTAAAGGCTTAAATTGCCCACGGTGAATGAGAGACTCGATAAAAAATTAAATTGTAAGGTTAATCAATAGTGAGGTTAAATGAAACTGCGACGGCAGTATTTCATAGTTTAAAATTAATTCAATTATTATGCTGAAACAAATCATGCATACAAATACACAACGTTGTGTTAAATGTTAATGCTTAATAATTTTATGACTGCTGATATTTATGCTTTATAGCATTCACTGCCGGCAACGCATAGGTATACTAATGTGTTTTCCGGACTTTCACCCTGTGCCTTGAACGCACATGTGCATTCAGCGCATAGGTATAGCAAGTCTGTAAGCGATTTGATAGGGAACCTGGCGAAGTCTTGGAGAGAAAATGCGGCAGTGAATGCGTTAAGAAATTATTTGCAAAATAATAAAATTATGACAAAGAAAATTATCCGAATAAAAAATATGACTTTGTATTTTATGGCAGCTAATATGAATCCGAAAGATGGTGACCCATATATAACAGATCATAGAATAAATTCTGAAACCAGTAATCAAGGGACTTTATTAAATTAAATAAAAAATATTAATTATAATTATGGAGGGGACTCTTTCTGTTTTTCGGTATATTTGCTTTAAATTTGTTAACCACTAATTTTGATGTGATTTTCACCATCATTATTTAGAGAGTTTCTTAGGAAAGGTTTAGGGAGGAGCATAATAAAATACCCTAGCGAAGCTGTGGCGGGTGCTAGATTTATATGATATGATGTGATCTCTGTGAATTTTGTATGAGCTTTAGCAAAACCCAAAGTTTATTTTAAAATGTCAGTGTATCATAATCGTATTGCTAATGTTTTGCATCGAAAACTGATACAGGCACTGTTCAGTTTGTAATTCAATTTCGATTCAGTATTGTTAGCGTTTAGCGCAGCAATATTCACCGTTAGTGCACTTTATTACCGAAAATTATAATTAAACTGAAATCCAAATCAAAACAATACGACATAGATATAAAATAATGCACTGTATTCTGTGGAAGGGCAACAAATAACTTAACGCATTTATCTTGGGACGTTTTATTTGACACACAATAGAGATTTATACTTAACAATTATAATTCGTAATCTTTGACTAGGTAGTGACTAGATTAGCCCACGGGGCCACCTGTTGCTTCGATTAGCAATTTTCAACCTTACGTTATCCATCTTAAGTACTAACCGGAGCCCATCAGAATGTTTTGCGTAGGAAGGTTTGACACCATTAACGAACACTTAACAAATAAGCACAGAACTCCGAAAGTGGTCGGGAAGAAAGTTACTCATTGGAGGGCTCCGGGCCCAGCAACACTCAGGCGACGGCCAACTCGTCGATCCCGCGGAGCAGCCGCGAGCGCAGCCGCGCGAACACGGGGTGTTGCGTGGGGATCCCGCGCCCGTGCAGAAAACGCAGCGTCTCCTGTGCGCACACCAGGAAGCCCAGTTGCTCCGGGTCCATGTCCACTGGCACCGAATCTAGCAGCGGGTCCTCGTTCTCGTCTCCGAACTCGTCCTGACCTTCGCTCTCCG
Source organism: Tortricodes alternella (assembly GCA_947859335.1). NCBI lineage: Eukaryota > Metazoa > Arthropoda > Insecta > Lepidoptera > Tortricidae > Tortricodes > Tortricodes alternella. The sequence continues at coordinate 23,024,246 of OX401969.1, forward strand.
AGCTCGCCTCGCGATGACTGTCATCCAGCTCCACCGAACATATCCGCCCAAACAGACGCTTGAGCGCCTGGCGCTTCTCAGCGTTCTCCGAATCGTGCAGCAGCGGCTCACTCCGCGACCGCTTGCCGCGCCGCTGCCTCTTCACCCTCATCTCCGCCTCCGATTCGTCACAATCGCGTTTACGCTTACTAGTCATTATCGAAGTTTGCCTGCCGGCGTCAGGATGCAAACTGCGAATGAGCCCGTGTACAGGGAATTGAAGGGTCTCGACGCGATTACACGGGCGTTGTCCCTCCCTCTCCGGCGGCAGCGTAGCGGGCGCGCGCGAGCGGGACGGCGATGGCAGCTGCACCGGAACAGCTGGGCGACCAGTTGCAGGGCGGGGGCACGCACGCTTTGTTTGATAAAGTTTATTCGGTGAAATAAAACTGTTAACCGCGATTGCGCGGCCGGCGGGGAGCGGGCGGGGTAGGACCGGCCCGGCCGGCAGCTGCGTCGCATCTGCCGCCCCGACTTCAGGTGGATTCCCAGACTCGTCTCAAGGCGCCGTTTCTATCGACTTAGCTCGGTGTAAACAAAGCAACCTGTTTCCTAATCTATGTAACTAAACTCTCCAAATTGATGAAACAGATAGATACAGTCGGAGCGCTCGAGCACTAACACCGAACACGATCCTTTGTTTAACATAGCTGCTACGACTGGCATAGTAAACAATCTTGTACAATGTGGTACAATTCTGCTTCAAAGTCCACGTCATTTAATCTGTATATCTAACCTAAAACACACGTACATTCCAATGAAGATGGAATATTCGGTTATCTCAAAACGTAGTTGATAAACCTATTTATATCTGACAAAAGTGAATATTCTGCTCGTGGACAGTGTGGAAAAACAGAGTTAAAAATAAAACGCATCCGCGCTCATCGTTCCACGGACATTTCAGGCCGCCTATATACAAGTAAACTAAGTATATAAATTGTAAAAATCAATACTGCCCGGCTTATGTACTATGGACAGGCTGTCGAACATAGTGAAATACAGGTGCAATCTGCGTATGTACTGGAGTGCATCTGTAGCGTTTTATCATATGGCGTTGTTGGACGCGCGATGCGCCGGGCTCGCAGTCTGTCAAAAAGAAATTATTTTCTTTGCAACTAAACTATTTAAATAGCCGTTACATAGCTACAATGAATTAGCATATATTGAATCTTTAAGAATTTATGAACCTCTTAGCTTGTATGCAAGTCGGGCCAGCATATCTAGGAATAACTGGTACATATTTAGTTATATAATATAACCTACTTAAGTGGTAATGGGCGGGGCACATTGCTCGCAGAATAGATGGCCGATATGGGGCCGTACACTTCTTGGGTGGCAACCGCGTACTAGAAGAATTGAACTAAGAATTGACGACCAGCGCCTCTATTCGGGAACGCTAAGTGATGTTGTAGCGACTCGAGAGTGAGATTTCTAATCCCACTCTTCCGCACGACGCGTAATGCGTAAAAGCGAGATGCGAGTCTCGCTCGCGGGTCGCTGCAGTATCAATTAGACGTTCCCGAATAGACGCCCTGCGGCCCTAACATGCATGCCACAAAGATATATTAAAACCGTTTATCTCTATGTGTATCTGTTTCCTCGGCACTAGTGTGAGAGAGACGCACTTAGAGATAAGATGGTCTATCTTATCTTAGTGTCATGCATGTTAGGGCTGCTGGGGGTCCTATTATGAGCTCTTAAGTCCAGGCAGTATCCGCCGTAAACTGAACCGCCTGAAGAATTCGTATTTAGAGCGTTCTAAACCCGGCCTCTTTAGTGCGCTCATAATACGAGTTTTCCAGGCAGTTGTCAGTTGTCCTGAACCTGGAAGATTGTGGGACTACGGTGGAAGCAAGCATTGTGGCGATTATTGGGCCTCATTAGGCCTGTCTAGCAATGAACGTTTTTCGGTTTACATAATAATGATGATAGCTAAAGCTACATAATACTCATTGCATAATAATCTGGCATTCCTAAGCAAAATTAATCATTGAAGAAACACAGTTAAAATGCCTTTTTACAATTTAAATTTCAGTATGTATACCTACATTTTTTTTGGGAATTTGTACATAGGTAAATCAATTTTCTGCAAGGAATTGCAACTGAGCCTTCAAGGTGCGGCGGTTTGCCGACCTCTGGCCTAGTAGTGTTTCGGACCTGATGTGCTACGGGCATTTCGGTGAAGGAAAAACATCGCGAGGAAACCTGAATACATGTGCGAAGTAATTCTAAGATGTGTGTGAAGTCTCCAATCCGCACTGGACCCGCGTGGGGACTGCTGGCCTGTACCCAGGAATGGTACGTATATAGGTGATAATGATGATGCAGAGCCAACTGAAGCATACGCATTTCAGAAATTTCATTGCAACTGGAATGCTTTGTGACACGACTTGGAAATACAATGTTTCAATGCAAAATGAACCTTGAGTCGTAGTATTAAAGGCCAAATCCTAATTGAAATCGATATTATTGACGACATACGGATTATAAGGCATTCAAAGGCATTCCTGAGACAGTTCCGTCTGTACAGAATTGGTACGTTGCCTGGCCTGTGAATGACTTGACTGCACAGACCATACAGGGTGGAACGGCACGAGGAACCTTTCCGAAAATTTAAGATTCTGTAAGGTCTGTTCGCCGAGAGTTGATAAATATTATGATATCGTTTCGAAATAGCGACTGTCGCTTAACTATCGCAAACTGTATGACGGGCGTCGCTTAAAGCCGCGCGCACTGAGTTTCGTGGTACGAGGGACGCAGATGTTGTCAGCTGCGGTGTATCGCCGAGCGGAAGGCGGCGAAAAATATATATTTGTTTTGTTCATACACACAATCGCCATATTGCAAATTAATGTCTTATATATGTGAGCGTCAAATGTCACATAAATTCAATAATCTGCACTGACTTCGGCCAAAGAAACGAAAAAGAAAAAAAATATTTATGACACATGTTTAAAACGCGTTGAGTATGGATATGACGTGTCTTGTGACATATAATATGTCATTGGCTTCGAGTGTGTCGTTGGGGTGTTCTGTTTGCGTGTTGCTTTCTGTTTTTACAGTTAGGCTATTCAATAATAATATTCTATGAAACAGATACTTTTTTTTCTTTAATTTTTTATTATCATCGGTAAATATAATTAAAGGGTCGCTATTTTGTAATGAGTTAAGAAGACCTGACTTTTTACTTTTTTTATTAACTCTCGCCGAACAGACTTTAGGCTTAGTTTTATATTTTTCTCCAAGAAACTATGTTAACAATTGTAGCCGTTTATAAGTTAAAGTAGTAGTATAGTTTGTTAAAGTTTAATCCAAATAAGTGAAGCCGTTCAACCCTATAAGCTATTTCGAACCAATATGTGGCTTAGGCTTGCCAAGTAGTACGAGCTACGCGGGTGTGTTAGGGTTGGCACCATAATTAAAAATGATTTATTTTAATAGTTTTTATTTTATTTTAAATAGACGTTGCTCACCATTACAAACTGATTGTAGATAATTTATATAATACGATATTTTCCGGGATATCCTAAAGACACCGCCTAACTTTTACTAACAAATAAAGCTGCAAACTTACGTGCCGGGGTTTTTTAACGCGCTATGACTGGTGCGTTCAACGTTATGCGTTAAGCGCACCGTCTGTAGGTCCGTCACTTATAGTTCTTTGACTCTAATGTCGGCAGCGGGGGTAGGCCGGCTATGCGAAGTCTATATGATATATGTTCTGTGCTTGACTGTATATGAGCAGAACTCGGAGGATTATTGGAATTGCTTGTTTGGAATACGACCATTTCGTTAATGTAGTCAAAGACACTGAAGGGCATAAAGACGATAGACTTAAATGGGCAATAAATAATGATAAGCCGAACGGCGCTCAATGGAAAATATTGGTTTGTAATGAGAGGCTTTGTGTAAACTAACTGATGAAATGAATGCGTTTATGTTTCTTCTTACACGTCAAAACGGAGCGACGCATCGACTTGATCTTTTGCATAGCAATAGTTGGAAAAGGACATGTACCGGAAATATGCACGGTCACCGCGGTAACGCTATATACGAATTCCACGCAGAAAAGCAGATGGTAATTAATAATTTCTAATAACATTATCTCTCTCACTCGGATTCTATGATCGAAGTACAAAACGCATGGTGTAATAATACTATGTTTTGTCCTCAGCTTCTTGGCAAAGGAAGCTCGGAGCACAGTTCATTATATCCAATAGACTCCGCAAAGCCGGGTGACCCCCGCTGCCAGCATTAGAGTCAAAGAACTATAAGCGGCGGGTCTACAGACAGGCAAAGGTGCGCTTAACGCAACGTACCGCTCTAAAATTAGCTTGTCTCACTCGGGAATCGAACCAGCTAAAAATTCAAAAATAAACACTCGCTATATTTTTCTACTAATCGATAGGATTATTGTTCAGGATGAAATCTCTCTAATAAACATTTGGTCTTAGAAATAAGAAAGATGTGTGATGATGAAAGATGTCAAAACTATCATTAAGTAATTTTATTTTATCATCAATTCTAATGCGAAGGACACGAAAATACTTAAATGCAGTTTTGTTTCTTTTAAAAAATAAAATAACGTTTACTTTAAGTAAAATTATGTTACTTAAGGATTTATTCCCCTCCAGGGCTCATATTTTTTTCATTCTGTATAATGCTATGTAGTATATTAAAATACGGTTGGCAACCCTAACTACAGGCAAGCGCACCAATCAAAGCGCTCTAAAAACCCAGCGCGCCCCGCAAGCTTGGCAGCTCTATTTGCTACTAAAAGTCAGCCTAACCGGTGTCCTTAGGATATTTGATCATTTGCTCGGAGAAACACATACATACGTAGTATTTAGTACCTGTAGGTTCTGTTCACCATTGGAAATCGGACGGACTTTAGAAAACGATATCTACGCGTAGCGTAGCGGGCGAAAGAAAATTGCTTGACTGCAAATGCTTACAAAAAAATCCTTTCACAGGTGGAGTATTGCCAGTTTGCTAATAAACTCCACATGAATGGAACGCAACTGTCCCTCTATTAAAATTATCTAACTATCTTTAGTGTACTATATATCTCTGGAGCTATCACTAGCGATACAATATAATATACGTACGATAATGATTTGGTTTGAGCCCTTCTCATCAAAGAGCAAACTTTACTCCGGTCAGTTGCATAGAAGTACGGCAATGAACACACAGATGGCGCTGAAATCAACCGGTTATGAATGACAAATTGTTTTGCCCGAGGGCGGCGCAGAAGAAATATGAAACAAAATAGCTTTATGTTTTCGGGGTTGGGTTTCGGAAAGTCGGCGTAGTTTATGCAAAATGGCAATGGTTGGTATATAATATTGTTAATTAATATAAGATAGATGAGAAACCAGAAGACGCGTTTGCGAAGAGACGGGACTCACAGTGGTCTGTGGAGTTGATGACGTTTGACCTCGCTTGGTTTACCTAAATCTGTGAGTTTTGAAGCAGCATTTTTTAACAATCCAATAAAAATCTTGCAGGTGTTTGAAACTATAAATATATTATTTTAGGACTGAGATTTATATGGGCGTTCAGTGTCCCCCGTATGTGTTGGTAACTTTGTGATCAGGCCTAAGAAAATAGGCCTATCAATTTACTTATTCGATCACTTATTTGTGGAGTCGCTGAATAAGGAAATGCGGTATTATTTTAGCAAACGTATTTTTTGTTATTTTTAGGGTTCTGTATCTAATTTTAAAAAACCCGTATCAGTTTCTTGTCTATTGTGTCCTGACTGTCTGTAACCACTCTTTTCTCTGGAATGGTTTAATGTCTCGAGTTGAAATTTGGTATATTTGTAGTAAAAAAATAAATAAATTAGTCACAAAGAAAAAATACATGGAAATACATGATACATTTTTTCGTCGTGCTGTAAGCGACAGCTCTACCATTGTGTAGCGTAAACTTGTTTTACAGATTTATAATTTTATATCTCAGAAACAAAGATCGATAAAAATCTTACAAAATTACAAATAATATAAAGATTATCGAAAAATGACGATGGATTCTCTAGCTTTAATGGAACTAGAGAAAATTAAAAAATAGGTGACGACAATGTTTGTATGTGCGTGCGGAAAAAAAGTGATAATTAAATATTACTAAATAATGTGTACGTGTACAACGGTATTTTTTCGGTATATTTATTCTCGTAAGGAAGTATATATATATAAGTAATATCATAGGTGAGTATACAGGACCCTCGGCGCGTGAGTTAGACTCGCACAGCGCCTCTATTCGGCAGTGGCGGAGCGTAAGGGCATGGGTTCCCAACTCGAACAAATTATCTTTTGTACAGTAAACGTATCAATAGATGGCGCAACGATTCACTTATTTGTATTAACTTCGCAAATACGGCATATTAAATAGAATTCTGGTAATTGGAAATTAATACTAGTATATTTAAAGAAAATAAATGAATGTTAAAGCTAATTCAACACGTGTTTAAAAATAACAAATATTACATTTTGATTTTTTGTTTCGACTCGTCACACTAGATAGTGCTTATATATAAAAAGTACCTGGATGACGGATTTGTTGGTAACTCGTGTTTTTTGGAAATTATATTTAAATACAACTTTTATGCGTTGATAAAGGGCTCCCAATAATAGGGATAACTTGAAAAAAAGAGGGAAAAAGAAATATCGTCTGGACTCGAACCGGGGTCGTCTCGTTTCGGGACCGCCCGATTCTCCAGCTGACTGAACAGATATTTATTTTGTTTCATGGCACTGCACTGGAAGGATATTTATTTTGTTTATTGTATTCACACCAAAGTCTTAACCAAAGTATTAGTACTTAGAATATTTTTTTTAGTGTATTAAATAGTAGACCTACCAGTGCGAATTATTGTATATTAATATTGACCGCCACAGTCGGCTGTGGCCGTCGGCAGTTTTGCGTGCTCCTGACGCCACGACATTCCGTTTTCCATACATTTGCGTCGGCTACAGCCTTTGTCGAGCGCTCGTGGCACGCTTTTTAGCCGTTAGCCGTGGCGTTCAAAAGGTTAAAGACTAGGTTCTGCCCGTGACTATGTTGGCGTGGAATTTGGTGAAAACCTGTTATTCCCCCGGGAAGTAACCAAGGTTCGAAAGGATAATTATCAATGATAATTATCACGATAATTATCATGATAATTATCGTGATAATAACGGATCGATAATTATCGCCACAATATAAGCCACCTCCATTCCAAATTTTATACAAAACTGTCCAGCCCTGTTGAACCGTGAAGTTATAACAAACATAATACACACACACACACAGAAACTTTCGGATTTATTATAATTTTTTTCGCTGGTTTGGCAAATTGAATATCACTTTTTTGGATCCAAGATGGCGGTTGCCACTGGCATGTCAAAAATCGTCATAGGTATCGTTTTCAATGGATTAAGGCATGACAAAACCAAATCCGATGTCACTTTTTGGATCCAAGATGGCGGATGACACCGTCATGTCAAAAATCGTCATTGGTATCGTTTTCAGGGTATTTAGGCATGACAAAACCAAATCCGATGTCACTTTTTGGATCCAAGATGGCGGATGACACTGTCATGTCAAAAACCGTCATTGGTATCGTTTTCAAGGTATTTAGGCATGACAAAACCAAATCCGATGTCACTTTTTGGATCCAAGTTGGCGGATGATACTGTCATGTCAAAACTGGTCATTGGTATCGTTTTCAAGGTATTTAGGTATGACAAAACCGAATCCGATGTCACTTTTTGGATCCAAGATGGCGGATGACACTGTCATGTCAAAAACGTCGGTGTCATCCGCCATCTTGGATCCAAAAAGTGACATCGGATTTGGTTTTGTCATGCCTTAATCCATTGAAAACGATACCAATGACGGTTTTTGACATGACAGTGTCATCCGCCATCTTGGATCCAAAAAGTGAAATCGGATTCGGTTTTGTCATGCCTAAATACATTGAAAACGATACCAATGACGGTTTTTGACGTGACAGTGTCATCCGCCATCTTGGATCCAAAAAGTGACATCGGATTTGGTTTTGTCATGCCTACATACCTTGAAAACGATACCCATGACGATTTTTGACATGAAAGTGTCATCCGCCATCTTGGATCCAAAAATTGACATCAGATTTGGTTTTGCCATGCCTTAATACCTTGAAAACGACACCAATGACGATTTTTGGCATGACAGTTTCATCCGCCATCTTGGATCCAAAAAGTGACATCGGATTTGGTTTTGGCATGCCTAAATACATAGAAAACGATACCCATGAAGATTTTTTATATGAAAGTGTTATCCGCCATCTTGGATCCAAAAAGTGACATCCAATTTGCTAAAACAGCGAACAAAAACTAATATAGACTTTGGCGTAAACACAATTAACTTTTTAAACGCCACGGTTAACGGCGAAAAAGCACGCGACGGCTGTAGCCGACGCAAATTTATGGAAAAAGGCATATCGTGGCGTCATGTCAGGGCACAAAAGAGATGGGTACAGAAGTCAATCACATGTATGTACTTCACTTTTCATGCCTACGCTCGGCGGTTGCTCTAATGTTGTCAACAATGGCTTATGCACAAAAAAGTATCGTGGTAGTGGCACTCGTATCTAGTTGATTTATTGTTGAGAATGAAACGGGAAGAATGGAAATGTTAATTAATAATAAGTAAAATAACATACCTACAAAATGTTACGTTTGTCAATTTTCAATAAGTATAAAAATCCCTAATAACTTCTAAACAGATTACCCTAGTTACATAATTTCAATTGCCCTATCCGTTTTAGACCTAAACCTATCAAATGACTTTAAAAACCACACAATATCTACTCAAACAAAAATACATCTTTTCAACTTACGTAAGATATAGGTACCTACAGTTTCGTTCCTGACCTCACCAGCGAGCCTAACTTGACTCGCCAGTGCGTATAAATCACATGTTCGTGCGTGTCTTTCAACATTGGTCGTCCTTGTCCATTGACGTAGGTACCTAAATCCGCGTAAAGCTTACGAGTGCATGGGTCAATTTATGTTTGCCTTTTGAAATTGAGAAACCTTCAGCTACCGGATTATAATGTATCAATCGTTCCCCGCGAAATCATTAAAATGTAGACAAACGCCATCTAGTGACTCTACAAAGTAATATTAAGCTAGCAGCGAGCAAACTGTCGCCCTCTAGTATATAACAAGGGGAAAATAAAATAGCTCGGTGAATAGCACGGCTTATGCAGGTGCCATTTTCTTGTATGAGATTGTGTATCTGAGTATTATGTAATCTGTGGTAAGGGTAAGCCGGTGTATCATTTCTATTGTTGAACATTACATTATTATTCTTAAAATATTTTATTTACATAAAAATAATGTAATATGCAAATTTTATGTTAATACAAGAAGTAATTAATAATACTATAATTTTTGAGTTAAGAAAGTATACACCGGGTTACCCTCACTCTCCGCCACTGCTATTCGGGAACGCTAAGTGATGTAGCGATTCGCGAGTGAGATTTCTCATCCCACTGTTCCGCACGACGCGTAATGTGTAAGAGCGAGATGCGAGTCTCGCTCGCGGGTCGCTGCAGTATCATTTAGACGTTCCCGAATAGTCGCCCTGGACTGGGTTTTTATATCTGCCGGCGCAACCGGCACGGATACAGGGGACGAGGGCAATGGGGGTAATTGTCCCCCTCCTAGTCACGACCGAAGCACGTTATTGGGGCAAAAAAAATCATTATAGAACGAATTTTCTGGAAGATAAAATCACACTAAAACGGCCCATCCCTTAACCAAATCCTGTATCCGCGCCTGAATTCACAGTTTAGGTACGATGAAGAGATTCTTAAATTATGCTGGGGAAATCCATTTCCTATTAACAAATAAACTTAATTTTCGTAAAATTGTTAACAATAATAATAAAAATAGCAGAAGATTCTTTCGAATAAAGATATTCAAAGCATACCTACGCGAAACGGATTTCCTCGTTCTTTTTATTGTAGCCTTCTCAGGAGTGTTTTGATTGGTAGCATTGATAGGGGCTGTTAGCTTTACTCTGCCTGCAATCATGTTTAATTTGGCCCTTATCCTAAAATAAATCTCTTTTTGAATTACGTATTTTAAGATAGTCATTGGACTTTATTTTCTATAGCTTGAGCCCTCAAAATAGTAGTTTGTGTCAAGTGGGAAAATAGCCGTTGATTCTTCGCTAAAATAATCAATAATAGAATCACAACATCCGTTGTTATCCGCAATAATCCGTTGTTATTACGAAGAATCCTGACAGTCGAGTTATACTGAAAAAAAAAAAAAAAAATTGCATCCGGGCATACTCCCTATTTTATGCTTGTGTGTGGAAAATAACCGAATCACGCATAATTACAACGATTCATAGGTATTTATTTTAATATAATCTTTATCTTTATCTGTCTTCTTCTATATATATATAAATTACGTGTCACGTTGTTTGTCCGCGATGGACTCCTAAACTACTGAACCGATTTTAAATTTGATTTGCGCACCGTGTGCAATTTCATCCAACTTGAAAGATAGGATAGCTTACGTCTCAATTTATAGTCGCAATATTATTATATTGCAAATTATTTGACAGTCAATTTTATTATCTGTTAGCTCCAAACGATTCTAACAGACGGCGATATCTGTTGACTGGATTGAGTAAGTATTCAATAGATGGCGCTATGTTAAATTAATCAATCATCAATCAATAGATATATAAAACAGTAGGTACCGTGACTCAGTTATAGACAACGCACAGCATAAACGGGTGGTCCTAGAGGTTTGAAATTTGGAGGCGATATTCCTCGAGTTCCCTAGAGATGCACTAAGGAGGGATTTTTTGAAATTCAATTCAATTTCAATTCAATTGAAATTTGTATGGAAAATACCGCGGGCGAAGCTGTGGCGGGTCCACTAGTATGTTAATAAATAGAACCGTGATGTCATCATTAAAAAGGAAAAGGAAATAGATGTAAAAAATATTAGACTGCTCTTTAACCGGGCAACAATGAGAATTTATAGAATGGATTAAGAGGGCGCCGACCGTCCAGTGGCGCCCTCATCACTGTTATTGTGTTCTCTATTAAAGGAAAGTATTTTATTAAAATTGAAGCCGTATAAGTTGCTACGCAACTTAATACACAACGTATATGCTATGTAATATAGCTTTGCAAAGTATAACCATCATCTAATCAATTTAACAGAAAAAAGCGGCCACTATTTTCTATTAAATTGATTAGATGATGATTATACTTTGCAAAGCTATATTACATAGCATATACTCGTACGTTGTGTATTAAGTTGCGTAACGACTTATACGGCTTCAATTTTAATAAAATACTTTCCTTTAATAGAAAACACAATAACAGTGATGAGGGCGCCACTGGACGGTCGGCGCCCTCTTAAACGAAAAGTAATATTTTGCTTACGACACTTTTTAAATTTTTATTCTTTACTAGCTGGTGCCCGCGACTTCGTCTGCGAAGAATAATAATTTAAGTAACCTATGTACTTTTAAACCTTCCCTAGACCTTCCCTCCACCTCCAAATGTATTTTCTTGGGCAGACATTGAAGATTATTAAGTTCTTAGATCAAGTATTTGATTTATTTAGGCACAGAGAACTAAAGCTCTTGTGTTAAAAATAATAGTTTCTTACTTCAAGAAATGTATTTTCTTGAAGTAAGAGAAATGGCTCTTTTGACTAGAGCTAACTTACTTCTTTAAGTCAAGAAATTAATTTTCTTGGTTTAAGAAAGTTATTGTCTAGGACTAATAGAAATTTAAGTTTTGGTTTAAAATTATGATCTAATCCCTTTAAAGCAACATATCTTAATCGAATTGAATATTCTTTTTAATTGACATTAACATTTAATTTCAGCCAAGAATCTTGATTTATTACCAAAAAATTTACTTTCTTCATTAAAGCAAGTATTGTTTTAAGTAGAAATAATAGCAATTGCTTAAACGAAGATCTCCATATTGTCTTCTTGTAAGAATATTATCTTGAAGTAATGCATTTTCATTTATTTAGAAAAAGAAAACGTGATTTTTTAACTGAAGAATGTTATTTTGATGCAAGGAAATAAAAAATTGAATGAAGATTATATTTCCAAGACAATAAAATTTCTTGAACCAAAAACACCTCGGAATCATTTTTTTCCGTGTGGATGTGCAGGATTAAGACGTGTACCTATAAATTATTTCTTAAAGTATTACCATCGTTTTTAGGGTTCCGTCGCCAAAATGCAAAAGCGGAACCGTTTTAGATTCGTCATGTCCATCCGTCTGTCTGTCTGTGCGTATGTCACAGCCATTTTACTCGGAGATTATCGAGGCTTCAAACTTGTAAAATCCTGCACGCCTTGCAGCCCTACACTGTGCGTGGTCCGACACGCACTTGGCCGGTTTTTTTTTATAATGGCTTTCTACCCGTATATTAATCTGCGTAAATACCGTTTATTTGTATTATCTTGCGGATTGCGTAATTATAAAAACAGACACATACCTAACCTATACCATATGCAATATACCGTGTTAATTAACTCTATAATATTATAAATAATGTATCGCCATGTACATACACAGACAATTACGCTCATGTGACCGAGTTAGATATTACGATGTGTAACTAAACTCTAGGAGAAAAAGTACCTCTAGAAGTCTTGAAAACTGCTAGAGCTCCTAGTAAATTTATCAGAAAACTACGTAATACTCGTCGATTTTTTTGTACTCTGCACAAAAGTTTTATTGTTAATAAAAAAAACGATACGCAGGGAAATAATGGCAGAGTTGAATCTTTTGTTTTACTCTATCGTGTGTTCTTGATGAATGATTTTTAGATACAGGCCAAATTCGCGCCAGAATAGTTGAAGCAGATTAAAGTGAAGCAAAGAATCAGGGATCAAAGCTTTGAAAGGGGGATGGGAAATCTTTCTGAAATACAGAAGCCCCATCGAGTTTGACCCGCTGCTCAATTACGTAACAACAATTGGAATCGCTTTCGCGAAAAGTATTTGTACCCTTATTTACATCGAGTTATGACTAAATTGGTTTGCATTTCGAGCCAAACCGATACCAATTGTGTTACGTAATTGAGCTGCTGAATTACGTATAGACTTTCTTCAGAGTACAATTAAACCAGTTCAATTAATCAAATGCTGTTTTAAAATATTAGCGCAGATTTAATTAATTACTCATCAATTATGAAATCACTCGTCTGCACAAAATTAATGTCAACATAATTTAGTCCCTGAATGGAATACCGCCATGCTGATGGATTGTCGTTTTCGTGTATCGAACATGGGATTAATTAACTTTAGTGAGTTCATAGATCATTGTTACTAATTAAGAGGTACGTAGAATTCTGTTATCGCCAAATAACATGCCAATTTATATCCAAATCCGTTCAGATAAATCTCCGAATATTATTTTTTTCGCATTTATTGGTATACGAGTATCAATTTGGAAGGTAGAAGTATTAAAGTTAGCGCAAAAGCAGTAACCAATTAATATTTTATTTTATTTTCAATGCTCATTTTGATAAACTTGACAGTGAGGTGTTCGCGATGCGTGCTCACCTCGAGGCGTCTAAAATGGCCACTATGCGAACAAAGGACCACTTGCGTATGTTTCATAGATTGTTTGCTAATGGACCTACCCCTACAATAAAGAAATGCCGAAATCTAGCCTGACGTGAGCTAGGGTAGCACCTCTAAAGTTAATAAATTCTTAAATGATTAAAGATTATAACTTAGAGTAGGTACATAAGAAAATAAATGTTAACGTTCTTATTGGAATAAACAGTGTAAATTTCATAAATATTCTCCGTGTTTCCTCTTAGGTTTTGGCTCGTTATTTTAGGGTCCGTAGCCAAATGGCAAAAAACGGATCCCTTATGGATTCGTCATGTCTGTCTATCTGTCCGTCCGTATGTCACAGCCACTTTTTATACCACAAAAAAATATTTATGATGTGCATTAGGTACCTACCATGTAAACTTCCACCGAAAATTGGATTGAACGAGATCTAGTAAGTAGTTTTTTTAATACGTCATCAATCGTTTACCGAAATTTACCTTTCATTCAATCAACTCAAATATAAAAAAAAAACATTTAATTTCATTAAAATAAACCTTATGCATATACCGTGAACCATTATATAGATAATGGTACGAAACCCTTCGTGCGCGAGTCCGACTCGCACTTGGCCGGTTTTTTGCTACATGTTTTCATAATAATAATAATAATAATAAAGACATTTATTTAACACACATTAGACACAGACAAATAACAAGAAAAGCACACAACAAAGAAACAATGAACATAAGAAGCTGTGCCGAACGGTGCCAAAGAGGGTGCCACTCAGCCTTATGCCGTGGCGAGCCTCGGCGCTGATTTTCAGTGGCCCCTAGGTGACAATACGAGCGACAGAGAACAACACGTTTGTATGGCAACACTTGAGCAACTCAACCACTGAATGTTAAATTTGTAACAAGCCACTGCCAAAATTAATTGATAATTTCTGATATAGGCGCATATTAATATAATTAATAAGTTTAAAGCATAATAAACAGCCGTATCACTATTTAAAATTAAAAGTAGTAGTTCGACTGCTGTCAGAGTTATACCGGTGGTTGCGCGACCATGGCGCCAACCTAATAACGACTTCCGTAAAAAACTGACAACAGCCAACACAGTTTTCACACATGTAGGTATGTTTTAATCTTTAGGGTTAGGAAAAAATACAGAGTACGTTTACGAAAACAATCAAAATAAACGGATTATTACGGATGCCCGCACTTGGAAATAAGTGTTTACCCCAGACGAAGACGCAAGTAGGCATACGTTAGAATTTAGCTAACTTAGCTCTAATATGCCTCTGAATATAACTTGGCCACTTTGTTTTTAGCGGATAAGTCTTCTGCTAAGACTTTTTGTCTTCATTTTTTAAGTAATCGTTATTAAATTCAGAATGCGGACCGATGATTTATTCCTTAACGTTCAAGTTCGCTGAGGCACTGGAGATATCTCAAATTCAGCTCATTGTTAAAAAACCTGAGGGAACGTCTGGGACGTTCAGTGAATTTATAACTAAGGAAGTTTCCCCTCATCCTCTCTTTATCTTATTAGAAACGAAAAATAAAGGGATTTACCTACTTTTAAATTTGAAGATTGTTCGGAACAATTTATATTTATATTTCATTCCATAATGTTAATTGGTAATCTAGCGAAATCTCTGTAACTTTTGTATATATATATATATATATATATATATATATATATATATATAAAAATAAAACTCACTCACTCACTCAATGATTAATCAGGAAATCTGAGGAACTAAGTGCTTAGCTATGAAATTGACGTTTTTCAATATTGTTCACTTTTTATCGTGGCGAACTTTTGTTTGCCTAAGAATTCCAAATTCAATTTGGTTTCTACACTAAATGTAATATTAAAGAAAGCTTAGAAATAAAAAGTGAACTAAAGTTTGGTATTGACCGAGTATTTGCTTATAATGTAACAGCTCGGATTCGGGCATTGCATCAGTGAGTTCGTTGAGTTTGCGCTTCATCCTCGACATTGAATCCGAGCTGTTACATTACAAGCATATGCTCCCTGTCAATACTGACCTTCACTCATCGTGGAAGCTTCTACAGTTTGCTTTATTTAACTGTAACTTTTAATATCATGCTTTTTCCCAGGCATGGCTCCAATATGGAATATTATTGTGGGACAATAGTATTGATGCCAAAGACCTATTTTTATTAAAGAAGAGATGAATAAGAGATGTCACCAACATAAGAAATGATGAGACATGCAGGCTACATTGTAAAAAACTAAAAATACTCTTCTAATAACTAACCGTCCTACCATACTATCCTATCTTTGTACATCTTAGAAACCTGTAAGTTTGTCTGGAAACACGATAGTTTAATTGTTAATTCCAAAGACTTCTTCTCAGAAACCCATAATTTACGCCTTTGAAACAAATTAATTCTAACCGGTACTGCTACAAATGGTCAAAAAATGCCCCCATGCGATGTCTGTTAGAATATTTAACAAAGTTTCTTGAAATATATAGAATAAAGTAAAATATACAACTTTTGTGAGTAAACTCAAGATCTATCTTATAAATAAATGCCCATATTCCCTGCAAGTTTTTGGAATATTAGACCGAGCTATATTGGTAATAAAAATAAAAATAATAATAATGTATGTTTTTTTATTTTCACACTTGTATAATCTATAATGTAAATTGTATAGAGTACTTAGACACATACCAATGTTAAGTATTAAACAAAAAAACAAATATTTATTACTAGATGAGATAAATAACATGCAGCGGCCCTAACATACAAGACACAAGGATAAGTTAAATCGTCTTATCTCTAAGTGCATCTCTCTAACACTAGTGCCGACGAAAGAGATAGTCATAGAGATAAATGAGTTAAACTTTCTTTGTGTGTTTGCATGTTAGGGCCGCTGTGCCATACGTAGCGTACGGTCCGTGTATGTAGGTACTGGCTTATTTTAAGAAGATTTTATAAAACACCATGGGTAAAAGGGATAAATTTATATAAATATGAATTAATAATAATTAATGCAAGTTCATTTCATTAAAATACTGATGGTGTTATCTCTGTTGTTGTGTAACTCAGGCGCCGCTCAAAGCAAAGTCCCGTACTGGCCAAGTTCTATCGTTGTTTTGTCTCATCGTCTAGCACACCTGATGGAATTTTGTCTAGAAACTTTTGTAAAGAGTGCAAAAAGCACAAAAGACTTTATTCAAGTGTGAGTATAAAGTAATGCGAAGGCTTTAAAAGAACAATGCCGTTGTAATTCTAAACCATTGTATTGTTTTGATTTCTTCATGCGTTTAGAACTCTAATAATGCCGTGCAAATGGCGCCTAATACCCAAGTTATTGAACGACTTCCGAATATACTTTAGTTCAAAATCTTAAGCGAGCACTCATGAATATTCATCCTCAAATCGTATACCAAATCAGTCCCGTTTCCATACAATTATCCTTTGCGACCTTCATACATGGCCAATTATGTGACCCTACCGCAGACAAGCAGTAATTTTGCCGCAATATCCAAAGGGTTATTACTTTGGTTTGCAAATGGATGGAATAATTTAAATCCACTGCTATTGAAAAGGTCTTTTATTGGCTTACAATTGTTACCTGCGACTTGGGCCTCTAATTGACATTACCTAAGCCATTTTGAGTATGGGTCTTTTAATATATGGCCGCATTTTCTGTCAAGTTAATAAGAAATACCATATCATAGCAAAATAATTGGCGATTTCGAGAAAATTCTTTCACGTGCATAATGTTTGCTCAACGTTGACCTGTAGCTCAATTACGCAGCACAATTGGTATCGGTTTGGCTCGAAATGCAAACCAATTTAGTCTTAACTCTGTGTAAATAACAGGGTACAATTGGTTTACTTTTCGCGAAAGCGGTACCAATTGGTGTTACGTAATTGAGCAGCGGGTCTAGCTAGTTTGTGCCAGTATTAGACTCAAGCAACGTCGAGTAGTGCGCGGAGAGTTACCTTAAATGCGCGGAATCATAGCCCTGTGACATAGCATAAAGAGAAGGGAAGTAGGTTATCTTCATACAAACGCACCGCGCGCGGCATGTATGTGTGCGCAAAAGTATCTGTGCATCGCCGCACGCACACTTAAACAAAATCTCGACCCGTTTCCCCTTACTAAGCGCATAGTATAAAGAGAAAGGAAGTAGGTTATCTTCATACAAACGCACCGCGCGCGGCTTGTATGTGTGCGCCAAAGTATCTATCTGTAGTCGCCGCACGCACACTTAAACAAATCTCGACCCGCTTAGTAAGGGGAAACGGGTCGAGATTTTGTTTAAGTGTGCGTGCAGCGCGCGCGGTGCGTTTGTATGAAGATAACCTACTTCCCTTCTCTTTATACTATGCTAAGCGGGTCGAGATTTGTTTAAGTGTGCGTGCGGCGACGCATAGATACTTTGGCGGACACATACAAGCCGCGCGCGGTGCGTTTGTATGAAGATAACTTACTTCCTCCTTTTATACTATGCCTGTGATGATGTTGGTCATGTCTGTATGGCCATTTCTACAAAAGATCTAGGGTAGATAAATACACCAGTCTCGTATTTAGCAGTGTATCATGCAAGATTCGTAGAAAAATGTTTCGTAAGAAGCACTAAGCAACTGTCAAGTGGATTTTGAGGTTAACACGATTTAATGTGCTTCTCTTTAGGCACTAAACTAAACCGCGTCGCTATTTCATACCACGCCATATTATTACGTGTGTAAATAGGTCCCGTCCCATGACAAAAACTGTCTCCACTCCCTTAACTCGAACCCATATATTGCGGAACTCCCCGTTAACACGACTTGCCAACGAGTACAATGCACTTGTTGCTAAAACTCAAGGCATCAATGTTTTCGGTGACGCATTACGTAATTTCAAAAAAAAAAGTGTCGAAGTCGGTCCGCGGCATGTAATTGCAATCAAGGGCCAAATTTTTATGATTTGTTATGATTTTTTGTGTATTTACTTTTTAATTTAATTTATAATTGTTTCATTATTTCATATTTATATAAGTATTTATTTGTATTTCATAATTCTATTAATTTCTATAAATCACTTTAAATTTTAAGTTACAATAGTACGTAGACTTCCTTAAGAATGTTGGATGCACCTGTAATAGGCATGCACATCATTTCCTAGACCTAAGTTTTAATTTTATTAATGTTTTAATGTGTAAGCTGTTGGTGTGTCTATTTAAATAAAATAAATAGGTACAATGTCGTAATATGAAACAGCGACGCAGCTCACACTTAAACGTCTGAAGGATGTACGAATCTCGGACATATTTTTTTGGAATTAGGCCTACGAAAACAATTGGAAAAAGAAACGAGAGGCGCAGCGCAGCAGTGAAACAATATTAAGCTAATAAAAGAATACTGATTGTGTCTGTAACTCAATAAAAAAAGGCACCAAAACTCAGTCACGTGCTAACTCAGGTCTCTAAGGAGAAAAGTCGATGAAAATATTTATTTATGTTATTGACGAAGCATGTTGCGGATGTTATTATGTATTTATTAACGAAGCGTGTTGCGGATATTTTAATTGTGATAATTGAATAAACGGGCTATAGATTTGAATCAGTTTATGTAAGTAAGTAAGTCTGTTCTGTTTCTGTGTCCGGACGAGACGCGATTTCTTCGAATCTGAAAGCCATTAATAACGGGTAATTTTTCATCGTGTTTCTAAATCGCTTTTGGAACCGAGTCCGTAACGAACGGCAGTTAATCCCAGCGATACGTAAATAATTATGTCCCCTTAAAGTGCCGTCATCAATTTTCCTCCTAACAAATGTTCAATGGCTGAATCAATCTTAAATTAAGTTTGGAAAACTTCACGTTTTATGATGGATGTAAAAATAATTTAACTAGATGCTTAGTCCGGTGTAACGGAAGACCACCGCTGGCCCCCAAGCCAGCATTATCCTGAGTTGGGACCTTTTTGTAACAGTTGGCACTATGTTCTACTTTTTCTTGTTTTTTCGTTTTGTGATGTATTTTGTGCTCTGTTACGAATAAATGTTTTTCTTCTTTCTTCTTTATTCTTTCTGTTTCTTCTTAGTAACACAAGTAAAGTGTAGTTAATCAAACTAATATAATAAATGCGAAAGTTTTTGAGCAAGCGTGTATGTTTGTTACTTCGTCACGCTGATACGGCTCAAACAGATTTGAGTGTCATTTAAAATGGAGATAGCACATTTTGTTCCGGAAAATTTAAGTTCCCGAGGGAATAACTATAACCGAATTGCACGAAGTCGCGGGCAGAAGCTAGTCTTATAATATTAGTGACAAGGTTACCCTTATGTAATCGTATAGCTTGTAAGTTATTATAATCCAGGGCTTCGCTTCGATATTGGCTAAATGATATGGCACGCCTTGCTTTGTCTTAATTTTACTTTGCGAAGTTGATATTAGAAGTAGAGTGAAAAAGCAAAATTAAATAAATAAATAAATAAATAAAATTACATTCTTATTAAGAGGATATATTCAATGTGACAGCACATGCTGGCAACGTTGGAACTATCTATCAAAGTACGACAGCTAAGGGATATGTTAAACTATTCTATGAATAAAAATCTAAGAAAGTTATAGAATAAAATTTCGTATTATCATTCAGAAAAGATAGTAAGTATTGATAGATATTTCAAATATACTATCACTATACACACACTATACATACACACACACTATATATACTGTTTTTAACTATAAACAGGGCGTCTATTCGGGAACGTCTAAGAGATACTGCAGCGACCCGCGAGAGAGACTCGCATCTCGCTCTTACGCATTACGCGTCGTGCGGAAGAGTGGGGAGAAATCTCAATTGCGAGTCGCTACAACATGACTTAGCGTTCCCGAATAGAGGCGCAGGAAAAGAAACAGTTCATTTGACCTTCACCTTTCCAACTAAAATAAGGTTAATACGAAGGAAAAGAAGATATTACCGCAAAACCGAATCGCCGAACGAAACCGATTATCATAGCCGGCTGAGCATTCCATCAGAAACATGCTCCGCTGATCGGTGAGCAAGACTTTGACTCGACACGTAATTACGGGAACCTATCCCACCATTACGGGAATACGGAAAGACGAGAAGAACGAAATGGGAATCAAATGCGCAGCGGACAATGGATAGGGTGCCAATTAAGTGTCTTCAGACGTTAACTCGCCGCAGTTAGGTACTGAAGTGTGGTTCAGTTAGCTGTCGCTACGTGGGCAACCCTATTGCGGTTTACTTATGCAATTGGCATTTCTGACAAATGTAATCATCAGGCAATGAAGAGTATCATCTACAGGAATTTGTTTAATAAGGTTGATTTTTGCGGAAATATCATCAGTCATACGATCAATGCATCTGTGTGGGGCATAATTTCGTAAAACGTAATATATGTATACGTACAATACATTGGAAATAAGAAATTATATGACATAAAGTAAGACACATTTATTTTAAAGTCCAACCTTCAAAGACTTTTTTGTATGTAGACACAGACAGTAATTATGACATTTCCGTCCGTTGCAGTATAATTAAGAAGTCTTTAGATGGTTTTCTTAAGAGCGCGGTTGACCAAGAGGCGCCCATACATGCATTCTGTCTAAACGAACACATGCAATGAAATAACGTTTCAAAATCATGATCGGATAGGTCTAAGCTATGCTTCCATATTCGTATATAATCAAAAAATTTAAACACATTCAGATGTGTTTAATTTGTTTGACTATGACGTATGTACGTATATGGAGGCATAGCTTAGGCCTATCCGATCATGATTTTGAAAGATCATTTCATTCCATGTGTTCGTTTAGACAGCATAAATGGGCGCCCCTTTGTCAACCGAGCTCTTAATATCCAGGATGTATGTACTAAATGGCTTTTTTCTTGAATAATTTCGAAATGTACACTATTTTAATATCCAAATAGGTGTAATAGGATAGAATATTAAATACAAAAACCCTTGTTGTTTCAACTGTAGATAACGAAAACGGTACGGTACGAAACAAACGGTAATGCTACTGCGTGTTTCGATTGACAGTAAGTAGATATTGATGCTTTTTTGTATTTAAAATTCTGGTACGAACAATACATTCTGAAAAGCTTTATACAGAGTGTCCCAGAGGTAACACTAAGCCGGTAGTAAAATCTTGCTTCAGGTATAATGCTAAATTGGAAAAAAGAACAATCTCATTAAGCCTGTTCCCCAAAATGAAGCCTAAACTTAATTTCAAACACAATATTTCGTTATTTCTATAACTTTGACAAATGACGTCAAAACGAACTTCCTTCTAATAATTTCAAGTTATTTGTGTATAAAAATGTTTCAAGCCGTGGACCAAGTAATAATGAGGTGCCAACAAGGACCTAAAACGTTTAAGAGCTAAAAAGAAAACTGAAGGGTTCTTGGTTTGTTTGAGACAATGGCATACCTACTTGAATACTCTAGCGTGTCAGCTAAAGCTCCCGCAAGATAATGTATTTAGACATTGGATATTGAATTGGGAAGTGTCACGGTACCTATTAAAATCTTATTTATGAGAGGCTATACCTGCCGAAATTGACTAATTTGTGGTCTGTTGGTTCTGAATATATACTTTCCAAAAATATATCTGGTACTTCGATCTTACCTAAACATTCGTAAGAGGCAGAATTTTGATAACACTTTTTAGGGTTACGTACCTCAAAAGGAAAAAACGGAACCCTTATAGGATCACTCCTGTGTCTATCGGGCTGTCTGTTTGTGTCTGTCTGTCTGTCTGTGCGTCTATCACAGCCAATTTGCTCCGAAACTACTGGACCGATGGAGTTGAAATTTGGTATACATATGTAAATCGGTGACCGCAACACGGACGCGTAACGGGAATACATGCTTTTTAAACAGGGAGGCCACTTTCGGGGGGTAAACTAGAAAATAAAAAAAATTAAAGGTTATGCAAACTATATCCTCAGACATGTCATATGAAATGTCATATTGTTAGGATCTTAAATATATACTTTTTTGGAATTTTAAGATAAATAGTTTGGAACTAATTTAGGAAAATAGGCGAAAATTTACCATTCCCCCTCCCTTATTTCTGAAACTACTGGGCCTACAATTTTGAAAAAAAATACAGAAGATAGTTCTTTAACTACAGATTACAGGAAAACCTATAAGAAGTCTATGGTATTTAAAGTAATATAGGAAAATTCAGATAATCATGTACGGAATGGAACACTCTCCACGCGAGTTTAACTCGCACTTGTCCGCAAACCAATTTGCTCCGAAACTACTGGACGGATTGAATTGAAAGGTACACATAAATAAGTAAGTCGGTGACTGCAACACGGAAGTTTCGTGTAATGTAAATAAATTAATTTTAAACATGGGCCCCCGCTTATGGGGAGAAAATTAGAAAATTAAGAAAAAAAAAATTGCAAACTATAGCGTGTCACATATCAAATGAAAGAGCTCGTTGTGAAAATCTTAAATATTAATTTTTATAAGTTTAAGATAAATAGTTTGAAGTTATTTACGAAAATAGGCGAAAATTTACCTTTTCCACCCTTATCCCGAAACCACTACGCCTAAAATTGGGAAAAATAATAATACAGAAAACCTATAAGAAGTATATGATAATTAAAGTAACATAAGAAATTTCATATAATCACGGAACCCTCTCCACGGAACTCTCACTTGGCCGGTTTTTTTGCTGTTAGATCGCTCAATCACAAACGCACGCGATTATTAAGATATCGAGCTGAAATAATGCTTGAAAAACGTAGTTATAATTACTAAAATTCATTATTTTTAACATAGTTCGTGTTGGCGCATCTCTTTTTATACAGACTTACAAAAAAAGACCGATGGAGGAAGTTCTTAATTCGATTATTCCTTTATCGGTTTTTCTATGCTAAGGCTGGAAATAAATTAACAACTAAAGGGAAATTCTAAAATTCTGGTTAACAGTTTATTAATGCTAAAATATTTAGTGATTGAGTGGTGGCTGAATACTAATCAAAAGCCAGTTAGATAGCCACTAATTGGCGTCCATCTCAAAGTTGCTAGCAATTAGCCGGTAATATCTCAGCAATAAAACTTGGCTAGCACCCCCTGAAGATAGTTAAGATTCTTAAGTGCCTCATACTTTGAGTAAAACGGTACCAAGCGTAGGAGCAACTTTAATTTAAAATCAGTGTTTCAGCCGCCGCGGTGCCGGGCGCTATTTTTAAAAATAAAACTTTTTACTTGGCAAGACTAAGCTCGCTACGAGAAGGTGCTGTCGACAAATAAAATATTTTGTAGAGAACAAGAGATACATATTTCTGTTGAGAACTAAAACATGCCAGTTTTGTGTACCTACTCTCCTCAGAGGTAGAAATATTATGCTCTTGTACGAGTAAACTAATACGCGATCTCGTCTCGTCTCTATCTACCTCAAAATCTTTGTGACAAAATCGAATGTCACGTAGCGAGTTCGTATATCGATGAATACCCTTATCTTGTTTCAGAAACGAATGATCATTTCCAGTTTTGTTTGTATTAATATATTTAGCAATTTATTTATTATTTTTAAACAATAAAGTAGGTAACACAGAATACACTTCAAAAATATTATCATGACAGCTGATATCAAAGTAACATATATACAAATATATTCCACGAAGCGGAATATTAAGTCAATTAACCTACTTTTAGGGGTCCGTACCTCGAAAGGAAAAAAAGAAACCCTTATAGGATCACTCGTGCGTCTGTCTGTCCGTCTGTCACAGCCAATTTGCTCCGAAACTACAGCACCGATTGAGCTGAAATTTGGTATACATATGTAAGTCGATGAC
Organism: Tortricodes alternella; assembly: GCA_947859335.1. NCBI lineage: Eukaryota > Metazoa > Arthropoda > Insecta > Lepidoptera > Tortricidae > Tortricodes > Tortricodes alternella. The sequence goes on from OX401969.1 coordinate 23,048,696, forward strand.
CGCAACACGGACGCGTGACGTAAATACATGAATTTTAAACATGGGGGCCACTTTTGGGGGACAAAACAGAAAATTTAAAAAAAAGTTATGCAATCTATATTGTGTGACATATCAAATGAAAGGGCTTATTGTAAGGACTTTAAATATATTTTCTTCTAAATTTTAAGTAAAATAGTTTGGAAGTTATTTAGGAAAATAGGCGAAAATTTACCATTCCCCCCATATTTCCGAAACTACTGGGGCTAAAATTTTGAAAAAAATACAGAAAATAGTTCTTTACCTATAGATTACAGAAAAACCTATAAGAAGTCTATGGTATTTAAAGTAACCTAGTAAATTGCAGATAATCATGTACGGAAGGGAACCCTCTCCACGCGAGTTTAACTCGCACTTGTCCGGTTTTTATAAATTTGAGTACTTACAATGAAACCACTTATTACTAACAAAACTTGGAGCGATCACATGTTTCCGAGTCATGGGATAGTGTGTTTATCGATACGCAGACTCACAACTTGACATTTATTTGATTTAGCCACATACATTTCGAGAACATCTTTAATTGTACGTCAGCGATTCAATGCTCTGTGTTTATTAATATTTTTTCGATTTTCAGAATTGCGACCTAAATAATTTCTATTTATAATCCTTATGACTTCCTTCGGTAGGTAACTATTTCGGGCTCATGCGAAATTCCAGCTATTGAAAAAATTGACTATTGGCTATTGATATAAAATTGATAGTATACTACTTACCGAATTCAATTTGATATTACCACTAGAATTGCAACGATGTGATTCTGTAACGTAAGCAGCGGCTGATCAGCGATGAGGGACACATTCAAATTTAGACCGAATAACTTTGTAATTACAGTCTAAATTAACAATTTCGTTTCTCCGCTGATCAGACGCTGCGCGCGCTAGAAAATAACACCACAGTTTGTCTTTTCAGCGTGCTTTGATGTCTATCTCAACAAAACAACGACCCTGACTACAATTCCACTAAGGTATTCTCGTTTTAATTACCAGCAAAGTCAGATAATACTTTATTATTGTCGAGCTAAATTGAAATAATTATTCAAGGGGTATTATAAATTCGAAAAGAACAAGGAGACGTAAAATATGGTGAACTCGGACGTTTTATTTTATTGCTTATTTTTTCTCCTCAGTTTCAGGGAAGGTATTGCCTTTTTAGGGTTCCGTACCTCAAAAGGAAAAAAAAGGAACCCTTATAGGATCACTCGATAATCCGTCTGTCTGTCTGGCTGTCTGTCTGTCAAGACCTTTTTCTCAGGAACGCTTAGAGGTATCAAGTTGAAATTAATATCAAATACTCAGGTCTGCAATCTCTTGAAGCTATGAAAAAATCAACCTTCTAGTTAAGTCACCGCAATCAAAAGATATGGCCGTTTATGTCTCATATTTTGATACTTTCAAGGGAATCCAAAGGGAATCAAAACCTATAGGGTACTTCCCGTTGACCTAGAATCATGAAATTTGGCAAGAAGCAGTGTCTTACAGCAAAAGTAAAGGAAAAGTCCGAAAACCGTGAATTTGTAATTACATCACATAAAAAAAACGTTAAACGGAATAACCTTTGCAAAGTCGTATCACACTCTACGATTGAACGGATATAGGAGCTTACGAAAGTTATTTTTTGTCTTATTTCATAGGTAGGCTGAAAATGGTTACCCCGTTGTTAAAAGCATTTTTTTTTCTTTTTTAGGGTTCCGTACTTACAAGGTACTGTTTCTTTTTCATACGTAATTGCGGAACCCTCGGCGCGCGCGTCAGGCTCGCACTTGACCGAATTTTATATACTTGAGCTATTCAACTAACTAGTGGGCAAATTTTATATGCATACAAAAATGATAGAAAAGTGTGTGTTTTAGTTGTGTTTAGTATGAAAACCTAACCATGATCTTTTATTGTTTTCCTGCATCTTCCAACGACATGGACCGTATTTTTGAGACGGGACAAAAATATACAAGCAATAATGTCGCAAAAGGTACTTAATAGCTAAAGAGCTACTTATTTGACGACATCATAATAAATATCATATTATTTATCAAACTAAAAGGTTCCGTCTGTCTTTATTTGATCTCTTTTTCTTTTTTACTAATGGTGAAGGTTAATTTATTACTTTTTGCGTAAAGGGAGCAATTTCTTCGGCCTAGAAATCGAATACGACTGAAACTTAATATATTATTCATTATATTTCAGAAATGAGCTGGCGAGTCTGTTATTTATTACTTCGCTAGTTTCGAGAAACACAAAGTTAACCGTTGCCAATATCTGTTCGTAAACTTAGATGAAATTTTCCGAAAATTTCAGAATAGCTTGCTTCAATTCTGGATAGTTCATATTCGGTATAAATAGCATTACGGGTTTATAAGCACTTTACATGCGGCGCAGTTTCACAAAAGCTTTTATCATCGCTCGACACTCGTTTGCCAGAATATGAGTAAATACGTAAATGGCCACTCCAGGAACATTCCATTGTTTTATGGAATGAACAATAGTACTATTGTAAATGCATGTACGATTCAAAGTAACGAAACTTTATGCACTGGTTGTTTTTGCTTTTTGGCACAGTTTCAAACTCTGTTTCTGTAAGCTGCGCAATTTAAGTGCTGTGTATATTTTACGTGAATTATTTTGTATGGATATCTATTTTTAGGTCTAAAATAGCCTGGCCTTATTTGATGCTACTTCAGGATGTAAGAATTGCTGAAATTCAAAGATAAACTTATATGAACTTAAGGGCCTGGCTACAACACCACGGCAAGACGTCGTCAACGTGTAACGGCGCAGCGCCGCGTCGTTCCACGGTGCGTCTACATAACCAACGGAATTTTTCACGGCACGTATGTTTTTATTTTGTTACCAAAATGGGGATAATATTGATCTATGACAAAACTGAATTCCTGCCACACTCAGAGAAATTGCGCATTCAAATAAACCTAATTTATTAACCATAAAATTGGTCTTTAATAAGTTAATCGACCATTAGTCCACTTAGTCCATTCCAAGTGTGGCGCAGCAAGCAGGTATTACAAGCTGAATTTAATGAACAATGTTATCTTATATATAAAATTCTCGTGTCACAATGTTCGTTCCCGTACTCCTCCGAAACGGCTTGACCGATTCTCATGAAATTTTGTGAGCATATTGAGTAGGTCTGAGAATCGGCCAACATCTATTTTTCATACCCCTAAATGATAAGGGTGACTCACCGGGCAGGACGACGTCTGCTGGGTCCGCTAGTTTTTTATAAATGTATCAATACTTATTTGAATAAAAACTACTAAGTTTCGCTAAGTACCTAGTCAACGACTGTGACAGATAAACAGAAAATATTAAGAGGACTGTGAAGGAACGGCAAAAATCACTCTTTTCATTAAAAAAAAAGCTAACGATTTCCACCCCTTAAATGTTAACCGATTTTGACCAATTTTTGATAGGTTATCAGTCAGAACAAAATCTAGGTTTATACGTTCTTGAATATTGATTAAAGATCAACAAAGTCAAATAATCGCTTAATTTAGTTTTGTATGAGTATACTAGAACAACAATAAAACTGAATTTATTAATTAAATATAGCGAAAACACCAATAGATTTTTTCTGACTGACAATCTATCAAAAATTGGTCAACATCGGTTAAAATGTAAGGGGTGAAAATCGTTATCGCCTTTTGTATGAAAACCTGTACGTTCACACTCCTCTTAATTTCGAAACAAAACTGTTTCATTTAATCGATTTGGATAAGGAACACCAAAAAGAAAAAAACCGGTCAAGTGCGAGTGAAACCCGCGTGGAGAGGGTTCCGTTCCATACATGATAAACTGAAATTTCCTATGTTACTTTAAATACCATAGACTTCTTATAGGTTTTCCTGTAATCTATAGGTAAAGAACAATTTTCTGTATTTTTTTCAAAATTTTAGGCCCGGTAGTTTCGGAGATAAGGGGGGGAATGGTCAATTTTCACTTATTTTCCTAAATAACTTCTAAACTATTTTATTCAAAATTAAAAAAAAAATACATTTAAGATCCTCACAATAAGTCCTTTCATTTGATATGTCACACGATTACAGTTGCACAACTTTTTTTTTGAATTTTCTAATTTACCCCCAAAAGTGGGCCCCAAGTTCAAAATTAATTAATTTACGTTACGCATCCCTGTTGCGGTCACCAATTTACATATGTATACCAAATTTCAAATCAATCAGTCCAGTAGTTTCGGAGCAAATTGGCTGTGACAGACGGACAGACAGACAGACAGACAGACAGACACACGAGTGATCCTATAAGGGTTCCTTTTTTCCTTTTGAGGTACGGAACCCTAAAAAAAACACCGCCTATTACTTCTTCAGCACAAGTACCAGTTAACCTGCCCTGCAGTACCTACAGGTTATCTTAAAATACTCGTGCAAAGTCTGAAGGTCAACGGCGAAGGGAGTATAATAGCGAGATAGCTTTCTATCTTCCGATTTCGGCACACAATAGATACTGCCTTCAAACGACCGACGCGGAGGTATATCCCCTTTGATAGATTGTAACAATATGACTTGCCTTTTTTACCTTGACTTGGAAGGTTCCAGAAATCTTTCTTTTAACTTCCGATATGCTACGAAGTCAAGTCTTCATTGCAGTTGAGTTTCGGACTCAGCTGGATCAGATATTAAACATGATTTCCTGATGAAATGTATGTGTAGGATGAGTTAGTTTCGCCTGAATTTTTGATAAGTATTCTTCTACTAGCTGTGCCCGCGACTTCGTCCGCGTAGAGTTTGATAATTTTTTTATTATTCCCTCGGGAACTTTCCAATTTTCCGGGATAAAAAGTAGCCTATGTGTTAATCCAGGGTATAAGCTATCTCCATTCCAAATTTCCTCAAAACCCGTCCAGCCGTTTTAACGGGAAGAGGTAACAAACATACACACACACTCACACACACACACACACACATACACACACACAAACTTTCGCATTTATAATATTAGTAGGATAATGTGTGTCAATGAGTTAGCTTAGTCATGTACGAGTTCAGTGTATTTTGGAGTAAGAATGAGTAAATATATAAAATAAGATTTCCTTTTTGTGCTTTAAATCTTACGAGTATAATGAATAAATTATATCTCATCCATCCAGTCACTCATGCAAGTAAAATCCATATATCAATCAGCTAAAAGATATTAACATAGATGTCAAACATACTGTACATTATACCTGTTACGTTCCTACTCCCACTTCTACGAATTATACACTAATTGTTTTCCCGCTAAGCTATTGAACTATCTTGTTAGACCTGAGAACAATTCGTTTTTTACGGAATGTCCCAATAAGCCTCTGAAGTGACTTTGAAGGAAAAGAGAACGCCTCTTTATATAGATTAGATGGTCCTTAGCGTTCACCTTGAAATGGATCGAAAATCGCTCTTTTCCTGCCTCGTTTTGCGTCAAAGCATCACATCAAACCAACGGGTAAAGGATCTGACAATCGTCGAACGGATTTGATTCTCGCTATTCAAGTTCAATGTTTAGCATCTGTAAAATTACACGGAAAACACGAAGTGCCAGCAATACCAATTCGGCTTGTCTAAAATTTTACGGCTACATAACAAGCGAGACTTATTTGTAAATAAATAATAGCTTTGTAAATTATAGACATGTGATTGCTTTGATTTATTTGATACTAGTAGATCCTCCACAGCTTCACTGCGGTATTTTCCATACAAAATTTATCACCCCTTTTTCTATTTCAAAAAATCCCTCCTTGCACCTAGTGCACCTCTTTTGTACTCGAGGAATGTCTCCTCCAAATTTCAAACATCTAGGACCACCCGTTTAGGCTGTGCGTTGTCTATAAATGAGTCACGGTACTGTTTTACATGTATTGATTAGCTAACAGCTTTGCAAGCTCCGTCCGAAATAAGTCGCTTGGTTGATATTAACAATAATTTGTTTATTTCTAGCCCTCGCATTTTTTCAGTGTAGGTATAGGATAGTCAAAAATTCGCTAAATTTTGAAGATACAAAACTGTGATAAGGAAAAACTACTTAAACGATTTCTTTTAAATTTATAATTAAGTTATTCTCACAGGTTATTCTCCTCATCGCTTAAAAGTATCCTTGAGGTTTTTTGTCACAAATGGCGCTATTTCTTTCCACGTCCGACTAAATCAGTATGTCTGTCTGACGCCAATCAATACGAAGGTCAAAGAGAATGTGTTGGTTTGTTGCCACGATAAACATTCAGCAAACCAATAAACTCTATACGGACTGTAATATCGTTACAGTTACTTGTTAGACACATGTGGACTTTGTGACAAGGGAATAGAGTCAAGCCGTGAATTCGAAGCTTCATATTTTTGATAAAGTGTTATGTGGATTTTAGGTTCTCTTCTGAGTATTTCTCAAAAAGATTACGTTACGATATTGTTACCAAATTTTCCAATCGTGTTTTTAATAATTAAGGAATACTGTTTCGTTATCTTTCTTAATAAACACAATTACTTAAGAAATTTATGCAAAACTGTTGGAAAATACTATCAACAAAATCGTAACGAAATGGTAAAATTAACGGTTGCTGACATAAGCATCTCAAGTTTTTGAGAAATATCTACTTATCTTGCAAATATCGATCGATGGCGAACCTGGCATGGCATCAACATATTTTGACAAGTCGGTTAACATCAAGAATGGCACCCATGTACTAACAGCTGTCAGAATAGTTTAACGCAACTCTATCTACTAGGCAGGTAAGATTTCACAGATGAATAAACACACAAACGTAGAACGTGTCACCCTTCGCATTTTGGAGTTACTGAAAATTATAATTTAGCGGAAACATGAGGAAAGTATTTTGGTAGTTTTTCCTAACTTAAGAGTTTAACATAATAATAACATAATACAATTTAGAAATACATCCATATTTATTAGATATAATACAGTTAAAATTAAAATCCCGTTACATTAATATAAAATTGATAATTAAAATCATGAAAATTGAAACGTGAAAATTGAAAAATATTTTTTTTTTTAAGTTAGTTGTTATGACGAAATAGGTTGAGACTTCCTAGTAAGTATGTAATACCTGTGTCAGGAAGTCCCGCTCCTCCATACATAGTACCTAGTTGTTATTTAATCATAATTCGATAATTAATTTAGACAGTAAGGACTAAATCATTCGGTCTGAATTTGAATGTGGCCTTCATCACTCATCAGCCGCTGCGCACTTAGAGAATCGTATAAATAAATAAATATAGCCGCTAAGGGCAAAGTTTGTGTGATGAGTATACCATACCTACCTGAGTCATGGATATGTTGTGTGATAGGGGAGGGGGGATATAAATGATATACGACAACAGATAGATGCATGTACCCGTAAACAAAATCTTATTTTATATACTTATTATTAATTTATTATTATAGTATATTATTAATTGAGGAACGCACAGCAATTTACAAATTAAAAAAATAAGTAATCGTAATAGCTATGACGACGCGTGATGCGGCGAGCGAGCGAGCGGCAACCTACTGCGATTTACATCCCGACGGCCGAGCGTACTAAATAAAGTTCGAAGTGAAACCCGCCTGATAATACTTCCAAAACAATTACGTTTATTATCTCGCACTAAATCATAAGTCGGAAATTCTAAAGACGGTAACGGTTATTCGACCTTATAAACTTTTGTTAGTATCACCGACACTTTGAAATTTTCAAAGTGAAATTAGAAAAGTATTTTAGTCCATTCGTTTATAGGTCATTTCAGTGGAGAGCTGCTTTTCACACCGGCTTATTATCATGCTTTCCAAGTCCATCAGTGAATGTGGTAATAATATTCAATAAGTTATAGATAAACTTACTTACAAAGCGTTTACTAGTTTTCTCGTCTTGGCTTATTACGTGTTATCATGATAATTAACCGAGATAATAACTGTGTAGACAGAAAAAATGCGTCGTTCAACAACAGGATATCCTGTTGTTGAATTGTATGAATACTTGTAAATTTTGCTCAGTATTCATTCATCTTGCAGATAAATTGTCAATAATTTAAAGTATACGAGTGTTCGGGAGATGTAAATAGAAATGTGTCCGAATTAAACCGCACGTTGAAAAATAAAAATAAATAATGTGAAATACAAATCCATTCCAAATTCAATTTTAACGCGTTTGAGTAAAGTTTATAACAAAAGTTAATTTCATTTTGACTTGTTGCCTTTTATTTTTAAACGTGCGAAACATTCGCTGTTTATCAGTGAATTTTCATTCACACATGCAAACGAACTAAGGCCATAATTATTCGTCTACTCATTGTTGAAAGAAGGGGCTTTTAACATAAACCAAAAACCTAAAAGGCTATCTGTTTTTACTAGATATCGCTTCAGATATGATCGCTATCGCAACACGTAATTAGCCAGATCTTCTTCGTATATAATATAAAGATCGTGGAAAATATTAAAGAAAACCTGTATTCATTTGGAAGTGAAAGGAGCGGTCGGATAGTTGGAAATACCCTAGGGTTTAAACGTCGGTTTGAACATGCATTTCAGTATTTTGGTGTGCTTTTTAAGTGTGTGTGCTCTGTGCTCGGCATTCTTTTTATCGAAAGGTATTTTTAATTTAAACTGTAATAATATAAGTTGAAGTTTATTGTGTAAAGGAAACATAATTCTTTTAGTTAGCCAAAAGAATTCTTTGAGATTTTGGAAATGGTTCTTCTAAAAACTAAACTTTACAAGTGAATGAAATATAATTTAACAACGAAATCCAGCAAGACGTAGGGAACATTCCTTTCTTTAATGTTTTATATTAATTTAATAAAATTTGATTTAAAGTTTTTTTCTTTTTTCCCACAAAAAATAAATCATAACAAAATGCACTATAAGTATAGGATTATTAATCCGCCCGCCTAATGTCGCGATTAATTGTTAAATTAGCTTCTACCCGCGACCCTATATGCTATTCCAGGACCTAAGGACACACACATACAAACTTTCACATTTATAATATATGTAGTTAATCAATAAAGAATTACATAGCATAAAAACAAAAATATATAAGTAAACTAGAGTTTCGTGTTCAGCCTTCGTACATAATAATAATAGGTATATGTTCATTTCATCAACGGTTAAACTAAGGTTATAATCTTAAATAATGTTGTTATATTAGATTTGTGATATTAACAAAATTAAATGTTCAGTAACGTGTGAGCGATTATTGTTATTGCTCTAATAATCCTTTATGTTTCAGACAAAGAAAAGCCATTCATACTATGCTACAAAATCTGTCCGTTATATTGCAACAAAAACAGAAGACAAGATGACGGTATTATGTTTTTTTTTTCTCTTTTATTTTATATGAGAATGTGTTGCATGAAAAGCAGTGCAGTTGTGTTTTTATGTATTTGAAAATTTTCCCTAATAAACATCCTAATAATAATATGTATGGTTAGGTTGGGTAAGTGAAACACCGGGGGAAGTAGAACACTTTCAAATATTCCCTACAAAACAGTTCAATAAATTGCATTGACGATAAAGAAACAAATTGACGGTAAAGCAGTCATATAATACTTGCGGTCACAAAAAGAGACGTCGCTGCGTTTCGCGAGTAAAGTTAACATATTATTACAAAATGTCAGTCTGTGAAAAAATATTTGCGAGTTCCACCCATGCTCAAAATAATTTATAATTTAGCTTGTAAAATCTAGCTTTTACGGAGTTGTGATGAATGTAAGTAGGATAATTATAAATTGATTTTTAACTTTTGGTATTTATTTTACGTAAAAGCAAGAGATTTATCCAGGATTTAATGAAGAAAAATAATGAAGAAGAATATTTACATATCGAGGGAAGTGAAACAGTGCGGGCCGGGGCAAGTGAAATATTCTGAAGCTTATCTTTATATATAATTCTTCTGTGAGTGTGTATGTCACTGAACTTCTCTCAAACGACTGGACCGATTTTGATGAAATTTTTTGTGTGTGTTCAAGGGGATCTGGGAATGGTTTAGATTCACAATTTTGTCCGCTGGATAATGTTTTTTTAATTAATTTTTAATTTATTAGTAGTTGTTGATTTTGGAATGTTCTACACGGCGCTACCATCGCAGTGTCAAATTTTAAATAATATTCGAATTTTAATTTTTACTCTGTCCCGACAGTTAGCGCTGCGATCAAATTAAAAAAAAGTTTTGTTATCATTGTGTTATTGTAGACCATGTGCTGGATCAAATATTAAATTAAAAGGTACTGAGTGTTTTGAGAAGAGTTTTGAAGTGTGCCTAAAAAACTATACATTTTGCGAATTTAGTGCAGAATCGAAGTGAGTATATTTCTTATAATTTTTTTTATCAAAGTTACACGTGCGTTAGTTAATAACTAACCTAACCTACAAATTTATTTATCGGCGTCATTAAAGATGCCTACCGTTGATTGATCGGAAAACCTGTTATCAATTAAGGAAGTAACAAAAATAAGTACGAAATCGCTTTTTGTATAGATGTTATAAAATCTCCGAGTTGTCTTACTTTCTGTTGAGCCGTGATCTCAAAGGATATATTATAGGAATGGATATAGGATAATAGTCTGTGAGTGACTGGGGACATAGTACAGACGACGCATGTGCCAGCAAAATATTATATTTGTTGCACTTCTTCCAAGTTATACAAGACCTTAAATGTATTCTGACTATTAATGTTCTGTGATAAATCGAATTCAGGCATGTTCATGACCGTTGTCCATTGCAGGCACTATGGGAATTTTCCATTGACGTATTATCTCTTTTTATTTTATATACATATATAATTCTACTGTACGTGTGTATGTCACTGAACTCCTCCTAAACGGCTGGATCGATTTGAATGTTTTTTTTTTGTATGCGTTTGAGTGGCGCCTTGGATGGTTTAGATGCCCGATGATGATCAGCCCGGCAGATGGCGCTGCAGGACAACGTCTGACGGGTCCGCTAGTAAAATATAAATATTTGATTTGAACATGGTGGTTAAGTTCACAATATAATAAATTTGTTACAAATTTAACTGGTTTATTAGCAATAAAGCTCTATTTCAACTATTATTTCAAATGATTGGTGCAAAATCAACCGTTGCCATTGTTCCAATTTTCAGATTCATCATCTCTTGTTTACTTGGACAAACAAAGCAAAGGCACAATCGAATACGACCTTAAAACCAAACTGCCTCCTCGCTTCTTTTTGCATTGCAAGCCGAAACGAACAACGATTGCACCGTTTCCGACTACGGATTCCACGACAGCACCGTCTCCGACGACGAGATCATCGACTACGACATCTACGACAACGCTTAAACCGATAAATACAACAAAGACAACGACAACGTCACCTATGATAACGCCGAAACCGACTAGTACAACGCCGACAATGACAATGTCACCTACGACAACGCTTAAAGTGACAATTACAACGCCGACAACGACAACGTTATCTACGACGTCGTCATCTACGACAATGTCATCCACGACCACGACCAAAAACATGACCCTCCTTAAAGACACAGGCAGCGTTGACGGTAAGTTCATTAATATAAATAGCTCTTTTTTTACTTTCCAAAATTCTACATATTATAAGCCTTTGAATAAATTTGTTTTAGTTCTTATAATAATGTGCATACTGTTGAAATGTACCTTTATTTTTAGGGTCATCATTTGACTTCTATGAGGACTACGATAGCCCCTCCGTGGAGGACAGACTCGCGCGCCATTACGAGATTCAAGCCCCTATCCGCTTCTTTGTGAATTGCCACTGGAGATTCAAAACCCCGTCTACAGACAGACCATGTAAATCCACAAATAAACCTTCAACCCAGGAAAATAGAAGATACGATGGTGGTAAGCACTATACATTATGTTTATGTTGTAGCACATTATACATTATGTTTATGTTGTAGCGATTTATAAGATTCGATTGATACCAAAAATAACTGCTGATACTGCATTGTAATTCAGTATTCCGTGGTAAAATGGCGGCTAATAAAAAAATAATTTAACTCGTATGACTTAAACAGATACTTCGTATAACATATAGGTACAAAAGTTTAATAGTCGAGAGCATTTGGAGTACCGTACATTTAATGTATGCACCCAATTTTTGATTATCCTAATAATGTTGACAATGTATGACTATTACTGAATAAATGAATATGAATATTATATTTTTCTAGATGCATCTTCCAACATTTATATAGACCACCACAACTCGTATTACATTGACGAAGAAACGCCACTTCATGACTACGAAATCACTCCCCCTCCTGGGTTCTACGTGCATAAAATGAGGACGACTACAGTCAAATCAACGACTACTGCGGTGCCTAAAACGACAAATGAAGATCCGTCATCTCATATTTATGAGAGCCCGTATTACATTGACGAAGATACGCCACTATATGACTACGAAAACGTCCCGGATCGCTTCTACGTGCACAAAAAATGGAAGGCTACGGCCAAACCGACGACCGCTGCGACGCCTACACCGACAACTGAAGATCCGTTATCTCATATTTACGAGAGCCCGTATTACATTGACGAAGATACGCCACTACATGACTTTGAAATCGTTCCTCCTCGCTTTCTCGTGCACAAAAAATGGACGACTACGGCCAAACCGACGACCACTGCAGCGCCTACAACGACAACTGAAGATTGGCTGCCCCACATTTACTCAGACCATGATAGGCCATATTACACCGCAGAAGATACACCAATTCATGAACACGAGATCATCACTCCTTATTTATATGTCCACAAAAAGTGGACATCGGCAAAACCAACTACACCCGCCGCGCCTACCACGACAGCTGAACCGACCTTTATTTGCGAGCTGTGCAAAAGTAAATGTGCAACTTAAATTGTTGTTGTTTATAATAGTTCAGGGATGTTTTATGTTAGAAAAGTTGAAAATCTTTGCATTCATGAGAAAACTTTTGTTAAGGTTAAAGTAATACGGCATTACAATAAAAAACAATCAGCACAAAGCCATTGCAATGCCAATAGTTCACAGTTCTCGGTGAAAGCCAACAGAGTCTAGTAGCTTCTTATTATTGTGTTCTGCCAGCTTTTATTTTGATTTGTGGCTTATTGTCGTAAGTTTTCCTTTGAAACATTGTCTAGGAAGTATAACAATAACTTGCGTGGTTAGTTGTGTGAAGCTGCCAGCATCTTCTGGGATTTAATAACTTTTAGCAGCAACTTTCTTACATTACATTGACATTTGTGTCTTTGTTTATTATCAACGTCAAAATATCTCAATCGATCTGAGACAAAAAGCCTACATTCAGCTAGAAAATTACAATAAATCTAACGGAACATCTTAATCAAATTGGTGTCTATTTTTAACAATAAATTTATATGAACTCTGTTTTGCAAAACTAGGTAACACAAAAAAAATGCAAATACTTATGCAGGTTTTGTGTAGCGATTGGCAGTCCCCTACTTTTTTATCCGTCCGTGGTAAAATGAACAGCTATCTATGGGTATACAGGCTGACTTTTAAAACTTAATACAAAACCGATGTTTCCGGCTCAGTTGAAGACGGCCAACATAACACAATAACATAAACGTTAATAAAATCGTATTTAACTGTAGCTAATGTTCTCAATAAAAAAATGGGGTAGTCCTAATATTGCCACCCTAAATTCAGTAGTTGATTTTCATACTCGCTAGGGTTAGCCAAAACGTCATCCGTCAAAGTAAATAAATTAGGATAGGTAGATGTAAAGTTAATAAAAAGTGGATTTCTTAATTCTAGCACCGCAAGAATGTGCAGGCGTCAGCTTAGGTGAGATTTACCTAAAATAATGGTTTTGCATTACGTCTTAATAGTCACCTGTAATATCTATGGAGATTTTAATAAAAATGTTCGTTCAACTCTGCCTACTTCTAAGAGGAACAACCGCGAGCTTATGTTAATTATTATGTATATTATAGTAGGTATGTAGTTTGAGAAGAAGAAATGCAATATTAAGTATAAGCAAGTGTACAACTCTCACTTTTTAGTAACCAGTGACACTAGTTTATCCACACTTAGGTAACTTGCAATGAACTGACCGAGCCTGGTACGATTGTAGGTTTATGTAAAAGTAATACATAATTGTAATATTGTTGAAGTAGGTTTGGGTCAAATTTTGGAAGCCGATTTTGAATCAGTCCCGGGATTTTTTTACAATTGGGTAGAAGTATGTTAACCCGATGACATTGCACTATTAAACTCCAATGGGCAAAGATGTTTGATTTGAAAATGCAGTTTTCATTAAAAATATATTTAACGTAACGTACGTTGTCATGAAATCAGTAGCAGTCTGGCCAAATTTATTATAAGAGGAGGCCTGTGCCGAGCTTCAGGACTTATATTGGGTGATGATGATGATGATGATGATGGCAGAATTAGAAGCTATCAGTCGCCCACTGAGCAAGCACCAGCAATGACAAAAGCGGTAAAATTTGCGTTATGTACATATATATATACAAAGTCGTATCAAGTCGTATCTATAGATTAAATACTTTGACATGAAACCATTAGGGATTTTGTTAGGTTTTCTGTTCCATAATCTTTCGCTTTAGGTTTTACATTTTGATAAATTTTGCATTTTTACGCTCTCCTTTCCTTAAGTGGCTTGATAAGGCCCAAGCTCATTGTATCATGAATAAATTGACCATAAAATGTATTTACAGATCCGCATTATTATCCGTTGTTTTTATATCTTTTTTACGTGCGCGTAATCCTTGCGACGCATTCGCTGTGTAATTTACGAAGAACCCTCATTTTACTGCTCGCTGCCATGACAACGGCGTCGTTTTAGTACAAATAGCTGAGGATAAATGAGATTGCACAACATTGTAACAAAATGAAAACTGTGTGACAAAAGCGAAATTTTTGTCCACCAAGCATCAGATATGTACGGGATCCATTATTAAAAAAAAACCGTTTTCATCACACTTGGTCGGAAAGGTTGTTATTATACGCAGGCGTACAGAGCAGCTGTAGCCTACTTACCTCCCAAGGGCAGTTATGGATTTTGTATGGGTTATAACTCCCGCTGACGGCGGGGCGAGCCGCAAGCCGGCGGAGCTGCCCCGCGCTGATCGCAACGTACTTACAGTTTATGAAAACCCACCTGATGGTAATTCACGATGTAAAATGGGAATAAAATTAATATATCTACTTTTTAGGGTTCCGTACCTCAAAAGGAAAAAACGAAACCCTTATAGGATCACTCGTGCGTCTGTTTGTCTGTCTGTCTGTCTGTCCGTCTGTCACAGCCAATTTGCTCCGAAACTACTAGACCGATTGAGCTGAAATTTGGTATACATATGTAAGTCGGTGACCGCAACACGGACGCGTGACGTAAATATATGAAATTTAAACACGGGGGCCACTTTTGGGGGGTAAATCAGAAAATTAAAAAAAAAAGTTATGCAATCTATATTGTGTGACATATCAAATGAAAGGGCTTATTGTGAGGACTTTAAATATATTTTTTTCTGAATATTAAGTAAAATAGTTTGGAAGTTATTTAGGAAAATAGGCGAAAATTGACCATTCCCCCCCCCCTTATTTCCGAAACTACTGGGGCTAAAATTTTGAAAAAAATACAGAAAATAGTTCTTTACCTATAGATTACAGGAAAACCTATAAGAAGTCTATGGTATTTAAAGTAACCTAGTAAATTACAGATAATCATGTACGGAACGGAACCCTCTCCACGCGAGTTTAACTCGCACTTGTCCGGTTTTTTATGTCTAATTTTTATTTCATTTCCTCGCAAATGTGATGAAAAACATTGTGTGTATCACGGGCAGTAAGGGGATAACAAACTCGAGTCATAAAAGCCCTCGCCTATCGGCGTCGGGCTTCTAACAGACTCTCGTTAGTTATCCCCTTCTTACGGCCCTAGATGCACAATGTACTATATCACGATGTATTCTGCAATATCTATCTAATATGCGCTAGCCCAGCGTTAGCCCATAGTTGCCACCGATATCCTCCCTATACCATTGGCGAAAAGTGCTATCGCCCTCACATTTTTCGGTATTCACAAAAGTCACTTATGGGACGGGCCTTAAAAGGTCTCGTAGACAGGGCTATTTTTTCGGCAATTTATTGCGGCAATTCGGGTTATTCCCAAAAAGATTACATATTATATTAATAATCGGGACAAAAAGTTTGAATGTAAACTTTTGAGGATAGCTTGAATTGCATCAATAAATTGCCGAAAATCCAGTCTGTTTACGAGCCCCTTAAGTTTAACATACTTTAAGTCGTGTGAAGGTGTAACAAAAGGTCAAGTAATTTAAAAGCTCTTGAATAGAGACAATACTAATTAATTTAGAAGCCTTTAAACTAGCTGACCTTTCCTTACACAATACAACTTATACAAGGATGTAGACCCTGTTTTCGACATATTGGGATAATATGTCGAAAACAGGGTTTGTCTTTCTAATGATTTCCATATTCGAGGTGGGCGAAATCCTTTGCGTCGAACAGTATGAGGCCGTCCAAATCAAAAGAGACCTTAGTCGCTGTACTGATTACTGTTGCCATGTTATTTGTAAAATGAGCAAGGAGAAGACCACCATAAAGGGACCCCTTTTGATTTGGACGGCTGCATGCATATAGCTGCAAGATTCTTTAACGCGAAAAACGCTTCACTCGCCCAAGAAGACTAGTTTGTGCCAGTATGGACGGTCGAACCCGAAATAAGAGAATTACACCCTCACAAAGGTGCTTCTTAGGAAAGAAGAGAGAAGAGCACGCGAGAGAAGCATCCTATGGTGAAAGAATAGTATAAAATGAAGATATAAAAGAAATATAGAGAAAGATTTAGGACTGACGAGTCATATTCTAGTCGGGAGCTAGGTACTATGCTTAGGGTTGTTGGAAAAGCGTAAAACTTCTTCTGAATATTTTTACGCTTGCTATTTTTTATACCCTGTTATTTAATTTTACGAAGCCCGCTTCGCTGTTGATTAAATTGAAGTAATATATCACAACTTTTTAGTCTACAAAAAAGTGAGCTGCCTATAATATGGGTACACATAAATAATTGAACTTAAACATAAAATATTAAATAGCAAAGCTCATTATTATGTGTGTTTATAAATAAAGTTTTTTATTACTAATTAACCCTTAAAGGTCCAAGCTCCTCAGTCTGGTTGTTCAAGGAAATAATACATTAGTTATTCCTTGGAATAACAACCAGCTTTGAAACTGGACCAAGGAACTTCTCAACTTACGCCATCACTCATAATAATGACTTCTTAGCTACATTTGGGGAATTAAACGGAAGACAGCCTTTCTCGAAGTCTTGTTTCTTTATGATTTGTATTTTCTAATTATTGTTTCATTTAACCACAAACTTCCATTTACCTATGACAATTATTCGGACTCAAATATGCACAGCGTATTGACTCAGATAAAAAAAAATGTATCTCCCTAATCCATTAAACCACATCCATACACTGTTGCAATGTCATCTGCATCTTTTTATTAAACGAACTCCTTATCCCAGAGTCAATTCAAAGGAAGATTTTTATAATTTAATGAAATGCCATCTAGGTTCCCAAATCTCTATTGGAAGGCATCGATCCGAAACTTGATGTTATTGCTAGGCACGTCGTTTCATTCGGTTCATGACCATTATTTAAAAATATTTTTGGTCGCTTGTTAGCTCATTTTAGATTATGTAAAAACATTTTCGTAATGAATGTTTCACTTTTTCACGAAAAAAGCACTGATAATATTTTTTATTTTTAAATATGCCGCAAAGTCGCTATCTTACTGACAGTTGTCGCGTGTGATGTCAACTTACCTAAACTGGTCGTAAACGTCACAAAGAAGCATAGTCTGTATGAGGGTCTGGTCCGAATAACGAATGCAATATAGGTAACTAATCCTAGAACCATAACTGTTGTCATTTGTTTGTTTGTAAAATTGAAAAGAATTGTAAAAAGATGTTTGTAATTTACATTTTAGTTGAAAATATGAATAATAGTGACTCCATGAAGGACGATGTAAAACCTTCGCCGGATATCGTAAAATCGTCGTAATCGTCGGATACGATTGCAACAAATAACTTGTTGCCAGAAAATATTGTTTCTGAATACATCATGGAGGATTTATAATATGTGTGAAGATAAAGTTATGTATGCAACTGTATATAATTTGGCCTTAAAACACTCGTGCGATTTTATTATGAAACTCGCCTGTCGGCTCGTTTCATAAACCCACACTCGAAATTGAAGGCCTATCATTATGCAACCGTTGCATAAACTACTATTTTAAATTCAGAATTCCCCCTTAATGTTACTGGCTCTTATCGGCCGGCACGATATTGCCGTTTATTAATTTTCTACCCTACTTAACCCTTTTAAGGATAGGCTGTCTGTAACACGTAGCTTATGTCCTTCCTCAGCGCTCAAAATATTTTCATACCGAATTTAATCAAAATCTGTTGAGCGGTTTAACCTTAAATCGCGCAGGTATATAAAAATTCATCAACGGGCTCTCATCGGGCCGCACGAATTTCCCGGAACTCAATTTTCCAGGCCCTATTTCTCCAATTTAGAGTTTGACTTTCTGAAATAGGTTCAGCGGTTGAGCTGTGAAAACGTGACTGACACTTTTGTATTTATAATGTTAGTATGGATGTCGCTTTATATAAACACTTATTCATAAAATCTATAGTAAGCAGAGCTAGCAGCAAACGCAGGCAAACAAATTTTACCGAGTACCCATTAGCAGCTTGGGTGACGTTTCTCTTTTACACGCTCTTGAGACAAATGACGTGTGGACACAGGTCCTTCGCCGAAATCCGGTGGAGCTTGCCAGCAATTTGTATTCATTATTTACTTACCCCGGTTTGCACATCGTTAGTTTGGGCCTTTTGTGGACTGTTGTAACCAAGTCTTTGGACGCACGGAGCTTTTGTTTTGGAATGATTTTAATTATCACATTAAAGCCGGGATTTTTGCATGAAATAGTCAACTTTGGCGTTCTTATTATGAGAAACTGAAAGACTTAAACAACTTTGAATTGCTGCATGGTGGAGTTTAGTTATTACTATAATTCTTAGCGGCCTCGCCTTATGCAATTTATTCTTATCTATTTATATAAAGCCGAACTTTTTCGAGCTCGTGGATTGAACTACTGTACTAAGCAACGAAATAAAAAAAATATAATAATATCTCTTGAATAGTCGTGTAATTCATAGCAATCTCTGAATTAAACCATAAAACTACTAAAAACGCTAATAATTAACCGTAAATTTCACTTTAGTACATTAATATTTGAATAATTGATTAAATAATTGATTAGAAAACTTCAAATTAACGTAATTACTCATTACCACTCCCATATTACCACATAATGCGATGCGTCAGCTGTTCGAACTCAGTATTGCACGAGCGCTTGTCGAAGTCAGGCCTGTGTCGCGCCAAACGATAGTTACCAATGTAAAAAGAGCACTGACGGCCATTCATCTTATATGGCCGTCAGCGCTCAATTTACATTGGACGAGGCTGACTTGTTGCCGTGCTTCAATATCTCTAATCTTTCAGAACGCAATTTAATGATAGCCCTTAAGATAGAAAGCTTGTATAAAGCCGTCAAAGGACATCTTAACTTTGACAAGTGCTAAGGGATCATCCGATCCTCACTCAAATTAATAATATTGTAATTTATCATACCGAATATTCTCCCGACGACCTGTCTAATGACGACTTGGATGTTGGCGAAATATATCTGCGCCTCTATTCGGGAACACTAAGTGATTCTGTAGCGATTCGTAAGCCAGATTTCTCATCCCACTCTTCCGCACGACGCGTAATGCCTAAGAGCGAGATGAGAAATCTCGCTCGCAAATCGCTACAGAATCACTTAGCGTTCCCGAATAGAGGCGCTGCTCTATAAAATAGAAATGTGAAACCATTTAAAAGGAAAAAAAAGTGCTTAGTGCGTTGGGAATGTTTGACATATTATGTGTTTCATATTACTAGAATTTTGGTGTGTGACGAGGGAACAGGCATCGCAGCCTTAAACACTGTCTGCATCAGGTTTTCTTCCGTTTTCATCATGTGAAACTAGGATTAAAAACAACCACATTTGGGAGAAAAACCGGTTTTTTATTCAATACAAGTACAAAAATACAAATCATTTATCTCCCAATACGTTAAAAATACAGTGACTATGTGTTCCAGGTTTTTTAAAGGGAAAAGGACAGGGTTCGTTTCAATGGGGTTTATAAAAATAGAAATTTAATCGTAATTTGAAGTAAAAACCAAGATAACTTCCACTGACCCCACAGAAGGTTGACTTTGTTAAAGGTTTATCGTAAACCACAGCTACATAATTCATTTTTAAACGCTACCTACATTTTTACCCCAAAGGATACAAATACCTTAAAAATCCTTATGGGCAGTTATGATGGAATAAAAACATTCACAATAATTATGTACATATCTACATGAACCCTGAAAACAATCCTTTGTTTTGCCTATATTTATAGGTATTAAAATTAAAAACAGTGAAATATTAACGCACAGCTCACAACACTTTAGTTAACAATCTGTTATATTTAATGTGAAAACGTCTATTCGCTCGTTACAGTAATAGCCGCCCCCAGTCGGACTTTCTTGTGTGACAAAATACTGTTGATATTTGAACCACTTATACCTCGAGAATAATTAGGTACACTTGAAATGATAGAACCCCTAACGGATAGATTATGTCTGTACTTAAGTGTTTGTCGCGCCGTATTTGATTAGCCCATGACGTCATCGCACGTATGCGCATGACCGTTATGAATTCGCTTTGTGTAAACTTTTAAATTAGTGTAACGTGAAAACGCGTTAAGCTCGGATGCTGATTCGTGTGTCATTGTAAAAAACTCGCGGGGCACTACTAATACCTGTCTTTTTTTATCTCTCCCTCCCGACTGAAAATGTATCAGATTATAGCTATCTTGAACCGCTGTTCAACCCACCCACGGAACCGCAGCTCACGTTCACGAGGCTTCATGATACAACTATCTGAACGAGTTATCGCCCGAGAGAAAATGATTGACGAAATTTGTACCTGGCTCGTGGACTAGATGTTCTTCTTTTAACATGGAGCAATTATAAAATTCAAAACACGATTTTATCGGGCTTGTTCATAGTAGTTTTAATGTACCTTGCATTACGAGGCATTAGTAGGCAGTAGCATTTAGTTATCAAAGTCCAACAAAACATAAACATCTAGTTCAGTTTACGCTTCACTTAATGTAAGACCTTTCGTCCCCGTCGGCGAAATGGCATGTGAACTCAGAAGCACCAGGCCCTTATTAATTAATGTGTTCCGTTGAATTATTAGACGGATAACTGACGAGATGAGGACTGTTGAATGCTGTATTTCATACAAATGGGTCTCATGCAGTGTCAATTTGTGTTAATTTTGAGTTTGACACGTAAAACTGTATCCTTACACATAAATGTAGTTAAAGTAATCCAAAAATTTGGGTTTTAGGTATTTTTGGTGTTTAAGGAATACTGCTGAAAGGAAATTGATGAAGGAAGGGTTGATTATCAAAAAAAAAAATACATTTAGTGTGAAGCAAATAAAGGTGGTGCTCTTGGCAAATAACATCTGCATTGTCTCAATAAAAGTTCTATGCCATACGTCGGCCATTGTCATTTTCCTTTTTTTAGTTACTAATATGTTTTCATGCATAAAAAAGAGACATTAGTAACTAAGTAATTTTATACAATACCTAAAATTTTTGTCTGTCTATATGACACTGTAAAAGATAGTTTTAAAAACGACCAATAATGTAGCAGTGCGTAAGAAATTAACGCACTGTAGAATCCGACATGTGAAAAAGCCCGCCTATCCACAAAATAAATATTTTCATTTTCGTTGTCACGTCGACGAGTTTCCGCTTGAGCTGGAGTGACTGCGCAATGTCACACGAAGGGTCTTTCAGGCGTTGTCAATGCATTTTCGACTTTTTATCATTACTAATCGAAAGAGATCTGCCTTATCTTATCTTATTAAGCTAAGAGGATAAGAATGGCTGAACGTTGAAAGTTAGTGCCTAAATAAAATGTTCTGACCAAGGCACTACGTTTGTAAGGCGAGCGGAAAAGGCTTCAAGAATATCTTAAGACTATGGCCACTGGAGCCTAGCTAACGAGACCGACGTCAACCCTTTCCAATCAAACTAGAACTATTTGACAGGCATGATGCGAAGTTACGGTTAATTTAAATTTGCTGACACTCACAACTGGTTTACTTTTTTATTAAATTACTTAGTCTAAAAAGACAAGCCTACTTAAGAGGAGTGTGAACTTACGGGATTTTCATACAAAAGGCGATAATGATTTCCACCCCTTAAATGTTAACCGATGTTAACCAATTTTTGATAGGTGGTCAGTCAGAACAAAATCTTGATCTATACGTTTTTGTTTTTTCACTAAAATCAATAAATTCAGTTTTATTTATGTTTCAGATTCCGATACAAAACGATTTTCGGCGATTATTTGATTTTGTTGATCTTTAAGCAATATTCAAAAACGTATAAACCTAGAATTTGTTCCGACTGACAACCTATCAAAATTTGGTCAAAATCGGTTAACATTTAAGAGGTGGAAATCGTTATCGCCTTTTGTATGAAAAGGGTGATTTTTGCCGTTGCTTCACAGTCCTCTTAAATCTAGTATTTACCTAAAAATGTTCATTAGATTATGTCAAGCTTGTGAATTTATTTGTTTCGAGCGGACCTGTCTCCAAAGGTTAATGTAAATAATATAAATGCTAGTTGCTAGGTCGTTTATAAAAAGGTCAATCTCTAAATGACACCAAGATGAATTTGGCTCACTCATAAGTAAGGATTCATCCATACTCGTCTTATTTGGTAAACAAGTTTCTAACCTCAAAATGCACCGTTTTTTTTGGCTAAAACAGCCTTGCAAATAAAGGAACCGGAGACAATATATTAGACGTCAATTTGCCAATTTTTAGCCTAGGTTGCTTTATTTAGGATAAAACAGCTATTTCACCATTTTGAGGTTAGAAACTTGTTTATCAAATAAGCCAAGTATGGATGAATCCACTTTATTGCCAAATCTTTAACTGTCAAACCTGTGGTGCGGTTCTCTATCATCACAGCGGCCGACCAGCGGATAAACAAAACAATTTAGACTAACAAACAAAGTAATTGGGTGTAAATTTGAACGTGTTCCTCATCACTGAACAGCCGATGTGCACGTTAGAGAATCACAAGGCTGAGAGTACATTACGGCGTAAAATGTGGAGGACGTAAAAGACAAAACACGTTATGCCAAGGAGAAATGCTAATTTAAACTGAGTATAAAGTTTTAATAGTAGTTTATGCAACGGTTGCATAATGATAGGCCTTAAAACACTAGTGCGGTTTTCATGAAACGAGCCGACAGGCGAGTTTCATAATAAGATCGCACGTGTGTTTTAAGGCCAAATTATGAAGAGTTGCATACATAACTTTATCTACACACATATTATAAATCCTCCATGATGGGTTCAGAAACAATATTTTCTGGCAACAAGTTATTTGTTACAATCGTGGCTGCATATTTCTGATATCCGGCGCATTTTCACATCACACTCACTCCGAGAAGACTACTTACTATTCATATTTTCAACTATAATGTAAATTACAAACAACTTTTTCTATTCAATTAATTCTACTTTCGTTCAGCAAAACACCAACATGGCGCCGATTCCTCCGTCAAGACCATTTTTTTTTTTAAATCATAGACAAACGGATGAAGTCTCTATTCTCACGTCACTCGAGATCAAATATTGTGCAGTTTATATTAAAAAAACATACTGAATTGACGTTTCGTATCAATAACTGTTTTAATATCTATGGATACTAGAATAGAGACCCACTTGAGTTTTGACAGCTGTTCCAAATTTAATCTCATTTCTTTACTAAAAACGATAAAGAAGTCATGTTATTTCTTTATCGCAGCACTGGTTTTTCCTAATTGGTTGTCAAAATGGTGGTCATTTCCTACGGTTTTTGATTAACCAATGGAGGTTTTATGATATGGGTGTAGATAAATTAGCATTTCTCCTTGGCATAACGTGTTTTGTCTTTTACGTCCTCCGAGCCTATTATGTTATTCGAAAACCCTGCCACTTATCACTGTTTCTTATTTTTCTATCCAGCTATCAAGGAGATTATGTTTTTACTAGCAACTTTGACCGACACCGTCCATCGCCGCCATAGCCACCGACGTTTTGTTCGTATTTGGAACTTCGTTTCATATTTCCTGTAAGATATACCTAAGTTTCTCGCAGCATGCATAATTTGAGAACGGTCATTTTCTGCACTTCTTTGTCAGTAAAAAAAAATATGCCTTTAAAAATAAATAAAAAAATGTTTTGAGATGTTTGAACGAAGAAGACCTTTCGAAGACCCTTTCGAGATTGCTTGACTTTCATTAATTAATTCAAGGTCATTACATTAGTAGTTGCTAAGATAAACGGCTGTGGCAGACAGACAGTAAGACAGACAGATAGACAATGTAGTCTCACCCTAAAGTTTCCTTTTGGTTACGGAAGCCTCAAAACATATCAAACAATATACCTACATATTTGGCAAAATAAAGGAGTGTATTTTTTTGTATTTATTTATGTATGTTTGTGAATATTTTTATTCCAACAGAACTTTCCAACGACTGAACGGATTTTAAAATGCTGGCATCCTAAGGGTAACAAAACCAGGTACTCTTGTGTGATACTCTTGTAATGAAAATGATAATGAAAATATTATTTGCAAGTAGGCCACATGGGCACTTTCACGTCTGAAGCTACCAGCGCTTCGAAAGGTGACGTCTGCTGAGAAGAACGCCGCAAGAAACTCATCAGTAAGTCTTTTTTTCCAATTTTTACATTAGAGTTTTATCTAAAACTAAAACAAAAAGTGCAACAAACAAATCTAATGGGTACAAATTAATTATAGTAAATAACTAATAAAGGAGATGTATAGTCATCGCGTCTGGACAAGTTAAGTAACTTAATTGAAACTGTATTAATTTTTATATTCGCAACAAAAAGGAATCCAGATGGGGTCGTGGAATAAAAGGAGATTAGGAACAAAAGCCAATTAGGAAGTAATTGGGGGAATCTCCAATAATCCCGACGACATTTGGGACAAGATACGCTTAATCCGACATTACGAAGTAAAATGAGGCTGGTACTCGGTTCAGCAAAAAAGATAGAAGATGAAGGTTTTGAGTGCCCAAAGTTATTAAACTGTGACGTTTGAAAATATTTTGAGCTTTGTGACAAGTCTTATAAAAATCGATAATGGCATAATTAGCTCTATTACCTATTTCACATAATATACCCAGAATTATGAGTCATCTATGGTAGTGTGATATAAGAGGTCAATCATCATCAGCAGTTCAAACGGGGGACGTCCGCTGCCGGATATAGGTCTTCCCCATGGAATTCCACAATGAATGATCGCACGCCTTCCAGTTCCATGTCCAACGGCTTCCAGCTTTTATCATTCATCGTCATTTCGTCACGTAAAAAGAGTTCTGACAGCCATTTAAAATGTATGGCTATAGCACTTTTTTTTACCTGAGGCGACCTATAGCAGCCTCACGTGATATGAAGCATTTGAAACTTGGCCACATTTAATTAGGCATTTGACAGGCTTTGTAAGGGCTTGTAGATCATAGTAACTGACTCAATGGCGCAGTGGTAGTGTAGCTGCCATCTGTTGTGCTGGTGGTCACTTGATGAATTTTTGTATCCGAGTCATGGATGTTTAGCATCTCTATATGTATGTATTCATGAATATAAGTATTTTTGTCGTTGTATGACCCATAGCACACGAAAATTCTAATATGGGACTAGAACAATGTGTGTTAGTGTCCAAGGTATTATTCACAAGAGCTTCAACATACTTAAATCACAAACCACAAGACCCCAGGTAATTACAACAAGAATTCAAATTCTAATTAAGGCGCTGAGAAGACCTGAATCGGCTTTATTTAAACAGTTTTTTAACAAAAACTATTTGATTTGGCAAAGCGAAAGAAATGTTCATATTCTTTATATTATTGAAATCCTAACTATTTCAAAAAGACGATTTGATGATATCGATACGATAGAAAATAATCATGAAGTAGCGCCTGAAATCTTCTTTAAACAGTTCCATGTCTTATTTTTTTAACTTATGGGTCTGTAATTAATAACATTATGACATCACGCCCATACTAAAAACTTTGACTAATTTATATTTAGGTACGTGTACTGTTATATAATTCATCCGTTTTAGATTTTCCCCATACAAATAACCGCACAGTGCTTCTCGTTCACTCTGGTGCAAACAGACAGTGACCGATCACTCAAGGTCATTGGCTCTTGTCAGCGTCTTAAAATTGTTGTACGTGTGTCATCGGCTTCGATTATCATAATATATAATAGTCATAAATAATTACTTTATTGATGTTCGTGACTTCGAGCTTTTCCGATTTGATTCTTCGACCATCGAACAGCACTCGATCAAATTGTTGGTCTATTTTGTATGATGCACTGCAACGACTCGACTTCGAGAGAATCGGAGACGATATATCACACTTACAACAATCTCAATTCGCAATTGGATTGTCATTTGCAATGCACAAGGGCTACGTAGGGCGACAAATTGTACTACGGCTATTACGGATCGTATTTTCGCAATTCAAAAAATCGAAACGAAAAGTTATAGTGCAGTTATAGTGTAGTTGTATACGGTAAAAGGTTTACATTATAAGTTTACACAAGAAGACGGGAGATAAAAGATGTAAAATCTTCTTATGCACTCAATGGTACTAGTTAATTTTACACCTAAATAGTCAATAAATCATAGTATTTTTACCCCACTACAGCAAACCAAGAAAGGAGGGTTATGATTTTAACAGTCTATGTATGTATATTAGTGTGTATCTATGTCCGTCTGTTCTGACATTGTTCCTAAAATACTCGTCATATTTTGTCAAATGGGATGTGGTTGGATTCTTCTTAGTGTTCCGCATGTCATTAGGATATTATGACGAGATAAGACATAGAAAATAGTGGATGTAACAATTCAAATAACTACAATTTATGGTATAGTTTTAATTCAATCACCCTCAGCGTGTGACAGTCAGTATTATAGTTCGGTTACAATATTTTAATGGAAATATAAATAGCTACCTATCTAATTTCCATTCGGTTCAGGTTAGCCACATCTCAGGAGACTACTTAATTACCGTAGCAAAACTAGAGCATTATATTGTTGTATTTGCGCGTATATAATATAATTAATGTGTGTGTGAATATAGTGTAAATCTACTACTTCAATTCGCAACTATTCAGAAATTATCTACAGTGTTTAAAACTTTCGCAATTAGCACATGTAATGGGAACAATGCGTAAAAGAAATATTTATTATAATTAACAATAATCCTAGATGCATAACCTCAAAAAGAAAGAAAGAAGAAATTTATTCTGCCGTGCTTGTGGGGTCGATATCGATATTGAAATAGCAGTTTGTGACTTTCCATGAAATCCTAATTTTGATTGTGCTGTCTGGTTTTTTTTTAAATAATAATTTTTTGCACTGTGAAATACTAAAAGTAATTTCACACTTAACTTACTAAAACTCAGACTCTAAGGTGAGAGTTAACCACGCTACTTACCACTGCAAGTGAAAACTAAGTATTAATTTGGATTTAAAAAGGTACTTTTACCATTAAAGCACCAATTAAGGTTTTCAATCCTTTAAGTGTGTCATTATCTAGCAAATGACAATCGTTATCTCCCTAATTTACCGAAGCTTCCGTTCTGAAAAATATAAAAGGCTTGTTTTGCGGATAGAAATAGTATATTTCCTTCGGAGCGCGTGAAAATGAAGACAATTGTTCTATTCTTTGTTCTCGTGACATTCGCAGCTGTAACCGGTAAGTGACATTTTTATGGGTTCTCATGAGTAATTAGTTTGGGGTCGTTAATAATCATTTATATGATAAGAATGAAAGGTAATGATGATTTTCGTTATTAAACTCGTTAATCTTTTGAGGTATTTATTGCAAAGGACCTCAACAAGCTACAATACCTTTGTTGTGTATCTAGATTGACCTGGACCTAGAGATTTGACATTGGTTAAGCAATATCATATGGCTTTGCTCTGTGTGTATCCTATTTTGCAAAGTTTACGCTCAAAGAAGAGTGACAAAAGAAACCAACATTTCGTTACCATAGCAACGATGGGCATGTGTATTACTTATAAGACCAATATCGTCTTCTCAATGTAAAGAATGTATTTTAAAATTACGCAAAGTAAGATAAAGATAAAGCAAAGCAATAGGACATACCAAATTATTGACATTTTAATGAAAGAAAACCTTACAGAGATAAAGCCTAGTTCTTGCATACATCTTTACATGTGTTATTTTCATTTACCTATCTCTTGTCCCAAGGAAATTCGGTTAAAAAACAATATTACTCTATGCCATGTCGTAGGCTTTTTTATTGTTATTGTCATTATAGAAAACAGGCAGAGGGGTCCACATGATGGAAACTGGTCACCGTGGCCTATGGACAATTTACAAAAATATATTGTAAAAAAATACAAATTTACTAATCTAATATGTATAGAAGTTTGTATTTTTACCGTTTGATGCATCATAGACCCCCTCATATAAGACGTTTCTACGTCCTTAATACGAATTTATTTAAAGAAATTTATGTATCGGGGCAAGTGCCTTGACACTGCGTAGAAAGTTTTATAAAGAAACATTTTTCTTCTTTATCGGACTAGACTAGACGCTGTTCCCGACAAATCTAATACGAGTATGTCGTATTGAAAACGTTGCTTTGTTTAGTTCCTTCGTCATCAATAAACTGACTTTCAATGTGTCAGATGATTTCATGATCAAGCGACATGTCTTAAACGTCACATCTATCCAGTCAGGTACCTTTCAGAACAACTACTCTAAAGTACTTTTATCTACACCCATATCATAAAATCTCCATTGGTTAATCAAAAACCATAGGAAATGACCACCATTTTGACAACCAATTAGGAAAAACCAATGCTGCGATGAAGAAATAACATGACTTCTTTATCGTTTTTAGTAAAGAAATGAGATTAAATTTGGAACAGCTGTCAAAACTCAAGTGGGTCTCTATTTTAGTATCCATAGATAATAAAACAGTTATTGATACGAAACGTCAATTCAGTATGTTTTTTTAATATAAACTGCACAATATTTGATCTCGAGTGACGTGAGAATAGAGAATTCATCCGTTTGTCTATGATTTAAAAAATAAATGGTCTTGACGGAGGATCGAATCGCCGCTATTATGTTGACGTTTTGCTGAACGAAAGTAAAATTTTGTTGAATTGAATAGAAAAAGTTGTTTGTAATTTACATTTTAGTTGAAAATATGAATAGTAAATAGTCTTCTCGGAGTGTGTGTGATGTGAAAATGCGCCGGATATCGGAAATATGCAGCCACGATTGCAACAAATAACTTGTTGCCAGAAAATATTGTTTCTGAACCCATCATGGAGGATTTATAATATGTGTGTAGATAAAGTTATGTATGCAACTCTGCATAATTTGGCCTTAAAACATACGTGCGATCTTATTATGAAACTCGCTAAAAGCTCGTTTCATAAAACCGCACTAGTGTTTTAAGGCCTATCATTATGCAACCGTTGCATAAACTACTATTAATTGATTATGACCCAATCAGAAAAGTTTAGATGTTCTCTGTGAAAACAATGTTATGCCATCCTAATGACTTTAATCTGCCTGCGATTTTGTTTGCGAAGAATTCGTTAATCTCAAAAATGTGTTATAGGTAGTGGTACAGAACAATGGTAAAGAGTTTGGGAAATTGACTATGTTTTATTAAGCAATTAGTGCATCGCCACTAGGAAAAGGCCCACCTATCCTTTCGCCACTCGTGTATAATTTGAAATTCATAACATGTTTTCATTAGCCATTTGAAATTCATCCAAGTCATTCCGTCATCTCCTTCTTGGTCTGCTTCTACAATAATCATCTCTTAATCAGTGACTATACTTACCTAACTAAGAGATGTATGATAGAAACTGTAAAACAACTATATTTTAAATAAATAATCAAATTAATTGTTCCCTGACGAAATGTGTGGTAATTATACTAGGTAGCTTCAAAAACCATAATAATTAACGCTAAATAACCCCTTTTGACAAGCAACATCGTCACTTTATATTCTCGCACCACATGCCACGTTCACTTTAGACTTAAACGGTTTTGACGGCAAAAGAGAGTAATTTTAGACAAGCAATCAACCCAAGCGCTCAAAGAACTTCGTAATTACGTCACTCAAATACGTGGTTGCTAAGAAAATAAAATATTCATACACATAGCTTAAACGAAACCTCAGTGAGAGTAAAGCAAAGATCACGTATTATGTCAATAATGGGTACAGTACGTATTGAATTGGACATAAACCTATGGATTTTGTGTGGTCCGGATGCTTCTTTGAACGAAACGTGAGGAAAATCTGCATGCTAAATGCGATTGTTTTTAGGCGCTAAGCTGAACTGTGTCGCTATTTCATACATCACCATATATTTAACATAATTTGTAAATACAATGTCGTAGTACGAAATAGCGAAGCAGTTCAGTCTAGGGGCCAGGCCTGAAGAAGCAACTATTATAGACTTAAATGGTTTGAAATACATATACAAGATATCCCAGGAAATAGTGTCAAGCGGAGGTCAAGAGGTAGAGCGGCTCAAAAGGCCCTATAAGCTTCACCGACATGTATTTTCGACGATTTTTCGTAGTTTAGGAGTTATGGGATATTTTTCGAATTCAAATTCCATACAATGCGAGAATATGAAATGCGGTTGAGGCTTTGGCTAGCGACTTGGCTTTGGCGTTTTTGGTTAATCTGATGCCCCGTGAGGTGCTTTCCATCTGAACCTCCACAGAACATTTATCCTGGGACATTCTGTATTGTTATTTTAAACAAATACTACACAGACGTAGCAGGTATCAGCGATAAATGGAATTCACAAAGCTCATTGAAATTGGTCTTTGAATAATAATGTAACGTTTATTAACCTTTTGACCGCCAAGCATGACTGAGAAGTAACACGAATTTCAACTTTTAGTCAAGGTAATTAAGGACTTTTTTACCCTGTATCCGCTGACGGCTGCAGCCGACTGTGGCGGTCAAAAGGTTATCAAGTTGAGGGTCAATTTTACTACAGAATTTCTCTTTCATGCATGTATTCGATTTTACGGCCCAAAAATCAAATTAAGTAATTATTATGAGAGCGATTATAATCATATAAATTATGATTTACATATCTAAGCTGTTTATGAGAACGATTAAAATTAATGCGCTTCAGTGGCTCCGCGCCATTTACTGAAGGCAATTAAATGTGTTTAATGTATTAGTTGCCATTACAATAATTACACGAAATGCTTTGTTAAATGCCAACGGGTTGCTAGGAGTTGAACTGAATATTTAGTTTGTTGTTTTTTCTCACGAGTCTCAGGATATTTTGAGTCAATAAAATGATTCATTGGAGTTTTATAAAAAAAAATACAATTATAGTTAAATAATTTATACATATAAAACAGTACCGTGACTCACTAATAGACAACGCACATCCTAAACGGGTGGTGCTAGAGGTTTGAAATTTGGAGGAGACATTCCTCGAGTACCCTAGAGGTGCACTAAGGAGGGATTTTTTGAAATTCCATCCCTAAAGGGGTGAAAAGGGGTGATAAAGATTGTATGGAAAATACCGCGGGCGAAGCTGTCGCGGGTCCACTAGTGTTATATAACCGATCAGTATAATTTTTATAGTTGCGATTTAAGTCGTTAGTATAAAAAGTATAAGCTGACTTTAATGAAGCCTGATTTTGTAAATAAAATCAGGATTAAACGTCAGCTTATTTTTACACAACTGTGGAACTGAATAACAGCTTGTTAAAAAAGATAATAATATTAAAATTTAAAACAGTATTCACAAAAGGGTAACCGAACCACTTGTGCAATATCATTGAATAATACGTCGCCGGTGGAAAGGAAGGCCGGCACAATAAAAACCTAAAACATTCCTTACACGCTGAAAAAATAGGAAATTCCCCTACTATTAATATCTCAATTTGCCGAAAATCTATCTTTTATATTTTTTTGCCCTACCCTTTTAATTTACTCAGTCTTAGTGCATTTTTTACTTCATTCAAATGGATGACCTTCTACATTTTATGACAAATTTTTTGAAGTTAATGGTATAGCAAAAGTTTTACTATTTCAGTAGGTATACAGTTACACCCGTTCCCAATTTTCAATCCGTGGATAGATTTGCTTACTATCAGTTACAAATTGATATATACAACAAATGCCAAAGTTTAACGTAACCAAATCTATGCGCAGATTAAATATTGGGAACGGTCATAAAATAGTACAGAAGAATAGCAGTAACAATTACATTGTGTTAAATTGTGTATTGTTGGCAATTATTGAAAATCAGAATGCAGTTATTTTTTCAGCGAATGGGCTACATTTTTTCTCTTTTACATACACATAAATCCGTAATCATTTGTAAAAATAGGGATGTTTCCTGGGTAAAATAATCATAATTCTAATTAGTCTGTCAATTAAATTATCAAAAAATATTGAACACGTATTTTTTGCTTTATCAGGTCAATCAAAATTGACAAACGTGCATCAAAGTTCGGGAGTGCGGTCATGACGTCACTTAATGGTAAAAAGTGTGCAAAATCGTGACGTCACGCGGAACTTCAACGCACTATATCTTCGTCATTTTTTGTTTAATTGACAAAAGAAAAAATATGTTTTCAATATTTTTTATAATGTAAATGACGGACTAATTAGATTTTTTCAGGAAACGCCTATATTTCATTCATTACGCTCACACTCACGGTTATAATTACCTCAAATCTATGCCGGCAGATATCAAATTCATCTGTACTAGCATCACTTTGAACAATTTAACGCATTCCTCTTTAAAATATTCCTTTACTTAATTTGCGAGGAAACTGGCGTCGTTGTTTGCATATTACGACGCCGTGTAAATTACATTCTCAACAACTCTCAGCTTGTGGACAGATTTCATTACATCAATAAACGTCAACGGAAAGTGGATAGCCTATTTAATTTTGAAGAAAAATAGCGAGACATATTTCTTGTTTGCAAGGAATTTAATAAAATCTATACGATTTCTAGAAAGGGCGTTGGTTGCCATTTGAGATAATAGTGGGAAAATGTCCACTTTTTTAAAAGGTTTCTGTTTGTAAACGATCCAATAAAGAATATTGCATAAAGCGATCCATCCTGTAGTAATCCGTTTGATCCAACTAAAATTTTATTCGCATGCAAATTGCAACAAATGAAATTTGGTAGAAATGTCCTTTCATGCCAAAGATCTCAAAAGAAGGATATGCCTATCAGTACAATTTCGTGTAACAAGTCTCTGTCAAACGCCAACACCATGGCTTAACCACACCCTACTGCTGATGTCTTAATTCTTACGAGATACATACATACAATAGTCTAATATTGCTCGATTCATGCGCTATCATAATATCATTGTGGACGGTGGGGTCGGTGATGCTGTCTCACAGGTTGTGGAATTGTACTAACTAGATACTTAATTATAATAGTGCCACTTAAACGACTGTCAAGGACCGTGGTTGCCATGCGACTGAACCTGCGATGGTGTCAGATTCGCGTTCTGACACCTCAAAAGTAAGCATCGCGAGAATTGCTTTGAGCAGTTCCTTACTATATATTTCAATGTTTCATGCAAACAATCAAATCTACACTCGGACTTTTTTTAATGAACAATTTTCATGAGACTCTAAAGTAACATTTTGTATGTCTACTTACTTTTTTGCTTACCACGACGTCACCTAAGTGGTTGTAGGTGTAATTGTGCATTTTATGAATATTCTCCAATACTTTTGAGACACTTTCATTTTGTTACAGCGAGTCACAGCAAAAAATACAAGGTTAAGGAGGCCGAAGAATCTGGTCCCGAAGACATTACTGCTCATGATTGGCCGCAGACTGACAGCCTTGGGGAGTACGGCCTCCCTGAGGAGTACAGTGGAGGTCCCAACGGAGGATTTGGGCCAGGGGATCATGGCCAAGTGAGACCAAAAATTGTTTACTTTAACGTATTCAGATAAATTAAAGATCAATTTGAGTGGCGTTTGTGAATTTGGCCATTTGTCTCTCAATCACACTTTAATGGCATATTGATTGTAGATGGCAACCAATATATACTTAATACATTATCAATGAAAATCAAATTGATCTTTAATTATAGTGACGTTTATCTATAGGTTGACAACTAGTTGAGGGACTATTTAATCTCTAATCAAATGCTTAACACTTTGAGTGCCAAGAGCCCGCTAGCCGGGTTCACCGTTTTGATTGTAGGCGTTGAATGTGTTAAGCGGCGTTTGTGAATTCGGCCAAAAGTTACACGTGCAAAATTCGCGTTTATAAAATTAAGATTCAACTTATACTCTTAAAATAACTTTAGTTGTTGCAGTAACAGTGCTATGAAATAAATGTATGAAAATATAATATCCAAGATTAGGGTCAGCAACATACTATTGTGTTAGGAACGATAATTTCGTTGCTGACACCACCCACGTGATTCTGTAACGTGCACAGCGGCTGATCAGCGATGAGATACTCATTTTTGAATGAGTATCTCATCGCAGACCGAATGACTTTGCTCTTACAGTTTAAATTAAAGATTTCGTTTGTAGCGCTCATCAGCCGTTGCGCATATTAGAGTCATACTACAGCCTGGTCTCAAGTGCACTTCGCAAAATCACGTTACGACATCAAGCGTCGGAAACCGAAGTGACGGCGGTGTGTGCGTTTATTATTTTATTGTTTCAAATCTTTCATAATATCCAAAATAATAATGTATTTAATTATAATGATATGTATGTTCTTCATTTTATAAAAAATCTTGTTACAGTTTCCGTCACCGGGAAAGTTCCATGTGAAAGGCAGTCGCAGACACCACAATTAGCGGGTCGTCTCGTCTTGTGCAAACTTTGATAATGTGATGATAATAAATTTTAATAAGAGTAAATAGTGCCTAAGCATGTCTTTCATTTGGACCAGATTTGGATCAGTCATCACTTTCCTTGCGACAAGCATTATTATGTAATTTTTCTCGTATCGCTTGCTCATTATGAAGTTGTTTAGGAATAGTACATTGTGCATCTAGGGCCGTAAGAAGGGGATAACTAACGAGAGTCTGTTAGAAGCCCGACGCCGATAGGCGAGGGCTTTTATGACTCGAGTTTGTTATCCCCTTACTGCCCGTGATACACACAATGTTTTTCATCACATTTGCGAGGAAATAAAATAAAAAAATTAGACAAAAAAAGTATATATATTAATTTTATTCCCATTTTACGTCGTGAATTACCATCAGGTGGGTTTTCATAAACTGAGCGTACGTTGCGATCAGCGCGGGGCAGCTCCGCCGGCTTGCGGTCGCGCGCGCCGCCGGCTGCGGCTCCCGAGCAGCTCCGCCGACCTGGCGCACCTAACAGCCCGCGGGAGTTCGAAACCATACAAAATCCATAACTCCCTAGGGAGTTATGGATTTTGTATGGTTTATAACTCCCGCTGACGGCGGGGCCCGTAGAGCAGCTAAATCGGCTATAGCTGCTCTATACGCCTGCGTATAATAACACCCTTTCCGAGCAAGTGTGATGAAAAAGTTATAGACGTTCGAAGAACGAGACGCTCAATTGTTAACTACATGATAAGCAAATGACATTTTTTGAGATTATTATTAACATCGTAAAAAACGGCACCACACAAACCACACGTAGTTATAGACTGCGTCATTGCTATCGATTTTTTACACCGCCATTCGACGCTAGCATGACATCATGACAGCTAACAGCTGACAGCTAACATGACATCTGTAAACTAACTCTTTTTCTTGCAAATAAATAAATTACTAAATTACTAATTAGTAGATTAATCAATGGTGTTATGCAAGAAGATGCAATACACAACTGGAAAAACTTTGTGCTTCTAATAAAATTGAAATTGTTTGAGTTTTCGTTTGTTCTCGTGTATTATGACATCCATATCCACATGTATTAATCATAAAGGGCAAATGACTGATCTTAGATATTTGTTGAAGCATTTTGTGCGGTTGCCTGAACACATACACTAATAATGCAAGTGACATAGCATCACCATTAGTTAATTAAACTTTGGATGTTAATGGATAGATCAGACGCACACGTCTGGATCAAAAGGCTGCTGAGTTTGTGTCTCTGAACTTTCAGATACCCTTCTAGCATTAACGTAATAAAAACCGCAATGTAGGGTTCCGTACTACCCAACACAAAACGCAATTTTTTTGAACCTTGAGTATGTATACTTATGCTACAATTGTATACTTATGCTACAATTCATGATGTGGACGTGAGACGGTTTCGATTTTGCAGTATAGTAATAAATATAAAATTTGCCTTGCGTTATATGAATAGGAACTAGCTTAAAAAAAACCGGACAAGTGCGAGTTAAACTCGCGTGGAGAGGGTTCCGTTCCGTACATGATTATATGAAATTTACTAGGTTACCTTAAATACCATAGACTTCTTATAGGTTTTCCTGTAATCTATAGGCAAAGATCTATTTTCTGTATTTTTTTCAAAATTGTAGCCCAAGTAGTTTCGGAAATAAGGGGGGGGGGGGTGGTCATTTTTCGCCTATTTTCCTGAATAACTTCTAAACTATTTTACTTAAAATTAAGAAAAATATATATTTAAGATCTTCACAATAAGCCCTTTGATTTGATATGTCACACAATATAGGTGGCATAACTTTTATTTTTAATTTTCTAGGTCACCCCCAAAAAGTGGCCCCTATTTTTAAAATTCATATGACAGACGGACAGACAGACAGACAGACACACGAGTGATCCTATAAGCGTTCCTTTTTTCCTTTTGAGGTACGGAACCCTAAAAATCGCCAATTTTATTATTTATTTATATTAAAATTGGTAAAAATAGCCGTGATCTGGTTCGCTTCCTATCCCACACACTCGTAGATGAGAAACGAAGTTGGCTACCTACCAATCGTACTGGTTTCTATTGGTTGCACTTTTCGTGCCTAAGATCACATTTTTTACCGTGTAACGTTTGATGATAAAAAAATTAAAACCATAGCTTGAATATTTAATATTGAATAGATTCATGAGGAATATAAAAGTAAAGATAAAGAAAAAAAAAGAAATTACACGAGGTGCAAATAAAAATGCACAGAACAGCATTTAAAAACTAAGATGAAATATACTCGTAATGTAAACATGTTCGGGGGCACACCGAGCACTTTAGGGGCAGTAAAAATGTTTTACACGTAGGTAACTTTAACGATCTACGGTTACGAATAAATTATATTTACTGGTAAAACCGATTATCTACGCGCTGGACAGAGAACTTGTTCTTATTATTTACTGTAAAGGTATATTAATTATCAGGTTGAATATCATAAAATATTGGGAATGACCTTGACAGCAAAGGCAGATGCATTATAAAAAAAAAACATACCTACGAGTAATCGCTTAGGCAATTTCAAATAGATAGAGGCCCAGCCTAGTGCCATGACTTTATGCAAATCGTTCTCGTTCGACATCTATCGGAAATATACTGCTTGTCGCCGATACAAGTAAAAGGGACGAGCGATAGTTTTCTATTACGAGAACGGTTTGCATAAACTCATAGTTACCTCAAGTAAAAGTTGCACGGTAATAAATATGCAGTAGGTCTGAGTCTCTATCCATACTTACTTACTAATGTTAGCATCTGAAACTTTCTGGATGCAACGGGATTAAGTAGTGCCCTATAAAGAAAGATATCTACTTACGACAATAGATCAGCAATAGTCGAAGCGGCACAAGTATGGCCTAGTTAACCAACAATAGTAATAATAGTCTGGCCTCTACTCGAAATTAAACGGAGACGTGGATTCTCTATGAGTTCGAAGTACATTCAATGAGAGTCGATGTAATCTCAAACCTTGCGGATTGCATGGGATTGCTTCTGTGGTAAGGAAACTTTCTCATATAAACCTACAAAAAGGATACTGCTTAAAATGAAAAATATTTTTCATTTGTATTTAGTGTAGTTACATTGATGGTTCGTTACGATAGGCCCAAGGCAGGAGTAGAAGTATTTAGGTGCAGGAAGTTCAACTGGCGTTATCGAATGCGGTTAAGTATGAAGAATTAGAAAACTTTACGAGTAGGAATATTTTTATGACTGGAAGCGTAGTTAGCGTCGGGATTGATTTTTTATGAACAAACATAAACATGCCTATTAACTTTTGCTTCAATTTTTATTCGTATAGTTTTCAGAATTTTCCTATAGGCTTGACTAAATTGATGGAATGTTACAATAGGTTACCCTAAATCTGATTTTAGGAAATTTAATCTTACACTGAGGATGCATACTGCGCCTCTATTCGGGAACGCTAAGTGATATTGTAGCGACTCGCGAGCGAGATTCTTATCCTACTCTTCCGCACGATGCGTAATGCGTAAGAGCGGGACGCGAATCTCGCTCGCGTGTCACTACAATATCCCTTAGATGTTCCCGAAGCCCTGGTTAATTATTGGCTTGCATAAAAGTCAAAGTCATTATTTTTAAAATCAAAAGCATGTTATTTTATGGATTATATTTAAATAATGTTAATGTTTTTGAATAATGGTTATTGTTTCATGGAAATGTAATCTGTTTAAAGTGTGCTAAACGATCCGTATCCTTTTCCTAAACATTGGTTTAGTTTAGCAACACAGCTAATTGTATGACGTACATTATCTGGATCTCGGCAGTGTATAACCGTGCACCCAGATACAATAATAAAATTGTAACAAAATCTGTTGCATTTAGTATAATTCTCCTCACCGACCGAAGTTATGACTGGAAGCTCTTTAGAAATTGTTTAGGATGCTGTTACTCTGTCCGCTTCATCCACCGTGGGATTTTATGAGGCCGCATTGCACTGCATATCCCATTACTAGGGTTGTTTTCATGTTGCACATTTTATTTGAATATTTATTATCTATTTTGTAAATTGTAAAATGTTAATGGTAGTAAGTATGTTGGGTATTGTCTGTGTTTTGGGTCTGATTGCTAAAGACACAGAAAATCAAATCACTGCATAATAATGACAAATGAAAGCTGGTATTTTTTCATTTTCAAGTACATATTTCCACACGTAGATTTGTTCATTATGGGCGCATTATTGCAAATGACCCTTGTTTGTTTAGGGCCACCAGTATTTACCTTTTTTATCATCCCGATAGAGGTATCGTCAAATTCCGTGCTGCCCTGTGTCGACATTGTACCGTAATGAATGAAAGAAAGACACATTGCTCGTAGAATACAACAAAATCAATTCAGTATCTATCTAGAAAATTACGCACATTTTAGAAACTAAAATATGTATTT
The DNA here is from genome assembly GCA_947859335.1 of Tortricodes alternella. Taxonomy (NCBI): domain Eukaryota; kingdom Metazoa; phylum Arthropoda; class Insecta; order Lepidoptera; family Tortricidae; genus Tortricodes; species Tortricodes alternella. Next base: position 23,088,273 of record OX401969.1, read on the forward strand.
GTTAAAAATGTCACATTATAAGATAAAATAAAAATATTAAAATAAAAACTAGGACATTGATAATTAAAGGTACACCTAACAAAAAAATATCATATACAATCAATCGTCGAACGTTCGCCACAGTGAGTTTCACTGAGTTTGAACGTGTATCGAATCATTTACTTTGTATTTTCTGGACGAAGCGGCTTTTTCCATTGTGTATCTTAGTTGTTGGTATGTATCAGTGACAATTTATTTTTAAAACAATACAAAGTTTCATTCTGCTGGTGGAGGAGCAGCGGTAGTTGTAGTAGCGGTCGGCGCAGCAGACGATGAACTGAGCAACGTCGTCAAAACCGAAGGCATCGTTGGCGTTGTCGTCGAGGGTGAGAAGCAGGCCGGAACGAAACCATTGCAGATTACACAGAATAATATCTGTGAAAGCATTGATTGGGTTATAATCGACAAAATATGTGAAAAAAAGTCTTCATTAATCAAAATACAAAGATTATGAAAGATAAAGTATTTTTTTAGAAAAAAAACTTCTAGACGGTGTACACTATACCTATATGTACAAACTTAAACTAAAACGTTAATTATTATGACGGCTCCTTACAAATGCATACAATCTTCTTTGTTCTTGGCAATTTTTTATGTGTGACAGTTAAAACAGGGATTGACAGTCCTCATCAAAACTTTTGCTGAAGGGACAGTCCAAAAACGTCATATGTGTAAAGTTGATTCATCTTTACTTTTTTTATTTCGTCAGTGCGTATCCCAAAATCGCTGTGTTGTTTTATATTTATTTATTTATTTTCACACTAAACGTTTTTAGTTTGATTTCTGCATCAGCCCATAAATAGTAGTTTATGCAACGGTTGCATAATGATAGGCCTTAAAACACTAGTGCGGTTTTATGAAACGAGCTTTTAGCGAGTTTCATAATAAGATCGCACGTGTGTTTTAAGGCCAAATTATGCAGAGTTGCATACATAACTTTATCTACACACATATTATAAATCCTCCATGATGGGTTCAGAAACAATATTTTCTGGCAACAAGTTACGAGTATTTGTTGCAATCGTGGCTGCATATTTCCGATATCCGGCGCATTTTCACATCACACACACTCCGAGAAGACTACTTACTATTCATATTTTCAACTAAAATGTAAATTACAAACAACTTTTTCTATTCAATTCAACAAAATTCTACTTTCGTTCAGCAAAACGTCAACAACATAATGGCGGCCGTCTGTCAAGACCACTTTTTTTTTAAATCATAGACAAACGGATGAGGTCTCTATTCTCACGTCACTCGAGATCAAATATTGTGCAGTTTATATTAAAAAAAACATACTGAATTGACGTTTCGTATCAATAACTGTTTTAATATCTATGGATACTAGAATAGAGACCCACTTGAGTTTGAAGGCTGTTCCAAATTTAATCTCATTTCTTTACTAAAAACGATAAAGAAGTCATGTTATTTCTTCATCGCAGCACTGGTTTTTCCTAATTGGTTGTCAAAATGGTGGTCATTTCCTACGGTTTTTGATTAACCAATGGAGGTTTTATGATATGGGTGTAGATAAAACATTATTTGTTAACATTACTGGTTTTGAAACGTGAATTAAAAATGTTTGCTGTGTTAGTAGGCAAAAAAGTGCCTTGATAAATTGGCAATGTGAAATTGGGAAATTAGAGAATTTTAAATAATAGCGCACATTTAAGAAATTGTCTATGTATATCGCTATGTGTTCGTTGATGCACATAGCGATATTTTAGCATCGACATTTTTGTCATATTATTATTTCATTCTATGTAAAGCAATCCTAGGTGAAAAATTCCCAAAGTGTCGTCCAAAATATAATCCCCGGTTGCTGTATTTACGAAGAAATAGTTGTTTTAGCCAAAAAAGATGCATTTTGAGGTTAGAAACTTGTTTACCAAATAAGATACGTCAACTTTATATATTTTTGGTATTGGTTTATTTTTTCAAAAAGAGCAAAATAATTTCGATAAAATTTATATGGGACCACCTCTGACGTATGCCTACCAAACGAAAAAATAATCATCAAAATCAACTCATAATTGGCGGAGTAATCGCGTGACAAATATACAAAGTTGAATTGAAGTCGGTTAAAAACATGCAGTGAAGTAAAAATAGTCAGAGCAGCCGGTTTAAACTAATATTACGAAGGAACTAAAGTCATGTGCACACGCCGCCATTTCTACACGCAGTCGCAGGCGTTTTGTATCACTGTCTCTTTTACACATTAACACTCACTAGCCCAAAAATTAGTTTAACTAGCCCAGGAGCCACATCATTATCAAGAAGTAGTATTATAACAAGAACCCGGTTTCAATTCTCGGAATACCCTTACAACATACTTTTTTGTGTTGCAACAGCGGCCCCTTTATATTTTCTTTTATGCGGCCACATATACGTACACAAGTACAACTAAATCCAATAAACAAATAAAAACAAAACGTTAGATGGCGTTGAATGCTAAAATAAATGTTACTTTGGATGTTGTTTGTCTACTTCTATACTTATCAGAATCATTATATCTAATAGCATTCCTTAAAGGGTTGTTTTCACACTCCTCTGAGCACTGAATACCAACAACAAAATAATGGCGGGTGAAAAAAATGTTATGGCAATATGAAGATCCATTTGCTTAACTTTCCGTGGGCGGCAACTTTCCTGGCAAAGCGCCAAGGCACGGATCGGACCATTATTTTATTATGTGAGGGACCACTTTCCATTACATAGTCCGAAATATATTGTCTTCAAAGGATACCAAAGTGTGCAAAAATGGGACATTATTGCTTATGATAGTAGTAACATTGTACAAAGCAAATTTGGATACAAAATTCTGAAAACCGCGAGTTAACCCCACAATGGAATTTACTTTTGTTCTGACCCGCGTCAAGAATGAATTTGGAATGTAATGGTATTTCAATTTTGTTTTATTTACTTTTAAACGATGGTCATGTGTGTTTGAAAACTATCTAAAAATGATATCAACATTTTGCCTTTTCAAAACCTTTCGTAGGTTTTGGAAACTATATTTTGAGAAAAAATAGGCTAGATATTATATGAAATGTATGAAAATTCGTCAATGTATGCAGGGAGCCCCTAAAACAAATAAGTTTATTTTGGACTACCTTCTGCCCGCGACTTCGTTCGCGTGGAATTCGGTTATAGTTATTCCCTCGGGAACTTTTAAATTTTCCGGGATAAAATGTAGTCTATGTGCTATTCCAGATTATAATCTATCTCTGTACCAAATTTTATCCAGATACGTTCAGCCGTTCTGGTGTGATTGAGTAACAAACATATATCCACCCAAACTTTCGTATTTATAATATTAGTAGGATAAAGCGCAAAGTCGTAAAAGTCGTAAGAACATACCTTTTGACGTGTGTTTTCGCAAAAACTGATCAGTGACGGTGCGGCGATTCTAGCATCTGAAACAATGAATTATTTGTAGAAGCGCTTTCGGTGACTATTCACATAGATCATACATTTTTATCCACTTGCAGTTTAATGCTGAAAAAAAAAACCGACTTCAAAAACCCAAAAAAGTAAGAAATAAAAAGTAAGAAATAATGCCCTTCGTAAGTAAATTACCTAGAAACTTCAGATATATTGTTGATTAAGTGATACATTAAATACATCGAAATCGGTGTCAAGTTAATGTATGAGGGTTGGATTACCTAATTTACTTGCCACCGACTCCGATATATTTAATGTATCACTTAATCAACAATATATCTGAAGTTTCTAGGTAATTTACTTACGAAGGGCATTATTTCTTACTTTTTAAAGGGTTTTTGAAGTCGGTATAAAAAATAAATATAAAATTAAAAAAAACAAATATACGCGTCGAATTGAGAACCTCCTCCTCCGGATTTTTTGAAGTCACTTTGAAAAGCAAGAAATAATGCCCTTCGTAAGTCAATTACCTAGAAACGTCACATATATTGTTGATTAAGTGATGCATTAAATATATCGAAGTCGGTGGCAAGTAAATTAGGTAATCCATCCCTCATTCTGTGTTCATTTACTTGACACCGACTTCGATATATTTAATGGATCACTTAATTAACAATATATGTGACGTTTCTAGGTAATTGATTTACGAAGGGCATTATTAAAACACAGACCCAAATACGCACAATAACTATTTATACTTTTCCATATCTACTCTCACATGCAGATGCTTCCCCAAAGTGAAATCACGTCGCAACATGTTGGACCGCATGTTGTCATGTTGGACGTCAAAAGAAGTCGAAGTTACGAAAAATATCTTACAACCATGAAAAAGGATCGAGGGGAAGCAATAAATAAATATTTGTATTATTAAGAAATACTGCCAAAATTCCTTCTTATTTTCGTCTCTATAGTTGTGAACTAAGTATTATGTTTACATTGGAAGTTGGTTGTACAACGATTTATTTTTCCAAGCTATGATAACAGAAATTATCATTTTTATGATGAGATTCTTTTTAAATCGAACTTTTTGTTAAATATAAAAACCCAGCTTTTTGGTTCTCATCGGGCACGCACGAACTTCCCGTAAATCAACTTTCCAGCCCTTATTGCACCATTTTAGGGGTTGATTTTCTTTAAGCAAAGTAGCCTATGCCCTTCCCCAGAGCCCGAACTATCTCAATACCAAATTTTATCAAAATTTGTTCAGCTGATAGCCGTTAAAATAAAACACCTACTAGTTATTATAATATTAGTATGGAAGTATAGATATGCTAAACATATGCATGACATCGTCAAAGAGAAATTTAATTCAGCAAAATACATTATTTCTGCAGAATAACTCCACGCATATGAAGTTATGAAATAAAAGATTATGGGTTAAATCTTTTATTTCTCATATACGCTGAACACCTCAGCATTATGCAGAGCTAGAGTCCCATTCACACCACCGTTTCGTTTCTGTAGTGTTTTCTTAATTGATATTACTCTGTGTGTTTTCTGTGTTAGTGAATAAATGATTTCTTCTTCTTGTTCTATAATGTACCTACTATTTGTTTCTTTCTTTATATATTTTTTCTTAACTACACCACTCACTGTTTCTCACTAAAGTCTGATTTGATAAAAAAAAACAGGGCTTCTTAACTCATTACAAATAGCGGCCTGCTAATTATTTTTACCGTGATAATAAAAAAATAAAGGGAAAAAACTATTTTTTTTTTCATTAAATATTATTATTGAATAGCCTGTTTATGTCCCATTGCTGGCATATCATCGAACGACCACCATGACGAAGTCTCAGAGTCGGTGACGTTTAATATGAAACATTTAATTGCTTCGTCTAAAACAACACATGAACACCCAAACGACACACTCGAAGCGTATTCCAGAACGGAATGGCTATATGCTCGCCCGCCCGGCGCGGCGCCAGGCTTGGCAACAACTGCGTACCTCGTACCACGAAACTCAGTGCGCGCGGCTATAAGCAACGCCAGTCATACAGTTTGCTATAGGTAAGCGACAGTCGCAATTTCGAGACGATAATGATATTTAACAACTCTCGGCGAACAGACTTTAGGTTAAAAATGTCAAGTGACAACATAGCGTTCTCCCAGACAATAGCGTACGTGTGTATTGTCCAGACGTTCTTTTGTTTTCGTGACGTGTTGCTTCAATTAATCACGAGAGCGAAAAATACCTTATTTGATATGTTTGCTAGCCTGCTAGGATTTGCAATAGGGTAAGGAATTTTACGCTCTGCGCCTCGTTGAGTCACGTACAGACATTTGCGTCTGTAGACGATTGGAAGGTGACATTTTTTGAATTAAAGCGTAGGTCATTTATGTTACGTGACTTCGAAATTCATGTGATGTTACATAATTTACCTACCTACTGATCGCAATTTCACTATCGCGGCTAAATTCTATCTTGTAGAATAGCACACACGGCATCCAGTTTTGTCGGATCTGCTGACTATCGGATCCTGCAAAACCGGATAGTGAGTTCACACGGCTGCCCGGTTTTGTAGGATCCTCTGGTCCTGTAAAACCGGACTCCGTGTGAACACACTATCAGTCGTCGGCGCATCTCCTACCGCGCTCGCCGCCTTCCGGTTCCCCGGATTCGGTTTTTTACAGGATTCTTGCCGAGCTTGTGTAAATATAAGTATTGAAATACTATTGCCACTTAATCGGATCCGGCACGACCGCACCGATTTGTAGTCGTAAAATCAGATCCGTTTTATTGCCGGACCCTGCAACCGTATGCTTGTGTGAACGCGTGCATTGAAATACTGTTGCCACCAAAGTTCCCGCAAAATATCGGATATCTCCGTGTGAACGGGCTCTAAGCCGGGCAGATTGTGGGCGGGAACTGAATTGCCTAGAAATTGGATGGACTTATAAAAGTTATACGACCCCTGGTTTCCCTTTACGGGTGTAATCGCAACATTTTTGAGAAAAAGATATATTTCACTCATAGTTCTAAAGAATATAGTATCGGGAATTTTTAATTGAGCAAGTATGAATGTTAATAGGTACCTCTAATTTCCCTGGCACACACCGTTGCAGTGTAGAAACAAATCAGCAAGAGCCGTAGCAGCGTCATGTCGCGGGTGTAATCGCGAGCAATCTTACCGGCGCTCTTTACGGGGGCTCTTGCGAAACAAAACGACGAGGGGAATGTAAGGACATTCTTTGTTTAAATATTAATATTCTGTTTGTTGATATTTGTATTTTCCCTAATAATAATGTATAAGAAATGTCTTAACTGCAATATGATTAATCTCAAACTCAAACCAAACCCAAACCTCTTGTCAGGTAAAAATCCTACCTTTTCTGAAAGGCTTTTTCAAACTACTAAACACCACCACCGGTCACTTAACCAAGGATTGTTTGATTAAATGTGTCATTTTACAAATGTTCATTTCGCCAACTTCGTATTTTAATATGAAACTTTTCACTTTTCAAGATATATCATAACCCAAAAGGTTAGGTTAGATACGATTTATGACATCCTGCAAGAAATAAGAAGTTTGACAAATGAACATTTGTAAAAATGACACATTGGCCGATCATTAGTGCAATCAATTATTTGTTATTGTTTTCTTTCATGTGCAGTCGCCGTTAACTCGCTCCCGGTCATATTACTGAGCATTTTTAGACAGTAGGAAAACTATAGTGCCACCAACTTGTTTGTAATGGCTACGTTTTATTGCCGTTAGCATCCACCTTAACATCATCGTCATCATCACCATTAGCTGATATACGTCCCACTGCTGGGCACAAGCTACATTACAATATGAGAGGGGCTGAACAGCAGGCCCCCGCCCCAAACAGGCGCATTACGGATCGAGGATTTTGCACTCATCTTTGAATTACTTATTTGCAGATGTATGCAAGTTTTCTCGCGTTGTTTATCTTTCACCAAAATGAGTAGGTAAGTATCAAATACAATTCAGCACATGAGATCCGAAAATCATTTTAATGACTAGTTTTCAGGTGAAGGTTTCATTAAAAGGTTTCAATTTTATGGGAACAACTGTCGGTACTTCAGCTTTGCCTACACAGTTTCTTGTTCTTCTATTATTTTAATAGCACCGGTACAAAAGCGCACTGCAATACCAACGGACGAAGTTCCTCGAATAAACAGAACTGACTTTCGCTTGTTTTATTTATACAATGAATTTTAACCAAAGAAGTAACTAACTATCAGCGAAACAAGCAGCCGATGTGCAAGTAACAACGTCAAAGTTGGAAGACATTGTTTTAATTGTCTTATCAATACTTATATAGGTTCACTTTCATCTTTAAAAGGTGACTAATTAAAAAATTTAGTATTAGGACGGTATCCGATTGATTGATTGATTAGGTTCCTAAGAGTTTGGAGAAATATGTAAATTGCTTTTGATTTCGTAAGAGTGCCGGTTTCCAAGGATGTTCTGCAAAACGAATTCTACGCAGATGAAGTAAGGATATTTTCAAAAATATAAAAACACGTGTAGCTAGAAAATGTTAGGCTCTCTATAATTATAACCACATTACCCACCCTCACATTTGTGGCGTGCACAGCCCGTTTTACTAAATGATTATTAGTGTTGCTCTGACCTGCTATGTGAATTCTCGAACGGACGCAGTGGCTAATCAGCGATGAGGGATGTATTCAAATTTGGACCGAATAACTTTGTGTTTACAGTTTAAATTGCTAGTTTCCTTTATCCGTTGATCAGCCGATGAGCACGTAGAGAATCGCACCGCAGAATGGCATAGGAAGCATCTGTCAAATGCTTCATTTGGCTGCGGTTGGCAGGCGTGTGAATAACCGCTTTGGACAACGATTTCCCATTTAGGCTAAGCGGTTAATATGTAGTTAGTAGCTACTTATCTGGAAGTATTTTAAAGTGGTCTAAATCAAAAGTTTTGTAATGAGTTCACAAAAACTTTGAAATCATTAAATCACAGAACATTCTTGAAACAAATGACACGACAATGATTTGAGACGCTTTGCAAGTACCGCTAAATAGTACCTCGAATCGGAAATGGAAAAGTCTCAATGTCGTTAATACCAAGTAAATTGAGAAAGGAGCATAATTTAAGTAAATAGAGATGTAAGTGAAATTTAGTGTCAATAAAAACGTGTTCCATAAAATACCCAAAAGTGATCCACATAAATCAACCCAAAAACGCAGGAAATAAATATAAATAATATTGGACAACGTACATCACGTTAAGCGTCTATATTATTGTTATCTTTCTGTGTTACATTTTACTGCACGCTGTAAATTAGATAGCTGTAGGTAACACGGCCAGTTAAAGAAGAACGTGGCTGTTTTTGGATAAGTGTTGGAAGGGTGGTTCTTGCTAAACTGGGTTGTTTGTAAGAGTTGAGGGACAAAGCTTATTGCATAACAGTTGTCACGCATTCTGTGATTGCGCGGGAGTTCTGTTTTATGAGGAAAGTTAATGGTTTTGCTGAACTGTATCGTGTTTATAATCTGTTCATTGACTTTCGGTGTTAACGACTAATTGGTATTGGTAATTTAAAGGGAACTTTTAAGGAATTGCACGCATGTGTATAATAGTGGCATAAGAATCCCTAAACCTCGCTTTGCTTTCACATGCAATCCAGATAAAGTAGACAAATGCTTATTGGTTTCAAGGGCTACGAGATAATGCTGGAGTGGCTACTTACGATGGAGTAGACTCTGATTTCAAGTGGTAAAATCGCGATGCACGTGTACTTGTACTTTAGAAAAATGTTTGTTAAATAAAATATCATAGTACGAAGATAATAAAATTAAGTACTTCAATCAACGAGAAGTAATACCTGTAAAATATTTCTTCTGTCTATGAAGCTTTGCATTGAAGTTTGACAATTTAGGTAAATAGTGAAAAGATAATTAATATGCGATGTTCTTATTATTCTATTGGCGTATCACAAATGTTCTGTAAATAATCGTCAAAATTACCGTCAAGGTCTGAAAAACAAATTCTTTTTTGTAAGACGAATATCGAATTTCAGAAAACCTAATTGGAAGCAGTTGGACAATGAGGTAAATGACAAAACCATGCTACGGTAAATTAAGATGTTTTTGTCGAGAAGAGCTTTGCTATACAGAATAGGAATGTTTCCTGGGTAAAATAATAATAATTCTAATTAGTCCATCAGTTAGATTATCAAAAATTATTGAACATGTATTTTTTGCTTTATCAAATCAATCAAGATTCAAAAGGATAACCTGCATCAAAGTTCAGGAGAGGGGGCTCATGACGTCACTTAACGGTAAAAAGTGTGCCATGTCGTGACGTCACGCGGAACTTCAACGCATATTTTGACAAATAAATAAACAAATAAAAAAATATGTGTTCAATATTTTTTTATAATGTAAATGACGGACTAATTAGAATTTTCCAGGAAACACGCCTATTGACTAAATAATTTTCATAATGCAATTTTTCTTTTATTACTGGATGCTTTGCTTTTGAGGTAATTTCATTAAGTTACCTAATAATATAAGTACATATCGTAAAGCACTAAAGTTGAATCTAAATTAAACATCATGAAGCAGTAGGACTTACGTCATGGGTACAGTTTGTACCAGCTTATCATCATCAACAGCTTCGAGTGTTAAAGGCAGTAATAGGATTGAATTATTTAATGGCAGAGTCGGACACAGTAACCCAATATCTTTCATAAGCTTATAGCACATAAAATTGCCTGTATTTTTAAGTGAAATCTAATTATTTGAAAGACACAGGTCAGGCTTAACTGGTAATTGAAGGCCTAAAGGAATTTCGGCGAAGAAGAGCCCGCATAATTCTACGTAAAATCTTCCGTGAAAATGGTTTTTCCATGTTGTTCTTTGAAAAGGTCAAACGAGAAGTTTCGCTTCCACCTTTGAGATTTTTGGTTATCCCTTACATGGATCTCAAAGGCGGAAGCATCGGTTGTCACTAAAAAGAATTAATAGAAATTTTAATCAGGTATGTATGTAACCACCAGGTCACCTAGAGATAATGATGATTTCCTGTTAGGTGACCTAAAGTGGCTTATGAACAGGCTACTGTTTTGGCAATTCATCACTGATATTTGGGCTATGCTCAAAATGATTACCTATTTCATCATTACTGGGAACAAAAAGATTGAGTATAAACTCTTGGGGATAGCTCGAATTTCAGCAATAAATTTTCAAAATTGCTCGTTTAAAAGCACCTTCAATTAATTTAACCCTTTACTAGGTCATCGCTTTATAAACAGCTTACTTATAAAAAGCGATCGGAAGCTATTGTCTGGATATAGACCTGCTGATTTCCGTTCGCCAGCAACAGGTGGTTAATATTTTCTTAGTGGTTATGGGCTCATGTCCGTATATTTACATTTAATTTTACCTTTGATGTGTTACGCATATGCTGTTACGACAAGTACAGTCGGCCACCGAAAATTTTGAACACTTTATGTCTTTATCATATTAAAATACAAGCCCGATTCATTGATTGATTTGAAAATGACAACGTTGTAAGTATGCATGCTCTACATTGTCATAGGCCCACTGTTTATTGAAGTTGATTTGTTTGGCGTGATTTGAAACGATGTTAGGAGAACATGGCCCCAAAAATAACGTACGTAGTACTGTCGAATTCTACCCAAAAGAACGCAATTTACCAAGTTAAAATTGCTGATGATAATGTTAAAACATTATGACAAAGACTGCGTGCAAGACGCGGTTTCTGGGTGTTTGTAACCCTGTCGTGCGCCGTGATATTAGATCGGTATCGACCAGAACACGTTCTTTAGTTACATTGTGGCTTTTACAACTCGTACTTTTAATGACTTCCCTAGCTGAACAGTTTTTGTTGGTTTTGGTCTCCGTTTTACTATCAAATAAACTTTCATTGTTACCTGTTGTTACTATACTAAGAAGAACAAAAATTAAGTTTGAATTAAATTATTCGGAGGAAACTAACTTGTTAGCCAAACCATGATAATCGTGTTTTAAATGAAAATCGTAACAAAAGGCGGAATCACAAAAGCTAATCAACATTTGTTTTTTGCCCATCGAGTGGGTTTGCCAAGTTAATTTATGAGCACAATCAAAGTATTCTGTTTGAAATTTAATTTGCCTTTAGGAGTAAAGTTGATTCCTAACTTTTGTTTACTTTTTAATCAGTCGTTTTTCGATTAGAACCGGGTGTAAATAATTTTGTGCCCAGTGAATATTTATTTACACGAAAAGTTAGAAGAGCATTCCATTGCACATAGAAGTGATTAAATTAATAACAAACGCCGTGAATAATTGAAAAACTGTTTTTGTAAAACTTGCCTTTATGGATATTTTCATAGTAATTTACGGCCACCAGTACAGTTCTCTGAAATAGTTCTTAGGTCACAAGTGTGCAGTACTGTTCGTAACGTGTGGCCGCATAATGCGTGTTAGTGTCATATGCGAGCAGGCCAGCGGCTCGCATCCGAGTCACTACAATATGTTTTGCTTTCGCTAGCAACTCCTTCCCCCTCTACGCCACAAGGTGCAGCTCGCATGGTGCTTGAGGCAGCTACTCGTAATTGTGTGACCCGCCGAGGAGTGTCGAGCTACAGAAATGCGACTTAAGTATAATGGAAGTGGTTGTCCACTGTCAAGGCAGCAACACGCACCCGAGTGACCTCGGCATAGCTTTCAGAGATCCGTACAGTACTGGTGGCCATAAAATACTAGGAAAATAAGACATAAAGGTTGCTTTTAGGGTTCCGTACCTCAAAAGGAAGAAACGGACCCCTTGTAGGATCACTCGTGTGTCTATCTGTCTGTCTGTCACAGCCAATTTGCTCCGCAACTACTAGACCGATTGAGTTGAAATTTGGTACACATATGTAAGTCGGTGACCGCAACATGGATTTGTAACGTAAATAAATGAATTTTGAACATGGAGGCTACTTTTAAGGCGTAAATTCAAAATTAAAAAAAAAAAGTTTTGCAATCCTTGGCATATTACATATCAAATGAAAGGGATCGTTGTGAGAATCTTAAACATATTTTTTTATAATTTTCAGATAAATGATTTTGAAGTTATTTAGGAAAATGGGCGTAAATTGACCATTTCCCCACTTATCTCCGAAAGTCCTGGGCCTAAAATTTCGAAAAAATATCAAAAAATAGTCTTTTACCTATAGATTACAGGAAAACCTATAAAAAGTTTATCGTATTTTAAGCAACATAGGAAATGTTATATAATCACGGAACCCTCTCCACGCGAGTTAACTCGCACTTGTCCGGTTTTTAAACGGCTTTTGCTTTTACACGAACCTTTCCCTTCCAGTCAACAATTTTGCATGCAATAGGCACTGCAATTTAATTAATTATTAGAATACTCTTTCGATCAAAACATTCAGCTACCTTTGTTATTTATACAAAACACAAGTGTCGATCTGTATGCCAAAGAACCGTAACAGTTTATCCGTGATGAAAAACTCCTTTCGAAGACATCGTTTTAAGCGAAACATTTTTCTACACTGCAGTAACTGAAGGACACTTTGATAAGCTTGTCTGCAAATAATGGATCAGCGGCCCTTATCCCGACCGTCGGAGACAGGAAAAAGGTTCCTGCGGTATGATCCTGAAACTTGCCGAACGAATTTTCCCATACTACCAACAAACCAAAGAATCTTTGACTGTTCTTTAGTCTTGATTAAACCAATTTTTCGCCTGTATACATTAACTTACTTTCCAAGTTTTGCTTATATTATGAAAATCCCTGAAAGATTACAAAAGTTTTACGAGCTTTCCATTAGGTTGAAAAAAACATACCATTAGCGTTACATGCAGACTACAGAAACAAAAATGAAGGAAGAGAGTAAACGTGCGCTTCTGCAAGTTAACTTTAAATCGATTAATACATTTTTTAGAACCAAACGTTACACGGCCGGTTTCAGCGGAGCCCTTAAAAAGAGCTCAGGCCTAACTTATTTTCAGATTTCGCAATTGCAGGATTTTTTTACGAATTTATAACTCGCAATAAAAAATATGCACAGCAAAAAATCTGCGCAAAAACCGTTTATCCGCTGTGTGATTGAAAAACTTAAGCTGGATTTATATTGAACCAAGCCCTCGTCCTGATATGATAAGATTTTGATTTAGTTTTGGATTAAGATATAGATGAAAATTAGCGCTGATCATAACTTTTTACAACAAGGGCTCTTTTATAAAATTCGTGTATTTTCTAAAGACATTTGAAAAATCACAATTAAGGTGTTTGACCAACCCGATGGCTCTGAGTTTTCTGTCTCAGCCTACGAAGCTTCGGGTACGGTAGGTACTGTAACAGGGGTTAACAAAGATGGTAGGCCCTCTGAAATGGATTTATTAAAATATTTATATGCTTACACTTCAAGCGCTAGACCAAGAATCTTTTTCTATCTCATGACAACCGTCTGTCTTCTAACATTTGAATTCTTATTGCTTCTAAAGCGCCGTTCTAGCTAGCCTGCTCTACATCTCCCCTTCCTATGGAAGTTAGGAGCCCTAGGCTAACACTCCCTAGACTATGGGCGGACAATTAACAATATGCAAGGTTGTCCCTTACTATGAGAGAGTCTTCTTTATAGTCGACGTCTCAATATGAGCTATATTAAAATAACTTTGTCAATACAAAAAAAAGACTTTGTCTATGCAAAACCGCCATGGTAAAAGCATTAACACAACCTCGGTGCTTTTTTCCTAGCTGTACTATATTTTTAAGGGGGTTGGTTATTTGTGTGTCTGTTTGTTATTTGGTCACCACTATACATGCCAGCCTAGTGTGGGGCCGCGGTAACAATGATTGGTTTCTTGAACCCGAACTCTGCTAAGAGATAAGCGGAGTATTTTTGTATGGTTCCTTCTTATTGTGCTTATCGTCAAATAAATATTCTACTAATATTATAAATGCGATAGTTTGTGTGTATGCGTGTGTGTGCGTTCCCGTTAAAACGGCTGGACGGATTTTCATGAAATTTGGAATGTAGTTAGCTTATACCCTGGACATAGGCTACTTCTTATCCCGGAAAATTGGAAAGTTCCCGAGGGAATAACGATAATCAAACTCTACGCGGACCAAGTCGCGGGCACAGCTAGAATTTTATTTTCATTCAAGGATTCAGATGCAGGTTATCTTAATCTTGGGCTAACGAAGTTTGACGAAATTCCAATTTCAGACGACAACTATGAATCAGTAGCTTCTGCCCACGACTTCGTCCGCGTGGCATTCTATTTATTTCCTCGGGAACTTCTAAATTTTAACCAACATAGGGGAGACCGGGGCTGGAAGTTCCGATTTTCAAATAACATGGAATTTCATGATGAAAATGAAAGGTTGCATTTTTGATATTTGGAACTATTAAAAGATCTTTATCGGTCTTTGTAATAGTATAGTCATTTCTGCAAGTATCTCAATAGTTTTTTTTTTACAGCCAATTCTTTGCAAAATTTCGGAACGGAACATTCAGCCCCACTTTGGGGCGAGTTGTTCCATGGGTGGGGCAAATTGTTCCGCTTGGATAATAGAAATAAAATATAAAAATAACATAGGTTTCTTTTAATTATAACACTCATTTCTATAGTTATTTTATTGTGTGTTCATACAATGCTATAACTAAACAAATCAACAACAAACCATTACTGGTTACCTCCAGATAAACTTTTTTTGTATTTGCAAACTAAAATTGAGATCTACGATCGTATTTATTGGCTTTTAAATCTTACTCGATGCTTAATTAAACTTTAGGATACAAAAAATATATCTCAAACTATTGAGATAAAAACTTTCTTCATTATTTTATAATTAGTATATATATTAATTAAGAAATATTTTCAGATTCATAACAGAATTAAAAAAAATACAAAATTACTGGTTACTTTCAGGTAACCGTTTATCAATTAAACAATAATAGAGATCCATCAAGTTAAAAATCTTATCAGATGCATAAATGATCTTATAAAAACTACGGAACATGACTGGTAACCTCCAGACAAACGTTTCATTATTATGTGTAATCAGAACAAATTATGCAGTACCATTCCAGATCCTTGTCAGTATCACTCTCGCATTATTGCAATACACTTCGTTTAGCTTTTTCTTGAGCTTTTCTCTTTCCTTTCCCCTTGCCTTTACCTTTTCCTTTACCATTGTTGTATTTCCTCTTTCCCTTGTTTGCCTTCTTCTTTGGCTGTTCTTCAGCTAATGCATGGATGGATAAAACAGCAGTCTTTCTTATACGTCGTTTTGTAGCAGTTTGCAATGTTGGTGGTGCCTTTGGTAAGGGTTTTACGATTTCAGGGTTAAACCCAGCTGAAGCGTTTATCTTTGCTGGTGTTAATTGAAGTTCTTGTCCACTATTAATGGTCATAGCGGCTGTCTGAGGGGCATCATGCCATGTGGCAAATTACCAGTTCTCTGGCCACCGATTTTATTTGTCTTCTCTCTTTTATGACAGCATTTGCAGTTTGACGCAATAACGATTCGAAAGTTTTCCCTCTGTCAGTTTTTCGGATGTAGGTGCGCATCTTAAAATAGGAAAAATGACCGTAAAAAATTATGGTAAAATGAAGGCCCGGTCTATTGGGGTAAGTTGTTCCGGGGAACAACCAGCCCCTTCGCGAGGGAACTTCTATCCCCAAATTACGTTATTGTATAAAGACTGTCTTGCTAGCAAATTAATGATATCAATTTAAAAAACACTCAAACAATAAGATACCTAACTAATGCCACTACAAAATAGGAAAGTCAAAAATGAATCGGTCAATAATAAATAAAAATAGACCAAAAAGTTTAAATACGAAAAAATTTACTCACGTGGTGTTTTAATAGCACGGTGCGCACAGCCACTCGTCCGCCGTCGTCTGAGCAACTTAGACGACCGCCAGCGCAGTGCATCACCTGATGCTTAAACGACGCACTTTGCGTGTATTGCTATCTCTTTTCTTTACAAAGTTATTACTGTAGGAACAACTTACCCCGGGAACTTCCAGCCCCGGTCTCCCCTACACACACACACAAACGTCCGCGTTTATAATATTGTATTAGGATATTAGTAGGATATTATAGTAGGATAGGATAGAATTAGCGTGTTACCGTAACTGATAATTGCATTAGGTTACTGTTATGTCAAATTCAATGTTCGCTGTCTCAAACTAGAAGCAAAACCAACCTTGACAAAGTTCTTATAAAGTTCAAATTTAGAGGCAACGCATTAGCGAGATGCGAGTTTTGGAAATTAATCAGTTCATATGGGACAATTCATTTATCACAAGCAGCTTCGATAATCAGCGCAGTGTATACATACACACATCACGCCCGAAATCCCTAATGGGGTGGGCAGAGCCACAAGAGTACTTGTGGCCACGTTCGATTAATAAGTCCTAAGATAGTATGATGAACCGTATGGTGACAGGTGATCAGCCCATCGCCCATACAGATAGTCCACCATGTTGGAGAGGACCCGTCCCTTAGTCGACTTTTACGACATGCCAGGATGATAAGCATCTGCACGCATACTATGCTATTTCTTCACTCCCAGTGTAGCAGAGGAGTGAAGAAAGAGCGCAGTGTATTATGTTTGCAATATACTGTGCATCGTATGTACGTGACTTATTCACGCGTTTTCAAATTTTCTATACTGCCCACCGCTGGCGTTGTTTTTTGCATACGTAAAGTATTTTTATACTTTACGTATGCAAAAACCTTACCTTACCTATAACAAGGATTATAAAGGGCAGCCTTGGAGTATCACAAGAAAAACCGGCCATGTGCAAGTCGGACTCGCGCACGAAGGGTACCATTAACTATAAAAATTGTTGGTGTTTTAGTATTTGTTGTTATAGCGCCAACAGAAATACATAATCCGTGAAAATTTCCACTGTCTAACTATCACGGTTCATGAGATACAGCCTGGTGACAGACGAACAGACAGACAGACAAACGGACGGACGGACAGCGGAGCCCTAAAAATTACTATGAAGCTCGAGTGATAAACGTGGCCGGATTATTCAGACAAAATCGAAAAATCTTTATTAAAATTTGGCTTTTATAAGCTCTTATAAAGGTCAAGGAGCGAATGTACCGCTGATTTGGAAAAATACCTCTACCTACTGAGAAGAGCCGGCAAGAAACTAGGCAATGTTTTATTATTTATAAATTGTAATTATTGTTTCCCGTATAAATAAAGTCTTATATTAGTTCTGTCAATGGAACTCAAAAAATAACTAGTGAAAACTGAATATTTTCTGCGAGGTAATAAAGCCAAGACAAATAGCAAAGCAAAAAAAGGAGGGTTATAAGGGTGACATATGCACCCCGCAGAGATACAAGGTCTCACTGCCCAAAGCATCTGGAACTTCCTGGATGCAACGGGACTAAGCGGTGAACTATAAGAAAGGGCTGCCACAATAGATCAGCAATGGTCGAGGCGGTTCATATATGGCCCAAATACACTCCAATAATAATAATAATAATAATAAGGGTGACGTATCGGTCATATTTTCTTAATTTCGAATCGTTGCAGTGCAGTGCCTTAAACCTCTGCTTCGCGTTAAAATATTTTTCCTTATGTTCTAGTTTAAAAACGGACGTTCTTTTTCTAGGCATTTTAATGGCACGGCAGCGCACAACAATCAGTCAATTAGGCGGCGTTCTCATTTCTTGCGCGCCGGCACTACAGAGGATGCATTCACAATGAATGGCTGAAGACTTTTCTTCTCCGATTATCGCGGTCCCGAACCATGCGCATAATGTTCCCAGTTCCGTTCGCCGTTCGACTCCAGTCTATTTTGTGAGACTCGCCCGCGTGGCCGCCTCTATGGGTACGCGCGAAAATGAAAACTTTGAACGCAGAATTAATTTGAAATTGGAACGTTTTATTTGAAAAACTGTAGCATGTCGCGGTTAGCGGCCAGTTTTTAATTCGAACGTTTATTTTAGAGATATTTAGCTGAGTTTAGAACTAAACCGTCGGTGTTTTTAGTAATACGTTAACAGTTGTAAATAGTTTTCAATAAAATAATATTTTGTGGAGTAAGAAAGTAGTTTTAAATATTACTTTGATCTCTTTTATTTTGGAATTGTTATTGTTGGACGAAAGTGCGTAAACTTATGGAATGGATACAGCGATGTGGAAAATTTTGATTCCCTTCGCCGAATGACGCCAGCACCGGTAAGTCTATATTTGATCACTTTGTGATAATAAACACGGACTAAATTATTTCAAGATACTTCATATAGTATTTTCCATAAATTTTACCTGTTATATATTATGAAAGGTGAACGAAACAAAGAAAGGCAGGCGTTAAAAGCTTTGCAAGGCCAGCAGCGCATATGAGGCCCCGTGTCCAATAGGTGACAGTCACTGTTGTCACTTTCCACAGGTGCAGGCAGGAACCGACGTATCTACAGTAAAGGTTTTCAAAACTTTCAATTAAAATAACACAAATTGATAAAAATACGCACGCACTTTTCAACAGACTTCATATGTCAACAAGTTTGCTATTGCGGTGGTAATAAATTTATGCGACGTGCACGTCTATATCTATAGATGATAAAAAGTATCCTAGCCTCTTTTTGTAATTATACACGTTAAATAAATAAAAAGGAAAAAGGAGAAATTGCCAACCAATCGACCTAAGCTGGGTTCGTATTATACCATTATTATTGTAAGGTACTCTGTATCAATTTATTATATTTTGGTACCGAAAAGGTTTATATTCAATAAAAATAGAGTGAAACATCGGGTAAATGAGAACATATTTATCTGATATTGATTCTAGGAAGAACTGTCTTACTGAATAGTACAAGTATATTTTATTTCAAACTAGTATATATACAACATAGTTGTATGTTGTGTCGTCTGCGTGTAAATGTATGTTAATTTACAACGAATTTTCATGTCACTGATTTTGTGAATTTAGTTTTTTTTTCCTTGAAATACCGTACTGTTCTCATCGGGCCTGCACTACATTCCCGTTTCCAACCCTTATTTTACCTTTTTAGGGCTTGGTTGTCTCAAAAAAGTAAATGTGTCCTTCCTCAGGGCTCAAACTATCTCCACACCATTTTCATCATAATCGGTTGAACGGTTTAGCCGTAAATCGCGCAGATTAATAAAAAAACATCAACGGACTGTCATCGGGTACGCACAAACTTCTCGTTTATCAATTTTCCAGCCACTATTTAACACTTTTACGGGTTGATTTTCTTAAAAAAAGAAAAAAAAAATGGTTCAGCAGTTTATCCGTGATAATGTAAAAGATAGACAGCCAAACAGAGTAACTTTCACATTATAATAACCGTATCGACTTCACGTTTTTTTAATAGGTACAAAGTGTGGTCAAGATCATAAAAGTAATTCTAAAAAATGTTAACTCTTGTTTTGCCTGTTTTTCGGTTACTTGATATTTGATTTACTATCTCGGTATTGAATTTGTTTCTTGCTAAGTATAAGCGATAGTATAATCTTTTTTTAATTATTATTATATTAAAACAACAGCTTTCAGGGCTTAGTCCAAAGTTTATTACAACGTTGTGTTTATATTATCATCCTAAAACAACTCGGAACGGTATTCAATCCTTGTTACGGAGCTGACTAAAGCCTAAGGTAGTTAAAAGGCTCTAAAAAAGGGTCTCTAATCCCCTTATTTAACTTTGTCGAAGAGGATTTAGCGGGTAACATGATTGGCGAAATATGCTATTTTCTACCCTAACCCGAAAAAAGAAACATTTTATAACGGTTTCAGTATTTAAGAACGTCCCTATGTAATCCGGCTGCCTCGCAAATTTGCCAAAACGTTTCGTTAATCATTTTGCCTCTTTAAAGGCAAAATGATTAACGAAACGTTCCCTTTGCCTTCCAATTTTTTATGAACCTGGATAACATTTCTCACTAAAACCAATAAATTCAGTTTTATTATAAAAAACGAATTTCAGCGATTATTTGGCTTTTTGATCTTTAATCCGTATTCAAAAAATGTATAGTCCTAGATTTTGTTCTGACTGACAACCTATCAAAAATTTGTCAAAATGGGGATAACATTAAAGGGGTGGAAATCGTTATCGCCTTTTGTATGAACGGTGATTATTGGTTGGTTGGTTCACAGTCCTCTTAAATACAACAATGCAAGCCCTTTCCTAATAAACTAAAAACGTATTGACAGCGTGTGCTTCTCAAAATTAACAACATTACATGATTCGATTCGATTTCGCATTCGATTTTAAAGAGTCGCATTTTATTTAAACTTTAAATTCAGGTTTAATAAGAAATTAACTTACCATTTTTTTTATTCATGATTGCTTTGCCTTGATATTTTGGCTTTTTAGATTTATAAATAAGGTTATGTTTAGATAAAACGATAAATTAAACGTCAAAGTTGGCACTCTGTACACAATCTTATTACCTAATTTTGTCTACCTTCAGACACGTTAAAACTTGTTTGATAATCTGACTGACTGCTCCCATGCGGCAAGTTTTAAGTTTAAGTTTTCTTAAAAAAATTACTTTTAAGAGAAGCTTGTTTGTCTTATGTACTATAATATTGCATTTTGATCGGGCACTTATTATATTTAGGTAGTTGAGTTTCTATGGCCCCCTGAGGGCTTCATCATCAGACCACACCTATTATTACACTATCACAGAAGTAACAGTAAAGGCCAAATTTTATTTAGTTCAATCGGATGTCAGAAAATTATTGAAAAATGGATTACAACTCGAAACAAAAAAACAGACAGTCATGCGACCCCCAAACTCTATAGCAGTGCTAGAAAGCAAACATTTTTTGTACGTTTTTTAAGTTATAGCAATAGCAATAACAAAGATATAGCAACTTAAAATCCACGTCTTAATAGATAGATAGTTAATTAGTTAGATAATACTCTTGTACCTAGATATTATTTGATTTATTCTTATAAATGTCACAAATAACACATGAAACTCAATTACACTATTGTCTCTTCCAATAAGAATTGCCGTATTAACGTGTAACGTGTAGTAAAACGTGTGATGAATGTGTAATAAAAAAAGTCACTAAATATAATTACAACATCGCTCATTCGATCACGTACTACGTGCCTTAGTATCGATATTTGTGTAATGTCTATTATAATATGAGTTTATTATTGTTATGAGATGTTTAAATGTAGTTATACAAATATGTTGATGGGTAGTACACACTTCAAGAAACAAAAATTGTCCCTCCTGTGACCAAAAGTTGACGAAAACGGCTGCTTAATTTTACGTTTTCTTCACACAGGCTAAAACTATGCCTGATGTCCTACATGCGGATATAGTCAAAGCAAAAAATAACGGGCCTCAGTTTCTTTAACTTTCGGGAACAGGAGAGTTCTAAACGTGTGTATGACCCTGATGGGGTTTTAAAAAAAAACTCATTCGAGATTAATAAAGCTCCGTCCCGTCGATGGTCGCTGTTTTGTATAGTCATTTCATCACTTACATAGGTACCTAAAATAAAATGAAAATTTAATTGAGGGTTGGACTAATTTTTAACTCTTTAGCAGCACAAAATTATATGTGTACTAGCTTTTAACTGTAACTTCGTCACCGTGGAAATGTGTCGTTAAAATATAGAGAATTTTTATTTAAGATCACTGATATGTAATATAGAAGTTTTTCCCTCATATTATCGGGCTCTCATCGTGCACGCACGAATTTGCTGTTAATTAATTTTCCAGTTCCTATTTCACCCTTTTAGGGATTGATTGTATTAAAAACGTAGCTCTAAGGCTTAATCTATCTCCATACGAAATTTGATCAAAATCAGTTCGGCGGTGTAGGCGTGAAAACGTAATAGACATTACTTTCATTCACATTTATAATTTGGTATCCATCGCTTTGCCAAAAAACTTTTGTTAAAAAATTGTTTAACTGAAGCGGATTTAGGTCTTGTCAGCGCCTTAACCCGCAACTTCGTCTGCTTGGAAATGCATCTTCAAAATACAACAATAGAAATACCTTCAAAATTAGTCCTGCTCTTATATCTAAGTCCTCCCTGGAATCTACAGCTACTCTCAAATACAAATTCACTATTACATTGTTCATTCTTTTTTTTAATAAATTGTTAGTTTTAAACTTTTAAATTTTATTTCGTCCCTTATCGTTCTTCCCCCTGAAAGACTTAGGTGACAGTATTTCATGTTACTGACTTTCTAAATTTAGATTTTTATCCCTCAAATTTCGGGCTGGTATGGATATTTAAGAACCTTATTAAATATTGTATATATTTGGTGACTAGTCAAAGCCATAATTGATACCAACCCAATTCGTAAATTAATGTTGACCCAAGCCGTTGGATAATATCTATTACTATGCCAATAGGTTGATCCTGGCATCAGTAAACATATCTGGACGTCAATGATAACAAAACAAGTCCGGACGCTTAGCCCGTCAATTAAGGGTTATTATCACAGAGACATAATATTCCAAGCGAAAGGGGCTTTTAAGTTATGTTACAATTAACGAGGACGTGAATACTCTATGCTTTAGTAATATTCTTTTCATCACACTTGCCCGGAAAGGGTGTTATTATACGCAAGCGTATAGAGCAACTATAGCCGATTTAACTCCTCTATGGGGCTCGCCGTCAGCGGGAGTTATAAAACATACAAAACTCCCTAGGGAGTTATGGATTTTGTATGGTTTCGAACTCCCGCGGGCAGTTAAGTGCGCCAGGTCGGCGGAGCTGCTCGGGAGCCGCAGCCGGCGGGGCGCGCGACCGCAAGCCGGCGGAGCTGCCCCGCGCTGATCGCAACGTACGCTCAGTTTATGAACACCCACCTGATGGTAATTCACGATGTAAAATGGAAATAAAGTTAATATATATATACTTTTTTTTGTCGAATTTTTATTTCATTTCCTCGCAAATGTGATGAAAAACATTGTGTGTATCACGGGCAGTAAGGGGATAACAAACTCGAGTCATGAAAGCCCTCGCCTATCGGCGTCGGGCTTCTAACAGACTCTCGTTAGTTATCCCCTTCTTACGGCCCTAGATGCACAATGTACTATTTCATCAAACTTGCTCGGAAAGGGTTTTATTATACGCAGGCGTATAGAGCAGCAATAGCCGATATAACTCCCATCGGGAGTTATGAATTTTGTATGGTTTATAACTCCCGCTGACGGCGGGGCGCTTGCGCCAGGTCCGGTGGAGGCGCGCATCGGGTCCGGTGGGGATCGCTTTCTTATAGAAGTAGTGCGACACCGATGCGACATACAGTTTATTCTACCCACCTCATGGTAATTCACGGTGTATAATGGGAGTAAAATAAATAATTTTATTTTTTGTTTAATTATTATTACATTTCCTCAGAAATGTGGTGAAAAACACTGTGTGTATTACGGCCAGTAAGGGGATAACAAACTCGAGTCATTAAAAGCCCTCGCCTTCGGCACCGGGCTTCTAACAGACTCTCGTTAGTTCTCCCATTCTTACGGCCCTAGACGCACAATGTACAATAAGCATTCTGGTTAGCTCTGCTAATTAGTTGAACTTAATGAAAAGCTTAGTGAATTACCGCTTAAGCTTATACTGATAAAGGTCACATTACAGCTTAGCTTTGGGCACCCGCAGCGCGGCGTGATAAGTGTGACGTCTGTCAAGACGTCCAATGGAAGACAACAGATAGGATTACGCTGCGGTCGCGCCCGTAATGCGACCGGGTCTTAAGAGAAACTGCAAATCGTTAAATTTCGACAAAAGGTTATTCTAAGTTAGTTGTAGTTTATTTTAAAAATAAGTTTCCTGCTGATCTATGTAGATGTTTTTAATTTAAAGAACACTAACCGTAGAGAAAATTTTAATAGTTTATGCAGTTGAAGCGCCTCAGCTGAAAAATAATAATATTAAACTGATAAAGCCTGCTGCTGTCTTATAATGAAACTTACGCTTAGGATTAAAGCTTTTTTGGTTTCGGAAATAAGGGGGGGGGGGGGGGATGGGGGGGCGGATGGTCAATTTCCGCCTATTTTCCTAAATAACTTCTAAACTATTTTACTTGAAATTCAAAAGAAAATATATTTTAGATCCCCACAATTTTTTTTTTAATTTTCTAATTTACCCCCCAAAAGTGGCCCCCATGTTTAAAATTCATATATTTACGTAACGCATCCGTGTTGCGGTCACTGACTTACATATATATACCAAATTTCAACTCAATCGGTCCAGTAGTTTCGGAGCAAATCGGCTGTGACAGACGGACAGACAGACAGACAGAAACACGAGTGATCCTAAAAGGGTTTCGTTTTTTCCTTTTGAGGTACGGAACCCTAAAAAGCCGAAACATTCTACACAACCGTCAGTTAAACAGTGTTCGGACAGTTATTCTATTCCAGCACTTCGAAAATAGGTATAGTAGTAATGAACGCAGCAAGAAACTCAGCAATCAGACGCTCTTCAAAATACGTCACTTAACCTTTTCACCGCCTCTTCAGGTATAAGCCCCCACTCACACACCAGGCATAGCTGAAAATAAAGCGAATTCAACCTTACCTCTACTATTATAAAGTCTATAAAGATCACATCCTAGTGTGGATTGTATCTGTCGTTGGCGTTTGAAAGGTGAAAATTTCATAGTCATATCATCATAGTCTGCGCTCGGCTGCCTAGTCCCATTAAGTATAGGCCAATCATTGTTAATGTTACGCATGTTGAAATATTATATGTAATCTTAGATAAGTTTGTGTGCATATAAATAGTTCTGGCTAATTCTGCCTTCTGAAGAATTTCTTATTTTTAATATTTCCAATGGTTTAACACTCTGCCCGAGAGATTTTATCGTTATTATTTCAGTAATTACCAAGGAAAATATTTGTACCTTTTTCTTTTTTTATTACTAACATTTCAATAATTTTTAGAATTATTAGAGATAATTAATGACTCGTTTTATTTTAAGGTGGGTACTGACCAACGTTACGAGGTGTAATGTAACATTAGCATCGAGCGTGTTACGCATCGAGCATGTTACGCTGTGTTCTAAAATCGACGCAACATGCTCGTCAAAACTCTGTGCTCCGCTTTAGCCGCCAGTTCACTCAAGATGGCCGACAGTGAGGATGTGTTGAATCTTTGATTCTACTTAATTATTGTTTTATCCAAATTAAGACGAAAAACGTTACTCGACATCAAACTTATTTAAAAATAGCATAGCAACAGCGTACTGACTGAACCACGTAACAGTCAAAGGATTCGCCAAAAAACCGACAGCCGGGTGGAGCACTCAAAGCGAGCAACGAGCGGCTCGTTGCTCGCTGGTTTCCCCGTAACACGACGTACTGGCTGCACGAATGCTTGCTGTGTAACATGTTACATTACACCTCGTAACGTTTGGACAGTACCCACCTTGTGACGATCGATATGAACGAACAATTAAATGTAAATTTTCAATCTTTAGGTCTAATATAATAAAATCGTAAAGCGGAAAAGTCTCTATATTAAGATAATGAAAACATACTATCAGGGGCTTCAGAATGAGCAACACAACACATACCAATGACTCTTGAATTTCATGTCTGTATCTCTGATTGTATGTGCGCGGTAAACTTTCAAAATAGTGGACGGATTTTGATGCAGTTTTCGAAGGCATATTAAGGGCAACTTTAGGCAGGAAATATGCTATAGGAACGTTTGGAAATAAAACTGGAAGGGGGTAGAACAGGGCGATGAATTTAGTATGCAAAAAAAGCAAAAAAAAAAACCCTAAACTCTTGAATTTATGCATTTAAACCCGTTATCAGTTTTTGTGTTTGTTTATTCGTATCTTATATTTCCAATACCAATCATCGGATTACGATGGAACTTTGGTGAGTTATCGCGCGCGCCCGACAATTTTTATGACCGAAAATAAACGAGCATTGTAACGCATGCCAGGCACAGTAAGAAATAAACGGTTTAAGTGCTTAGCATAGTTTTTCTTTTATCGCCTGAATTGTATTATTAAACCAATGGACATAGTCGAGATACAACTAGTACGCAACCTATAACGTAATTAAGTATGTGTGGTGTTCGCTCAGGTGCTCGGATTGTGTGGAGCGACGACATTAATAATGATTTAATTTGACACCTATTGGGGTTTAACGTACTTACAACTTCTCTCACATGCTATTTATTATCATTAGTTCGCAAACTATTCACACAGGCTTTGAAGGCTGCCAATAATATGTGTTTCAAGGAAAATGTATAAATAAGACGCTGCAGTATAAAGTCAAAGTGTACCTAACCCAATCAGCACAAAAGCTGTATAACAGCTTATAAAACCATTATATCTCTAGTATGAGCGTTATAAGGTCTGGAGAAGCTCTTACAGTTCTGAGCTGCTTGGGAACTTATCGGCAGAGCTCGGATTAATCATCGCAAAACAAATACGGAAATAGAACAAGATGCAATAGAGTTCTCATATGTGTATGATTATTATTATCTAATGGCTTTTCTTAATATTTGGCCAGCCATTTGGCGATTATTAAAATTTGCAGTACTATACCATCTCGAAAAAGTGCGTGTTTATTTTAATACTCGCAAGATTTTTTTCGTTATGAATTTTATTACTTAAAATCCCAATTAAAACGTAAATTCACATCCTTAAAAATCTAAATCTTTAGATATGTACAAAATACTCAGAGTAATTTAATGAATCATTATTCTGTTCCATAGTGCCGAATACGTATAACTTTGTAGATTGGGTACAATGATTAAACTGCTGAGTGCGGCAGGTATACCTGAATAACGTCGGTGAATTGGCCAATAACTAACAGTATCCAGGTCTGGCCTTCTATTTAGTATGCAACACCGAGTTCTCTTTGATTAAGGCGCTTTGTTAAGATGCATCAAGAGTCGTGACGACTCAAACTATTAAGTATCGGACAGAGACTATTATCTAGACCAATTGATTTACGGTAATTAAGGCCAAAATGACACGGTCAAGTACGAAAATAGTTTTAAATACGTCTATGGTAAGCGCAATATTGTTGGGAAAGATTTATAGACTAATTTGTTTTATGGGTTAAGTTTATGTTAGCTGTAAGTGATGTAAAAAGTATATGCTTATTGCACTGACTGATAAATAAAAACCGCGGCCATAAACGTGCTGAACCATGTTTTACCTACGGGATTGTAGCTCACGTCTTTGAGTGAAATTACTGTATATTGACAGATAGATGGACGACGACGAGATATTTAATTTCAATTTAGATAGGGAAAGCTTTTACGCATCTTAATGATACCAAACATCTCGAATTGAATGGATACCTACAACTTTTTATAAAAAGGACTGTGAACCAACGGCAAAAATCACCCTTTTCATACAAAAGGCGATAACGAATTCCACCCCTTAAATGTTAACCGATTTTGACCAATTTTTGATAGGTTGTCAGTCAGATCAATAGGTCTTTGAATTTTGTTTAAAGATCAACAAAGTCAAATAATCGCCGAAATTCGTTTTGTATGAGAATACTGAAACAACAATAAAAGTGCATTTGTTGATTATAGTGAAAAAACTAAAACGTATAGACCTAGAGTTTGTTTTGACTGATACCTATGAAAAATTTGTCAACATTGATTAAGCTTTAAGGGGTGGAAATCGTTATCGCCTTTTGTATGAAAAGCCGTAGATTCACACTCCTCTTAATGGACAATGTAGCTACGGACACTGTTCACTATACGAAGATCGTTTTGAATATGTGAGTGCATAGTTACAGTAGATGAGATCTGTCAATGTGTATGTCTACAATCGTTGACGCGATATATCATTACACAATACCACTAGGTACATTCAAAGCTATATCCGTAATGTCAACTAAAATCTAATACGAGAGATTGAGAATAAACTTCGGGTTTTGCCAAAGTCATACGTAATTCAAATACGTGACGTCATTTAATGGACACTCAATTTTTCCGAAATACGAGTATATATAGACAATTACATAGGGCATGTATTCGTTATTGCCTAAACAATATCGCAAATCATTTTGCTACCATAGTAGCTCTTATTAACTTGATAGCAAAATTATAAATAAGTTTAAAAGGCGACGCGGTTAGCCTAGTTAGGAGTGACCCTGCCTCCGAAGCTAGCGTCCCGGGTTCCATCCCCGGTAAGGGCAAATATTTGTGTGATAAGCACGAATCCTGTTCCTATGAGTCTTGGATGTTTCCTAAGTATTTAAGTATTTTAGTAGTAATTTATATAAGTATGTATATTGTCGTCTAGTACCCATAGGACAAGCCTTAAGAGTTTACTTTGGGACTAGATTGATTTGTGTAAAGGTTGTCCCCTGATTTATTTATTTATTTTTATTTTTATTTTTATTTTAAAAGGGAAATTCAGGCAAATTTTGTAAACAAATACTTAGCTCTACCTGATACCTAATTATTTTGTTAAACTTGATTTTGACCGGATATCCTCCTTAATATCTATTCAAAACCAAAGCATCGTATAAAAAAAGAAAATTATTACTTATGGTGGTTTACGGTAGACCGAGAGAGATTTTTAACAAACGAAATCCTTAAATCTGTGCTGAACATAAAACTGATTTAGCTTCGTCATAAACGCCTGCGGAATAATCAAGCGTAGGCTTCGATTAATTATAAACTTTAATTAATTTGCTACGCCTTGTTGGATATAATGCTAAGGCGTATTAGTTTCGTCTTATTACTACGAAGGTTATGATTATGGGAATAAAATAAGAAATATTATAAATATATAATTAGGGTTCCGTACCAAAAAAAATTTGTTAAAGGGAACCCCTAAACCGTCACTTAGTTGTCCGTTTATCTGTCTGATAACACTCTTCTTCTCAGGAACAGCCTGAATAATACAGCTGAAATTTGGCATAGTTATAGTGTAATAACGTATTTGGAAGCCCACACAAGATGACTTAGGGTAATTAGGAAAAAACCGGACAAGTGCGAGTTAAACTCGCGTGGAGAGGGTTCCGTTCCGTCTATGATTATCTGAAATTTACTAGGTTACTTTAAATACCATAGACTTCTTATAGGTTTTCCTGTAATCTATAGGTGAAGAACTATTTTCTGCTTTTTTTTCAAAATTTTAGCCCCAGTAGTTTCGGAAATAAGGAGGGGGGAATGGTCAATTCTCGCCTATTTTCGTAAATAACTTCCAAATCGTTTTATTTTAAATTCTAAAAAAATATTTTTAAGATCCTCACAATTAGCCCTTTCATTTGATATGTCACACGATATAGGTAGCAAAACTTTTTTTTATAATTTTCTAATTTACCCCCAAAAGAGGGCCCCCATGTTTAAAATTCATATATTTACGTCACGCGTCCGTGTTGCGGTCACCGATTTACATAAGTATACCGAATTTCAACTCAATCGGTCCAGTAGTTTCGGAGAAAATTGGCTGTGACGGACGGACAGACATACAGACAGACAGACAGACAGACAGACAGACGCACGAGTGATCCTATAAGGGTTTCGTTTTTTCCTTTTGAGGTACGGAACCCTAAAAATAGTATAAATTAGTCAAAAAGTAAAAAAAACTTGGAAATTTATAAACTGTATGCCCATCGTGCGGTATATTATTCGAAAGTTCTAAGATTGTCAAGCATATAATATTTTTTGTCAGACTTTATTATTGAATCGATTTGGAAACAACCATTACCTGCCGAACCCCCCTTTCTTTATCTCAGACACTAGAAGTGATGAAAATCTCAAAGAATTACAAATACTAGAAATTTATTAATAATATACATATTTAGTTCTAGAGAAAATAAAAGTAAAAACCGGCCAAGTACGAGTCAGCCTCGCGCACGAAGGGTTCCGTATGTTGCTGGCAACACAAGTTAAATTCCTTTAGGTTGATAGTAATGGATAGAGACTTACTTCCTGTAACCAGAAAATGGAACGTACAACTCGTCCTTCTCATCTTACTTGTATTAATTTGTTAATTACAAATAAAGTGTGAAAAGTGCAGTCTTTGTTTTAATCGATCAGCAAACTAACAAACGAACATACAGTCCACGCTCGAAACACCGTAACATTATCTATAAAAACGGCAAAAAAAACATGTCTGTTGTGTGCGAGCCCCCGTTAAATACTTGTTTTATTTTAATTTAATTATTTATTTTTAAAGTGAATATAATATATAACTAAATATTCTGTGAAAATTTCAAGCGTCTTCCTGTTGCCGTTATCAATATAGTGACAAGTCACAAAAATTACAGACGTATTGTCATGTCATCATGATCATCGTCAGCTTATACGTCCCACTACTGGGCACAGGCCTCCTCTCAACGTCAGAGGGACTGAGCAGTAGTCTTCACGCGGGCCTAGTGCGGACTGGGGACTTCACACACACTTCAAAGAGGTGTGCAGGTTTCCTCACGGTGCTCGTGTTATTATTAAATTCAAGCCCGCCAGTTCCATGCACATTAATCTCTGTCACCAGTTAAGTAACCTTTAATTGCAATCCTATTGTTTTATTTTAGGCAAACCTGTTTTGGTATGTTAATGTAAGTATTTTGCATTATTAATGAATGCATTGCGCATGTCTTTGCGACTTTTGTGACTAGAATAAAATTCTGTTCTTAACGATTAAGATATTCAAAGTTAATAAAACAAATTGATATCTGTCAGAATATTCAAGGATAGGTTCTTGTATGACTTGTCTACGAACTAAATAAAAGGGGAATTTGGTCTCCTATAAAATTATTTAAAAAAAAGGTTTCTGAGGAATTGATAACGCACTCCAACAGCAAAGAACCCGACTGTATGTAAAAATCGAAACTAAGAAAGAATTTATGAATGATTCTAGAGTCGACAGATAACAGGTTGATTTGAGAATCATGCGAAGTAAACGTCAATCATGAAGCTTTCAAATAACTTCGATTTCTTTAATGATCAAATAATAAAGTTTGAGAACAATAATGGCTCATAAAATTCACCGGATTTCGCGGCAGATGGATCCAAACAGTGTTAAAAAAACCGTTTTTTATCTTCATCTTCTAAGCTGACTTATAAATCTTTTAATCATCAGTATAAATACAATCTTATACTGCTATCTTTATAGCTTTATCACCTTTTTTATCTTAGAGTCCTTAATCGGTCACATTAACACTTTTATTGCTCAAGGCCCATTAGCTGGGTTCTCTGTTTCGTAGCGAGTTTTTGTTAGAGTTTAAAACGCTGCTACGCGCGTGGCGCTACGAAATAGTTGCCTCTATGGAAAATTAATTCACTTTTTCTTATGACGCGATGGTTATCTTAAAATCGACGTGAGTTTGTGATTGAACCAAAGAAGAAAAAGCAATTGAAATGGGCGCAGTCGAGTCCGAATCGTAAGATGATACGTCAAAATGTCATGTACTCGGATTTAGCAAATGTGCCCTTATAAAATTTAGATTTTTTTTATTCAAGCCAATATCGTGTGGGCGATTTTCGGGCTCTCCTAGATTGTATATTTCCTTTGAGTACCATATCCTTCACTTCTGGACATGTTTTCGTCTCAAATAGACCGATATTCGTTAAATATTATAATTTCTCAACTTTGGTAAGCCATACAATGTGGATTATTATTAAAGCCAATTTTAGGTTTTATTAGAACAACGAAAGGGCTTTCCATTGACAACTTGAACGGCGTCCTAGCGTAAGGATGCCTTTGCACGGAAGCGGAGCGGGGCGGAGATGAGCCGAGCTAACCAATCAGATTGCTTTATCGTATGTCATTGAAATATTTGACATACGATAAAGCGATGTGATTGGTTAGCTTAGGTCGGCTCATCTCTGCCCCACTCCGCTTTAGTGGAAAGGCACCCTAAAGCGTTCACGAGGTAGGCCGATTCTAAAATATGGATTTCTATATTTCTGTATTTTTCGCATACGTCCGATATGCTCTTAGATAACATAATTTGTGAAATATACTAAATAGCTAAAATGTTGAAAGAGTTACCTTTCTGAATTTAATTTGTAATTTCCTATCAGTCCATTATTCACAGAGTTATCGCGTCACGAAATATCGGCATAATAATATTTTGTTGCATCGAAAATTTTGACCTGGCTACCAAACCGAATGAATAGACGTTTTCACTTCAAAAGCTGATGTGTCATCATGGTCGGCTTTGCTTGTTCGACATTCATTGTAAGCGGAAATGTGTCACTGGTAGATGTGGCAGCATAACTATTTCAGTCTTTTAGGGGTTGTTTGTTTCAAAAAAGTAACTAGGTCCTTCCCCGGGGCTCAAACTATCTCCACACCTCATTTCATCAAAATCGGTTCAGCGGTTTAGCCGTAAATCATTCAGATTCATAAAAATAATCAATTTCCCATAACTACATTTTCCAACCTCTAATTTATATTAAAATAAAAAATGTTAATTATGTCCTTCCCTAGGGCTCAAACTATCCAAACTACCAAATTCCATGAAAATCGGGTAAGCGGTTTAGCCGTAAAAACGTAACAGACAGACACACAGACAGACAAACAGAGTTACTTTCGCATTTATAAGTAATATTAGTATGAATAATATGGATTGCAGATCATTGATTGCACAACTGGGTGTGTATACAATTGAGTGTATGCTAAACGTAAATAATGTTAAGATTTAATAAACATAATCGAATATTTTGTGATAAATAAATAAATGTGAACGAAATTGTGTGTTGCCTTCCCTACAGTTACATTTAGGTACTTACACGATTTTTTTATAAATTGTTCGCCACCACTCAAAGCGACAACACCTAGCTGTTCTTACGATTGAAGGGTCGTGTGATTGGATCACACCGTCCTAACCTTACGATTTATTGCTTTTTTATACTTAAATATGTCTTCGTTGTGTTTCTCCCTCCATTTTCCGGATTAACAGGCAGATCCGTAAATCCTGTATTGCTGAAAGGTTTCCGATAAACTCCTGAATAATAATTAAATTCCCGGAAGATTTTTGTGGCAAACATTCCTTGGACATCGTCTTGGGGTCGGATAAAAATGCCTTTGGAGGCCTACGGTTCGTTCCATGGAATGGACAAGATACTTTTACGGGAAACTGGCAAAGCGTGAGACGTATATATAAGGTGTTAGTTATTTAAGGGGATCGTGGGACTTTGCTTGATTAGATATCAAACATAAAGTCCCACGAACCCCTTAAATACAATTACAGCTTAAAAAGTATTCGGGTAATCGTTTATTTCAGATAAATGACATAAATGCTGACATGTCATCTTGTGATTTTTCTTTGAATTAACAATTCGTCCTCACAATTACATTTTTCTCTGATAAATGATTTAATTTTGCATTAAAAATATAATAACGCCGGTTTTCATTTTCATAACATTTGACAATAACCTCAAAAATTACTCTTCCCCTTTGAATCATTTTTATAAAATAATGTATGCATGGATAATAATTAAACGTCACAAAGTTTACTATCGTTAAATTAGTTTCCGTAAAATTATAGACCGCCGTTACCGAACCCTTAATCGATAAATGGATATTCCGATCCCTGTAACCCTATGGTTGGTATGACAGAGAAAGATATGATTGATACTGCAGCTCGTCTCATGTGTCACATAGGAATGCAATCCGTTTTGACTGTCAAAACCGGCTTTACCGGAGCCGAGTAAAGCCTTTAGGGACAAATTACTTTTACATTATATTGAAAGAACAATTTCTGGAAAGTAATTTAGGAAATTACTTGGGTATTGTGTAAAGCTTAATAAAACGAAAATGAAGAATGAATGCGTATCTTTATACGCCAGTAACTGTAGGCTCTTTAGGGTTCCGTACCTCAAAAGAAAAAAAATGGAACCCTCATACGATCACTCGTGTGTCTGTCTATCCGTCTGTCACAGTAATTGTCTCCGAAACTACTGGACCGAATGAGTTGAAATTTGCTACGCATATGCAAGTAGGTGACCGCAACATGGACGTGAAACGTAACTTAATGAATTTTGAACATGGGGCTATATAGGGAATAATTAAATAAAAGAAAACAAGTAAAAAAACCTTGCAAACTTATGGCGTGTGACATATCAAATGAAAGAGCTCGTTGTGAGAATTTAAAATATATTATTCTTATAATTTTAAGACAAATGGTTTTAAAGTTATTTAGGAAAATAGGCGAAAATTTACCATTCTCTCTTATCTCCGAAAAATCTGGGCTTAAAACTTTGAAAAAAAAAAAACTGCAAATAGTTCTTTACCTATAGATTACAGAAAAACCTACAAAAAGTCTATGGTATTTCAAGTAACAGGAAATTTCTTATACCTAATTACGGAACCCTCTCCGCGCGCGTTTAACTCGCACTTGTCCGATTTTTTCACGTTAATTTAATTTATGTAAACTATACTGGTGTTTTAGTAAGTGAGGTGCTGGCTGTCATTATAATAATAATAATAAAAACATTTATTTCAGCAATAACATGGGTCGCCTTAGCCTAATACATAGGTACATATTATAGCAGTGGCGCAGCCTGCCTACAAGCCGATTCCTGACGGCTTTACCAAGCTAGAAAGCTACGGCTAGCTGTCAGTGAAGTCCATGTTACTCTAACTAAATGTCAGGCAGGCACGTCCGGCTCTAATTCTTCCGGCTTCCCTTAGGAAATATTTCACGCTTCGCCACTGTATTATAGTAACAATTTATTATTACATTATGTTAGGTTTAATGTATGTGTAAACATTTTAGTAAGTAGGAACATTTTATTGTAAATAATTTACATTCTATTACTCATCTTGCGCTAAGAAATGAATACAAACGTAAGAAATACAAATAATGATCACCCCTTTACCATAACCACGAAGTTATTTCGATTAACGGTCTACATTTAGAGAATGAATATTCCCAAATTGTCGTGTTTCTGTACCTACTCAGTTTAACAAAGCTCATTATTAGAGAATTGTGGGTGTGTATAATAATCCAATCTGTACCTATCACGCTTTTTATTCATGTATCAATGTAACTTTCCATTTCACTCTGTAATGTACGTACTTATAGCAGTGTTATAGTTTATATTCATAGTTTGATATATCGTAGGAGAAATCTGCGCGTAAATCAAATGGTGCTTACACAATAGCCAGGCGGAAAAAATATTTACAGCCTCTAAATATAGCTTTATTGCAAAAATCTCGTAAAATTCTAATGTGCGTGAAGGCATTTGTGTTTTTATACGTCTATTACTAGTTTCTTTTTAAGCAAAAAGTCCCGTCACAATTTTTATATAAGTACTTACAAAAATCAATTGCAAGACTTGGTCTATGTATGAAATCTGTTTTAGGAAAGAAAAAGAGTTAGGGCCTGGCCACAACACCGCGGCACGACGTCGTGAACGTGAAACGGCGCTGCGCCGTGGCACGACGACACGTAGCCGCACCGTGAAAATGCACGACGCGGCTACGTCGTTCCACGGCGCCGCTACATAACCACGGTACGGTGTCGTGCCGTGAAAAATGCCGTTGCACGTCTCCCGCCCTTTTGGAATAGGATCATGGGGTCTAATAAACTAAAAGCTAAACTAAAGCAACTCGTCTAAAAAATCGTCTATTTGGTCTAAATATCTGCTGGTCTAAAAAGCAACTGGTCTACAATTTATTTTTTGAGTAGCAACTGGCCGTTCGTCTGTCACCAGGTTGTATCTCATGAACCGTGATAGTTAGATGGTCGAAATTTTCACAGATGATGTATTTCTGTTGCCGCTATAACAACAAATACTAAAAAACAGAATAAAATAAATATTAAAGGGGGCTCCCATACAACAAACGTGGCGTACCTAGTCAAGATGCGACTTAGGCCAGTTGCTACTCAAAAAAATTGTATACCAGTTGCTTTTTAGACAAGCAGATATTTAGACCAAATGCGACATAGACGAGTTGCTAATAAGACCACATGATCCTATCCCGCCCTTATTTTTATAGCTATAAAGGTGATCTGCAACTGATTTTTTTTACGACACCGCGCCATGTAGGTTATGTAGCGGCACCGTGGAACGACGCGGCGCCGCGTCGTGGACCAACGCGGCGCCGGCGCCGCACCGTGGATTTTTGGCGAAACCGTTATGCTCCAAGGATGAATGAGAAGACTTTAAAACGGTGTTGTTTAAATAGGCAACTAGAAATGCTTTTTTCCTCAGAAACTACGCAGTTGATAATACAAAATGACTTTTCGAATGTAACCGGCTGCAATAATGAAATACGTGTCTATCCGAAACAACTATTTTCTCAATTGTGTAACGGGGACTTTGTATTCCGAACAACTTCTTGACCTATTACCCTCGTCAAAGAATGGCACCGCTCACAGACAGGTTTGAGTTTATCTCGCATTCTCGCCCTCGTGAGTTACGTAGAAGTACTTGAAAAGAATTATACGAATGCTGCGTGCATGCCATGTGGAATGAGCTACCGCCACCATATTCCCATTACGTTATATAATGTGGGTTTTAAGCGTAAAAATATGCGAATTAAGGGCAAAGTATGCTCGCCTAGAAGATACTTAATTGTTTATTTCTTTCACATTTGATTCCGAAAATATACACGCACGCGTTTCAGTCATTAGGGGCCCAAAATCGATTCAGAAAATGGCATTATGTGGTAAATTAAAACCATGAAACATTTAAACTTTCAGCCGTTTCATACTTTTGAAATATGAAGTAATTTTACAGCTGAAATATTTATTCTAAGGGACCTGCACCATTTAACACCTAGCACATAAACAGCAAAAAAGTATATTATTTTAAGCAAAAAAGTAAACTGCATTTCTATATAATGAGTCTTTATTACTTTACTTAAAAAGAAGGCAGGTAGGTAGGTCTTTAAGAAAATTACATTACAAAAAGTATGTGTTAAATAATGTCAGTTGAAATAGAATAATATAAAATAACGTCTGGAAATAATTCTAGGAATAATCAAAATAAATGTCTTAAAATTAAATTTAGATGTCACAAATTAAATTAATACTTAATAAAAGAAAACAGATGTCAAAAAAATGCAATAAAATTAAAACTAAAGAAACACTAATGTCAGAAAATCAAAATGGAATAAAATCAATAAAAATATAGTACTAAATTAGCTTTTAGTGTATTCTTTAATAGAATACATCAGAATACAAGAAAAATAATCTTAAAGGTTGTCCCCTGATTTATTTATTTATTTTTATTTTTATTTTTATTTTAAAAGGGAAATTCAGGCAAATTTTGTAAACAAATACTTAGCTCTACCTGATACCTAATTATTTTGTTAAACTTGATTTTGACCGGATATCCTCCTTAATATCTATTCAAAACCAAAGCATCGTATAAAAAAAGAAAATTATTACTTATGGTGGTTTACGGTAGACCGAGAGAGATTTTTAACAAACGAAATCCTTAAATCTGTGCTGAACATAAAACTGATTTAGCTTCGTCATAAACGCCTGCGGAATAATCAAGCGTAGGCTTCGATTAATTATAAACTTTAATTAATTTGCTACGCCTTGTTGGATATAATGCTAAGGCGTATTAGTTTCGTCTTATTACTACGAAGGTTATGATTATGGGAATAAAATAAGAAATATTATAAATATATAATTAGGGTTCCGTACCAAAAAAAATTTGTTAAAGGGAACCCCTAAACCGTCACTTAGTTGTCCGTTTATCTGTCTGATAACACTCTTCTTCTCAGGAACAGCCTGAATAATACAGCTGAAATTTGGCATAGTTATAGTGTAATAACGTATTTGGAAGCCCACACAAGATGACTTAGGGTAATTAGGAAAAAACCGGACAAGTGCGAGTTAAACTCGCGTGGAGAGGGTTCCGTTCCGTCTATGATTATCTGAAATTTACTAGGTTACTTTAAATACCATAGACTTCTTATAGGTTTTCCTGTAATCTATAGGTGAAGAACTATTTTCTGCTTTTTTTTCAAAATTTTAGCCCCAGTAGTTTCGGAAATAAGGAGGGGGGAATGGTCAATTCTCGCCTATTTTCGTAAATAACTTCCAAATCGTTTTATTTTAAATTCTAAAAAAATATTTTTAAGATCCTCACAATTAGCCCTTTCATTTGATATGTCACACGATATAGGTAGCAAAACTTTTTTTTATAATTTTCTAATTTACCCCCAAAAGAGGGCCCCCATGTTTAAAATTCATATATTTACGTCACGCGTCCGTGTTGCGGTCACCGATTTACATAAGTATACCGAATTTCAACTCAATCGGTCCAGTAGTTTCGGAGAAAATTGGCTGTGACGGACGGACAGACATACAGACAGACAGACAGACAGACAGACAGACGCACGAGTGATCCTATAAGGGTTTCGTTTTTTCCTTTTGAGGTACGGAACCCTAAAAATAGTATAAATTAGTCAAAAAGTAAAAAAAACTTGGAAATTTATAAACTGTATGCCCATCGTGCGGTATATTATTCGAAAGTTCTAAGATTGTCAAGCATATAATATTTTTTGTCAGACTTTATTATTGAATCGATTTGGAAACAACCATTACCTGCCGAACCCCCCTTTCTTTATCTCAGACACTAGAAGTGATGAAAATCTCAAAGAATTACAAATACTAGAAATTTATTAATAATATACATATTTAGTTCTAGAGAAAATAAAAGTAAAAACCGGCCAAGTACGAGTCAGCCTCGCGCACGAAGGGTTCCGTATGTTGCTGGCAACACAAGTTAAATTCCTTTAGGTTGATAGTAATGGATAGAGACTTACTTCCTGTAACCAGAAAATGGAACGTACAACTCGTCCTTCTCATCTTACTTGTATTAATTTGTTAATTACAAATAAAGTGTGAAAAGTGCAGTCTTTGTTTTAATCGATCAGCAAACTAACAAACGAACATACAGTCCACGCTCGAAACACCGTAACATTATCTATAAAAACGGCAAAAAAAACATGTCTGTTGTGTGCGAGCCCCCGTTAAATACTTGTTTTATTTTAATTTAATTATTTATTTTTAAAGTGAATATAATATATAACTAAATATTCTGTGAAAATTTCAAGCGTCTTCCTGTTGCCGTTATCAATATAGTGACAAGTCACAAAAATTACAGACGTATTGTCATGTCATCATGATCATCGTCAGCTTATACGTCCCACTACTGGGCACAGGCCTCCTCTCAACGTCAGAGGGACTGAGCAGTAGTCTTCACGCGGGCCTAGTGCGGACTGGGGACTTCACACACACTTCAAAGAGGTGTGCAGGTTTCCTCACGGTGCTCGTGTTATTATTAAATTCAAGCCCGCCAGTTCCATGCACATTAATCTCTGTCACCAGTTAAGTAACCTTTAATTGCAATCCTATTGTTTTATTTTAGGCAAACCTGTTTTGGTATGTTAATGTAAGTATTTTGCATTATTAATGAATGCATTGCGCATGTCTTTGCGACTTTTGTGACTAGAATAAAATTCTGTTCTTAACGATTAAGATATTCAAAGTTAATAAAACAAATTGATATCTGTCAGAATATTCAAGGATAGGTTCTTGTATGACTTGTCTACGAACTAAATAAAAGGGGAATTTGGTCTCCTATAAAATTATTTAAAAAAAAGGTTTCTGAGGAATTGATAACGCACTCCAACAGCAAAGAACCCGACTGTATGTAAAAATCGAAACTAAGAAAGAATTTATGAATGATTCTAGAGTCGACAGATAACAGGTTGATTTGAGAATCATGCGAAGTAAACGTCAATCATGAAGCTTTCAAATAACTTCGATTTCTTTAATGATCAAATAATAAAGTTTGAGAACAATAATGGCTCATAAAATTCACCGGATTTCGCGGCAGATGGATCCAAACAGTGTTAAAAAAACCGTTTTTTATCTTCATCTTCTAAGCTGACTTATAAATCTTTTAATCATCAGTATAAATACAATCTTATACTGCTATCTTTATAGCTTTATCACCTTTTTTATCTTAGAGTCCTTAATCGGTCACATTAACACTTTTATTGCTCAAGGCCCATTAGCTGGGTTCTCTGTTTCGTAGCGAGTTTTTGTTAGAGTTTAAAACGCTGCTACGCGCGTGGCGCTACGAAATAGTTGCCTCTATGGAAAATTAATTCACTTTTTCTTATGACGCGATGGTTATCTTAAAATCGACGTGAGTTTGTGATTGAACCAAAGAAGAAAAAGCAATTGAAATGGGCGCAGTCGAGTCCGAATCGTAAGATGATACGTCAAAATGTCATGTACTCGGATTTAGCAAATGTGCCCTTATAAAATTTAGATTTTTTTTATTCAAGCCAATATCGTGTGGGCGATTTTCGGGCTCTCCTAGATTGTATATTTCCTTTGAGTACCATATCCTTCACTTCTGGACATGTTTTCGTCTCAAATAGACCGATATTCGTTAAATATTATAATTTCTCAACTTTGGTAAGCCATACAATGTGGATTATTATTAAAGCCAATTTTAGGTTTTATTAGAACAACGAAAGGGCTTTCCATTGACAACTTGAACGGCGTCCTAGCGTAAGGATGCCTTTGCACGGAAGCGGAGCGGGGCGGAGATGAGCCGAGCTAACCAATCAGATTGCTTTATCGTATGTCATTGAAATATTTGACATACGATAAAGCGATGTGATTGGTTAGCTTAGGTCGGCTCATCTCTGCCCCACTCCGCTTTAGTGGAAAGGCACCCTAAAGCGTTCACGAGGTAGGCCGATTCTAAAATATGGATTTCTATATTTCTGTATTTTTCGCATACGTCCGATATGCTCTTAGATAACATAATTTGTGAAATATACTAAATAGCTAAAATGTTGAAAGAGTTACCTTTCTGAATTTAATTTGTAATTTCCTATCAGTCCATTATTCACAGAGTTATCGCGTCACGAAATATCGGCATAATAATATTTTGTTGCATCGAAAATTTTGACCTGGCTACCAAACCGAATGAATAGACGTTTTCACTTCAAAAGCTGATGTGTCATCATGGTCGGCTTTGCTTGTTCGACATTCATTGTAAGCGGAAATGTGTCACTGGTAGATGTGGCAGCATAACTATTTCAGTCTTTTAGGGGTTGTTTGTTTCAAAAAAGTAACTAGGTCCTTCCCCGGGGCTCAAACTATCTCCACACCTCATTTCATCAAAATCGGTTCAGCGGTTTAGCCGTAAATCATTCAGATTCATAAAAATAATCAATTTCCCATAACTACATTTTCCAACCTCTAATTTATATTAAAATAAAAAATGTTAATTATGTCCTTCCCTAGGGCTCAAACTATCCAAACTACCAAATTCCATGAAAATCGGGTAAGCGGTTTAGCCGTAAAAACGTAACAGACAGACACACAGACAGACAAACAGAGTTACTTTCGCATTTATAAGTAATATTAGTATGAATAATATGGATTGCAGATCATTGATTGCACAACTGGGTGTGTATACAATTGAGTGTATGCTAAACGTAAATAATGTTAAGATTTAATAAACATAATCGAATATTTTGTGATAAATAAATAAATGTGAACGAAATTGTGTGTTGCCTTCCCTACAGTTACATTTAGGTACTTACACGATTTTTTTATAAATTGTTCGCCACCACTCAAAGCGACAACACCTAGCTGTTCTTACGATTGAAGGGTCGTGTGATTGGATCACACCGTCCTAACCTTACGATTTATTGCTTTTTTATACTTAAATATGTCTTCGTTGTGTTTCTCCCTCCATTTTCCGGATTAACAGGCAGATCCGTAAATCCTGTATTGCTGAAAGGTTTCCGATAAACTCCTGAATAATAATTAAATTCCCGGAAGATTTTTGTGGCAAACATTCCTTGGACATCGTCTTGGGGTCGGATAAAAATGCCTTTGGAGGCCTACGGTTCGTTCCATGGAATGGACAAGATACTTTTACGGGAAACTGGCAAAGCGTGAGACGTATATATAAGGTGTTAGTTATTTAAGGGGATCGTGGGACTTTGCTTGATTAGATATCAAACATAAAGTCCCACGAACCCCTTAAATACAATTACAGCTTAAAAAGTATTCGGGTAATCGTTTATTTCAGATAAATGACATAAATGCTGACATGTCATCTTGTGATTTTTCTTTGAATTAACAATTCGTCCTCACAATTACATTTTTCTCTGATAAATGATTTAATTTTGCATTAAAAATATAATAACGCCGGTTTTCATTTTCATAACATTTGACAATAACCTCAAAAATTACTCTTCCCCTTTGAATCATTTTTATAAAATAATGTATGCATGGATAATAATTAAACGTCACAAAGTTTACTATCGTTAAATTAGTTTCCGTAAAATTATAGACCGCCGTTACCGAACCCTTAATCGATAAATGGATATTCCGATCCCTGTAACCCTATGGTTGGTATGACAGAGAAAGATATGATTGATACTGCAGCTCGTCTCATGTGTCACATAGGAATGCAATCCGTTTTGACTGTCAAAACCGGCTTTACCGGAGCCGAGTAAAGCCTTTAGGGACAAATTACTTTTACATTATATTGAAAGAACAATTTCTGGAAAGTAATTTAGGAAATTACTTGGGTATTGTGTAAAGCTTAATAAAACGAAAATGAAGAATGAATGCGTATCTTTATACGCCAGTAACTGTAGGCTCTTTAGGGTTCCGTACCTCAAAAGAAAAAAAATGGAACCCTCATACGATCACTCGTGTGTCTGTCTATCCGTCTGTCACAGTAATTGTCTCCGAAACTACTGGACCGAATGAGTTGAAATTTGCTACGCATATGCAAGTAGGTGACCGCAACATGGACGTGAAACGTAACTTAATGAATTTTGAACATGGGGCTATATAGGGAATAATTAAATAAAAGAAAACAAGTAAAAAAACCTTGCAAACTTATGGCGTGTGACATATCAAATGAAAGAGCTCGTTGTGAGAATTTAAAATATATTATTCTTATAATTTTAAGACAAATGGTTTTAAAGTTATTTAGGAAAATAGGCGAAAATTTACCATTCTCTCTTATCTCCGAAAAATCTGGGCTTAAAACTTTGAAAAAAAAAAAACTGCAAATAGTTCTTTACCTATAGATTACAGAAAAACCTACAAAAAGTCTATGGTATTTCAAGTAACAGGAAATTTCTTATACCTAATTACGGAACCCTCTCCGCGCGCGTTTAACTCGCACTTGTCCGATTTTTTCACGTTAATTTAATTTATGTAAACTATACTGGTGTTTTAGTAAGTGAGGTGCTGGCTGTCATTATAATAATAATAATAAAAACATTTATTTCAGCAATAACATGGGTCGCCTTAGCCTAATACATAGGTACATATTATAGCAGTGGCGCAGCCTGCCTACAAGCCGATTCCTGACGGCTTTACCAAGCTAGAAAGCTACGGCTAGCTGTCAGTGAAGTCCATG
The DNA here is from genome assembly GCA_947859335.1 of Tortricodes alternella. NCBI lineage: Eukaryota > Metazoa > Arthropoda > Insecta > Lepidoptera > Tortricidae > Tortricodes > Tortricodes alternella. The sequence goes on from OX401969.1 coordinate 23,132,077, forward strand.
TTACTCTAACTAAATGTCAGGCAGGCACGTCCGGCTCTAATTCTTCCGGCTTCCCTTAGGAAATATTTCACGCTTCGCCACTGTATTATAGTAACAATTTATTATTACATTATGTTAGGTTTAATGTATGTGTAAACATTTTAGTAAGTAGGAACATTTTATTGTAAATAATTTACATTCTATTACTCATCTTGCGCTAAGAAATGAATACAAACGTAAGAAATACAAATAATGATCACCCCTTTACCATAACCACGAAGTTATTTCGATTAACGGTCTACATTTAGAGAATGAATATTCCCAAATTGTCGTGTTTCTGTACCTACTCAGTTTAACAAAGCTCATTATTAGAGAATTGTGGGTGTGTATAATAATCCAATCTGTACCTATCACGCTTTTTATTCATGTATCAATGTAACTTTCCATTTCACTCTGTAATGTACGTACTTATAGCAGTGTTATAGTTTATATTCATAGTTTGATATATCGTAGGAGAAATCTGCGCGTAAATCAAATGGTGCTTACACAATAGCCAGGCGGAAAAAATATTTACAGCCTCTAAATATAGCTTTATTGCAAAAATCTCGTAAAATTCTAATGTGCGTGAAGGCATTTGTGTTTTTATACGTCTATTACTAGTTTCTTTTTAAGCAAAAAGTCCCGTCACAATTTTTATATAAGTACTTACAAAAATCAATTGCAAGACTTGGTCTATGTATGAAATCTGTTTTAGGAAAGAAAAAGAGTTAGGGCCTGGCCACAACACCGCGGCACGACGTCGTGAACGTGAAACGGCGCTGCGCCGTGGCACGACGACACGTAGCCGCACCGTGAAAATGCACGACGCGGCTACGTCGTTCCACGGCGCCGCTACATAACCACGGTACGGTGTCGTGCCGTGAAAAATGCCGTTGCACGTCTCCCGCCCTTTTGGAATAGGATCATGGGGTCTAATAAACTAAAAGCTAAACTAAAGCAACTCGTCTAAAAAATCGTCTATTTGGTCTAAATATCTGCTGGTCTAAAAAGCAACTGGTCTACAATTTATTTTTTGAGTAGCAACTGGCCGTTCGTCTGTCACCAGGTTGTATCTCATGAACCGTGATAGTTAGATGGTCGAAATTTTCACAGATGATGTATTTCTGTTGCCGCTATAACAACAAATACTAAAAAACAGAATAAAATAAATATTAAAGGGGGCTCCCATACAACAAACGTGGCGTACCTAGTCAAGATGCGACTTAGGCCAGTTGCTACTCAAAAAAATTGTATACCAGTTGCTTTTTAGACAAGCAGATATTTAGACCAAATGCGACATAGACGAGTTGCTAATAAGACCACATGATCCTATCCCGCCCTTATTTTTATAGCTATAAAGGTGATCTGCAACTGATTTTTTTTACGACACCGCGCCATGTAGGTTATGTAGCGGCACCGTGGAACGACGCGGCGCCGCGTCGTGGACCAACGCGGCGCCGGCGCCGCACCGTGGATTTTTGGCGAAACCGTTATGCTCCAAGGATGAATGAGAAGACTTTAAAACGGTGTTGTTTAAATAGGCAACTAGAAATGCTTTTTTCCTCAGAAACTACGCAGTTGATAATACAAAATGACTTTTCGAATGTAACCGGCTGCAATAATGAAATACGTGTCTATCCGAAACAACTATTTTCTCAATTGTGTAACGGGGACTTTGTATTCCGAACAACTTCTTGACCTATTACCCTCGTCAAAGAATGGCACCGCTCACAGACAGGTTTGAGTTTATCTCGCATTCTCGCCCTCGTGAGTTACGTAGAAGTACTTGAAAAGAATTATACGAATGCTGCGTGCATGCCATGTGGAATGAGCTACCGCCACCATATTCCCATTACGTTATATAATGTGGGTTTTAAGCGTAAAAATATGCGAATTAAGGGCAAAGTATGCTCGCCTAGAAGATACTTAATTGTTTATTTCTTTCACATTTGATTCCGAAAATATACACGCACGCGTTTCAGTCATTAGGGGCCCAAAATCGATTCAGAAAATGGCATTATGTGGTAAATTAAAACCATGAAACATTTAAACTTTCAGCCGTTTCATACTTTTGAAATATGAAGTAATTTTACAGCTGAAATATTTATTCTAAGGGACCTGCACCATTTAACACCTAGCACATAAACAGCAAAAAAGTATATTATTTTAAGCAAAAAAGTAAACTGCATTTCTATATAATGAGTCTTTATTACTTTACTTAAAAAGAAGGCAGGTAGGTAGGTCTTTAAGAAAATTACATTACAAAAAGTATGTGTTAAATAATGTCAGTTGAAATAGAATAATATAAAATAACGTCTGGAAATAATTCTAGGAATAATCAAAATAAATGTCTTAAAATTAAATTTAGATGTCACAAATTAAATTAATACTTAATAAAAGAAAACAGATGTCAAAAAAATGCAATAAAATTAAAACTAAAGAAACACTAATGTCAGAAAATCAAAATGGAATAAAATCAATAAAAATATAGTACTAAATTAGCTTTTAGTGTATTCTTTAATAGAATACATCAGAATACAAGAAAAATAATCTTTGGAATCAACATCTTCTACTTATTAAAAAATAAAATACGACAATCATTTGGGCTTTATTTGGCACCCTATCCCATAAAAAGGCCCGGCCTTTTTAAAAACGGTTGGTACTCTAGCTACCCTCGCCAAAAAAATACCACAGGTATTTCTTGCATAAAAACAATTTAAAAAGATTCATTTACATCAAAGAGATACCTGAAAGCATAAAGAATAAACAATTTTAGGCAAAATCCAAAGACACTTAAGTACGATTTTTGAAGGCCAGTTTTAGCAAATCGTCACGTGCGGTCACGAGTGCAAACCAGCCCACAGTTATGTGGGCTTTATTAGGCACGGGGCCTTACATGGTGCAGGTACCTTATTGCATGTCTATTACCTAATATAATAGCTCTGAAGATAAGGCACTTAGTATTCTAGTGTTCTAGTTAGTTAGTGAGTGCTAGAAACTTTAGATTGCACTAAATTTCAATAAGTAGTGGTGTAAAAGCAGCGTTTTAAAGCTTTCTCGTATCGTATCGTGTACTTCAATCGTCTAGTGGTATTTCAATAATACGCGCAATTTCAGTTTTATATTGTATGCTCTCTGATATTATTATCAGTATAGATTTTCCGTTTTCAGTGCTTTCCGTGTTGTCCATAGCTCGTTTCAAGTGCTTCGGTGACGTCAGTGGTGAACCTGAAAGCTCAATAAATCTGTTTGCACGGACAGAACCATAAATACAAAACGTATTATTCGTTTATTTGTTGATGTAGAATTTTATTGGCGATGTATTTGCGAAGAAATGAATTTAGTAAATTCGTTCCTTTAGTTAGTTAGTTGAGTAAATTCATCCATTCATTTCTTCATGAAACTATTTCAGGTAAAGCATTAAGACGTAGAAAATGGATATTAAACGAGATCTCAATATCGAGCTCGCTGAGTGATGGGTTAAAAATAGTGGAATCAATCACATCGAACGCAAGCGCAGATTTGAGCGCTAGTGGAATTGATCCGTGATGAAATCAGATATATTCCACTATAAATTTCCATTTGCGGGCTTTAAGAAAACTGAGTTGATAAAGAATAATGTATTCTACCAATGACGCGACCGTAGCCAGAAAATGTTATCTTTTTTCCATCACCTTCCTTTTAGATTTCAGCACAGTCGAGACTACGATGATTTTTATTTGATTTTTAAAATTTATTCGTCAAATTATAGCTGATTCGAGATGAAAGCGGAATAAATGAAATTGTCATGATTCAATAAAGCCAAGCACTTTTCATTTTGCGCTCTTATATTGTATCACTTCACATTCTATGTCACTGCAATATTTCAAGTAGATACCGCAAGGGTCTACGGCGTATTTGCTTGTTGTTTATACCAGCTGTGTGCTTGGTCACACCAGAAACTTTTACGAAAAGACGCGTTTCGGGTGTGTCAATCATCAAAAATAAAACTATTGAGCATTTAAGGGTGTCGTCCACTGCAGTGGAGCGGAGCGGAGATGATCCCAGGTGACCAACCAGATTGCATCAACAATTTCAATGAAATAAAGAAAATTATAAGCTGTTTATTTAATAAAAAGACGATCTTATTTTAAAAAACATTTTTTAAGCTAAGGAGACAGTGAAAAGCTTTTTTATAGAAATTTAAGTTATTTAAATTTGGTTTGGTTATCCGTATGAGTGGCATATTTTTCTTAAACAAATGTGATTTTACAGTTATTTTTGGAATTCAATTAATAATTCAATGGGAAGTTTATTGTGTGTTCATATTACATATGCGTGGCAGGATGCACGTCCAGACTCTCTGGCCGTAATCATTTGTACATTTGGCACATACAAATATTAACTTTGTACTGGACTACAATTTCCAAGTCTACTTTGTCAAATTTATATGCTCAGGAAGCTTACAGTAATTAAATAGGTTTTCATAGTTGTTTTGGTATTTGCATTTGAACTTAGAAATGATAGCTTATAGCTATAGGAATAAGTGCAATCTGATTGGTCAACTCGGCTCATCTGCGTTCCACTCCACTTTATAGGTAACACACCCTATGGGGCAAACGCGAACGACCTTGACTGGCCATTTAATGACTCTTTATTTTAATCTTGCAAACGAAACATTATACATATAACATATCTCATGGATCTGGTACTCAAGTTTACTCACCGCATTGTCATTTAAAAATTATACCATCAGTTGACATTTGACGTCTATTTAAAGGTTTCTAAATACCGGAACGCGGAACGGAAGCGGAGCGGGTCGGAAGCGGGCCCGAGAAAGCAGTATCACAGGGACTATAATGGAAGCCTTCACACCTGTGGCCACGCGGTATTACGCGGGCCCGCTTCTGACCCACTCCGATTCCGTTCCACGTTAGGGTGTGTGGAAGTCTAGACCAAATTTCAGAACAAATTTTAGTAAATCAGTACAATTTATGACATTCGTAAACAAAATGTTATCGAGCGGATCTATATAAAACCCTGCCTATGTATATTTGTTTAACTTCCCATTCCGGGACTTCTGTGTCCTTTGAATGTGATTTCCGGTTTCGTGACCGTCACTAACAATGACTACTTTACTTTAAAAGGAAAAGATCAACAGCAATTTGTAGGCAAAGCTCTTTTATCGCGTAAGATAAGATTTTTCATTGGATTAAAGGATCATTTTGACCTCTCCTTGGCACCGAACAACGCTTTTCACTGAAAGTAGGTAGGTAACTAAATAAGTTTACAACTAAAGAGCTGTGAACGAATAAAGGACATAAATTAACTCAAAAAGAAGATACTGGGGCACATCGAAAGTGAGTTCGCTAAATTTAAAAGTCACTAAACTTGAAATAAGAAACGTCACACTCTATTTGACAGCTTGGTGCCATACTAAATCGAGTTTGACATTTCTTAAGTTGAGTGAATTTTAAATTCAGAAGACACCGTTTCGAATTTCGTTCTTAAAGGTAACAAAAAAGTTTAAAAACATAGCGACTGTTTTACTCAATAATATTAAAGAGTACCTACAAAATAACGTAATACACAATTGCCATTGAATCTTAGGAGTTGAAGGATTAGTTTAATGAAGTGCAGGGTTACTTTAACAACATAAAAAGTGAAGTCAAACTCTGAGCACCCGCCACATTAATCCTGTAAATTTATATGCGAGCCTGAGCCTCGGCTTATCAATTACGAAGCAATTTGGCAGTGTTCCAATAATTACTGTCCAATAAGGGGCGATTGTAAGAATGCCAATATATCCGCAAGACAGTTCCCCCTTTTCATTAAGTCCCTTCGACTAAGGGTGGCTAAGTGACGCTCGGGAATTTTGCCGGGACTATGAGGAAGATAAATTGCATCAAATGTTACGATATGGACTATTTTTAGGCTTTTTGGTTTATGTAGAAACCCGCCACAGCTTCGCCCGCGGTTTTTTCCATACAATCTTTGTCACCTCTTTTCACCCCTTTAGGGATGGTATTTCAAAAAATCCCTGCACACAGTGCACCTCTAACCCTCTAGGACCACCCGTTTTGGCTGTACATTGTCTATAAGTGAGTTATGGTACTGTTTTATATGTATTGATAAAGTGAATTATACAAATTGAATTTATACAGGATACTTCTTTGTGGACTTTTATTTTTGGACGTCAGCTGAAGTTTTGAATTAATGCATGTAGTCTCTGTAACTTTAGTATAAATTTCGGCGGTAAGTTGTCAAAACAGATAAAAATGTACCTATTTGACTCATTGCGATATTATTTTAGTTGCAAAGAATTATTTCGCATATAGAATCAAAAATTGTACTTAGAGCCGTAATGCATGTCCAATTTGTAATGATCACAATAGGTACGTGGTTTTCCCGTCAAACTTTTAAATGTCTATTGTAAATACGAATTATTTAATCCTCGTTAACAATGTTCCTAGAAGGCAACTAATGGAATTTACCAGACTGAAGTGATAATTTCCTTATAATAATGATATGTTTTAGTAAATGTTATATCATAAATCAACTGCGTTCGTAAAAAAACATAATGGATTTAATAAATACGTCCGCGCACGCCATACTCGTAAAAACACAAATTGATGTAACTCAAAATAGGACTGCCCTCAATCTCAAATTTAATAGATGATCAAACGAACTTGCAAAGTGAAGTTCGATCGTTATAATATGAGTTGCTTCTTTCGAAGATATACCACCTTCTTTCTTCACCAATATATGTTATATATGTTGGTTTATATGTTAACAACGTAGTTTCCCAAACTTACAGGGCAACTTGCACGTTTTTTAAAGGTATCTCAATAGTTTTAAATGAAATGTACGCTGTCTGTACCCGCCGCCGCCGGCCGGGTCACCATTGCAAGCTTCATTCTTTTCAGAGAGATCAAAACTTTCTCTCATGGGTACTATTTTGTTTGTCCCAAGGGAGGGAGGGTAATTCGTATATCTTCGAAAGAAGCAACTCATATTATAACGATCGAACTTCACTTTGCAAGTTCGTTTGATCATCTATAATATTTCGTTGCTTCTTTCTTCAGATATACCACCTTCTTTCTTCACCAATATATGTTATATATGTTGGTTTATATGTTAACAACGTAGATGTTTAGAGAAGAAAGTTTTGTTAATAAAATTTGTTTCAATATAATTCCTGATTTATTTCGATTTGAATCGTAAATCAACAAACAAGTATGTTTAAATTAGGCTTTTAACGAATCAATTCACAAACTACGATCAGTTTGAGAAGACGATGGTAAGCAAACAGATCGAGCGAAGCGATCTTCGCTTGTAACGGTTCTATGATGGAACTTGGCAAATACATTAGACGTACTGGTCCAGAACGTTGTCGGCACAATCGTTGTAACTGTTTCCGATACACCGAATATCGGCTAAATAGATAACTGATGTTAAGCCACGCATTCTGAGAGAAGAAGCAACTTCTCTCGTTATTTTTGTAAAGACATGCGTCGCCACTGAAAGGCTGTAGGGCATGGCTGTAAATTTGTCTTCGAGGAATGATTCGACTTCAATTTGAATTTTACCAGATTCGAATTCAAAGCGTAAATACTTTATTTGAGATTCTTTATAAATATACTCTTATATTATAGAATTTATAGATATGCTTCATGTAACTGTAGCGTGGCTATTTACAAGGATGGATATTTATTTATTCATCCTTAAGAATGATTTTTAAGCATCTGTGATCGACCTATTATTCGGCGGTATGAATGTATTTAGTAATTTTAAATTTCATACTTTTCATGACAACGAACTTCTGGGTACTAACCCAGATACTTGACTACTAAAGGGGATGGTATAGCCATTAATTATCCAATCCAAAAATCCAATCCCACTAGTTTGTAATCTGTAATTTTACACCAATAGTTGTAAAAACGTTGGATTCTACCGACATGTGGTACCTGTATTACTGCAGGGTCGTTTTAGCACAAGGGGGTTTCGATTCAACATGCATCTTATATGAATGTTAAAAAACAAACTCTTATCCAGTCTAGGGGTAATTAATTTGACCATTGCTTGAGTTTTCGCATAATGCCGATCATTCCATATCCGACACGCCTCACCCAAGTACTTAATTGCTTGTATTATTGAAAAAAGTGGGTAAATTAATAATCTGCGCGTTAATTCGTGACTAACGCGTAAGTAACGTTTTGTTAGGTCCATTATACAATCCTTGCCATGGCGTTAATTATCGATTAACCATCCGGCGTAGGTATAGGCGAAATGAACGATCGCCATTGTGTTGATTCACGAACAACCTCTATTAATAGTTAATATTTACAGTACAGGAAAAAATAATATTTTGCACAATTGCCAGCGTAAGGGCAATTTTATAATCACTTCAAAATCGCCGCCCGTCAAAAAGTACGGGGATCAATATATCCTTTAAGAATTTTTTATTTAAAGGATTTAAAGGATGTCATTGTCCAGATCGATAATTGGCTCCTGCCTAGCGGTAAGGGTCCCTATGCCACTTGGTGGTACTTCGTGTTTACTTGGATTTATTTTCGATAACGGTTCAGCATGAGATTCCGCCTGTAAAGTGACACACTCCTTGGGTGGTAAAGCGTTGACATCCGTGTAACGTGTAACGTGTAATATACATGTAACGTGTTGCATACGGTAATTTTACCCAATTTTTCACGTGAAAAGTCTAAATATCCATTTTTAATGTTTTTTATTTAAAAATGTGGGTAGATTAATAACCTGCGTGTTAATTCACGGCAAAGGTGTGGGTTAAAGTTTTGTTAAGTGTATTGTTAAATCCTTGCCATCGTGTTAATTCTCGATTAACCTCCTGGTATGTAGGATAAATGAACGATTTCCATTGTGTTGGTTCTCGACCAACCCCTGGGAATGGTTAGTATTTTGCACAGTAAACGGCGTGAGGGCTCTCAGCCAACACCGGATATGAAACGTGAAATAATAATAAGTATTTAATTTAAAATCTCAATTACCGGCGTGAGGGCTCTCGGCCGACACTGCGGTATGCAATGTGAAATAAAAATAAGTATGTATTTGTAAAATTGCAATCATCAGCATGAGGGCTCTCGGCCCACAACACGGTGTGCACCGTGTAATAAGAATAAGTATGTATTTTAAAATCACAATTACCAGCGCGAGGGCTCTCAGCCCACACTATGGTATGAAACATGAAATAAGAATAAGTATGTATTTTAAAATCACAATTACCGGCGTGAGGGCTCTCAGCCCACACTATGGTATGACACGTGAAATAAAAATAACAATCACAATTACCGGTGTGAGGGCTCTTGACCCACACTATGAAACGTGAAATAAGTATAAATATGTATTTTAAAAAACACAATTACCGGCGCGAGGGCTCACGGCCCACACTATGGTATGAAACATGAAATAAGAATAAGTATGTAATTTAAAATCACAATTACCGGCGTGAGGGCTCTCCGCCCACACTATGGTGTGAAACGTGAAATAAGAATAATAATCACAATTACCGGCATGAGGGCTCTCGGCCCACACCACGTTATGAAACGTGAAATAAAAATAACTTTGTATTTTAAAATCACAATAACTGGCATTTGGGCTCTTGGCCCATACCACGGTATTTAAAATCACAATAACCGGTGTGAGGGCTCTCAGCCCACACTGTGGTTTAAAATTACAATTACCGGCGTGAGGGCTCTCAGCCCGCACCGCGGTATTTAAAGTCACAATTACCGGCGTGAGGGTTCTCGGCCCACGTTGCGGTATTTAAAATCAAAATTACCGGCGTGAGGGCTCTCGGCTCACACCGCGGTATGAAACGTGAAAAAGTATTAACTATGTCTTTTAAAATCACGTTAACAATTATAACGGTTAAGCACTTACTGAATTTAACTGCATCCACCGAGGAATCCATAGGTGACAAGATAATTAGTCGTCGAAGCGGTTTCAGACTTCCTCAATTCTTAATTTATATTTTTATGGTATTCGATTTGTGCCTCTTAGGCAATTTGACACTGTGCGCTTGCTACCTCGCACAAAAAAGACGATAGAAATGGCGGCACGCGAGAGCGTGACAGTCACCGGAAAATTGTCGGAAAAACATTTCTTTAAATATTGTGCGAATGCTACCTAGTAGAACGAAGGTTACTATTTGTGAACAATTTTTGTATCGAGAATGAAATAACGCAATATAATGTGTTGTTTCATAAGATTTTCTTTAATCTCCTTTGTCAAACCCTTCTCTAAGACAGGGAGCCATAGCTTGGCTAAGCTCTCGTGAATTGCTTTACCGTAATCCGGTACACCCGACGTAGATTCGCTTAAGGCTAAGAGCAATTCGGGGTCCAGACCTGTTTCCACCAAAGAAGGAATAATATCATTTGACGAGGATGGCTCCGTTTCAGGGGCTGCTGTCGGTCCTGAACCAGGACTTATATTATCTGGGGCCATAGTGGGCTCCAGTGATCTTGGTTGTTCAATATTTGACAGTTCCACCGTTTAAAATGTGAGAATAATATCGTTTATTATTTTTATGAAATAAAAATGAGGGTAAATTTACAATACCCAGAATAAAACGTAAAACATACGAAAAATTATTGTAAGTTACTTGAGTTTATTCAAAATGTATTATTTTATATCATAAGCGTGGGTAGCTCGCAGCTAACCACGTATTATCGTATGGAATCGCAGTCAATCACGACTTTCTTATTAACAATTTCGTTTTTATTCTTATAAAATAACAATGAGGGTAGACTTACAAGACCCAGAGTAAAACGAACCCCATACGAAGAATGATTGTTAGTTACTTGAGTTTATTCAAAATTAATTATTTTGTTTCATAAGCGTCGGTAGCTCGCAGCTAACCGCGTTATCGTATGGGTTCGCAGTCAATCACGACTTTCTTATAAATAATTTCGTTTTATATTGTTATAAAATAACTATGAGGGTAGATTTACAAGACCCAGAATAAAACGAACAACATACGAAGAATGACTGTACGTTACTTGAGTTTATTCAAAACTAATTATGTATTTTGTTTCATAAGCGTGGGTAGCTCGCAGCTAATCGCGTTATCGTAATGTCTCGCAATCAATCACGACTTTCTCATTAATAGTTTCGTTATTTATTTTTATAAAATAACAATGAGGGTAGATTTACACGACCCAGAATAAAACGAACGACATACGAAGACTAATTGTAAGTTACTTGACTTTATTCAAAATTAATCATTTCTTTTTATAAGCGTGGTTAGCTCGCAGCTAACCGCGTTATCGTAAAGACTCGCGGTCACTCACGACTTTCTTATTAATAATTTAAGTTCGTTATGAAATTAGTGGGTGTGATGAGATAATATCACACTAATATTAGCTATAAAGCCAACGTGTTTAGCTCGCAGCTACCCACGATATCGCAATTGACTCTCAGTCAATCCCGATTTTACGATTTTTTAGTGAAGTGAAATTTACTAACGTTTTTCAACGTTCTATTTAACTCGTAACAAAACACTTAGAATTAACTCGCGTTTAATCCTAAGGTGCGTAGTTTTATTTCGTAAAAAGATTTACGGAAGCTAAATTCAGTTTTTATAACTGATTAAGAAATGACGGTCACGAGTTTCACTTGAGCAGTTTTAATAAATAAGATCGACTATAAAATAGTGATCACTGAACAATAAATACCTTGCTGGTTTTCTTCGTCGGATTCTGAGGATGACGTCCTTAACCTTTTGCGACATTGCACATTGCGTTGTCCTAATCTTGCAATTGATTTTTAAATTTTTTCTTCAATACTGCGCTTAGGCATTTTGAAGAGCGTGTGCACTCGTTGCCTGCACGAAAAGGAATGAAGCTTGCAATGGTGACCCGGCCGGCGGCGGCGGGTACAGACAGCGTACATTTCATTTAAAACTATTGAGATACCTTTAAAAAACGTGCAAGTTGCCCTGTAAGTTTAGGAAACTACGTTGTTAACATATAAACCAACATATATAACATATATTGGTGAAGAAAGAAGGTGGTATATCTGAAGAAAGAAGCAACGAAATATTATTAAGACACATAAAGGTTGAAATTGAAATGATCACATTTAAAAACAGGCGCCTCATTCGGGAACGCTAAGTGATTCTGTAGCGACTCATAAGCCAGATTTCTCATCCCACTCTTCCGCACGACGCGTAATGCGTAAGAGCAAGATGAGAAATCTGGCTTACGAGTCGCTACAGAATCACTTAGCGTTCCCGAATGAGGCGCCAGGCCATGTTGATTCTAAGGCGATAAATATTCCACGGCAAATATTTGGCGAGATACCACAGCGTTCATAATCCCTTTCCAGCGAAAAAATCGGCTTCATACGTCAACACTATATTTTTTTCCCTTTATTCCGAAACGTCTTATCATGACGAAAGCCTTTGAAGAGTTTTCACCCCAACTATTACGGGTGAGGCGTTGTATTAGCCAGTATTCAGGTGTTGATAGAAAAGAGTCCTGAGCACTCTTGGTTAGATTTTCTTGTGAAAATAGTTTTCTTATTCATACTTGTAGCTTAAGTCAAAGTTATTCAAATCAAACCCGTAAGCCGTCGTATGACGAATTTTCAAATTTGTTCTAATGGATATAACCTACCTATGTTCTACATTGTCTATTATTTTAGCTAGTTTTCATTTTCTGATAGATTTTTTTTTCTAATGTTTTTAATTCTACGTCGCAATTCATTTTTTCAGATGATTCCCATACAAGTGACTCTGCCATCACAATCATGCTAGGGGTTCGATTGAATTCTGTCACTGCGATACAACGTTTGGAAAATTATCGTTCTGTTTAAGCTTTAAAACGGATTATTCTAAAACGAAAAACCGGCCAAGTGCGAGTCGGACTCGCGCACGAAGGGTTCCGTACCATTATCTATAATTAAGCAAAAACATATTCACGTTTGTTGTTTTATTTGAATTTAATTATTTATTTTTAAAGTGAATATATAATTAAATATTCTATGAATACACCTGTTGCCGTTATCAATATCGACCCCCCTTAAATATTTATTTTATTATATTTTTTAGTATTTGTTGTTATAGCGGCAACAGAAATACATCATCTGTGAAAATTAAAACTGTCTAACTATCACGGTTCATGACTACAGCCTGGTGACAGACGGACAGACAGACGGACAGACGGACAGCGGCGTCTTAATAATAGGGTCCTTCTTTTACCCTTTGGGTACGGAACCCTAAAAACTGGCCTAAAAAGACGTGAAATAAGTTTTTTTAGGTAGTAAATTTTTTGTCGCCGCTGCTATTTCTTGACATCGCTTCTTTGTAAGAGACACCTATTTTGGATCACGTTGCGTATCATTCTACGTTTGCAGACTTCTTATTTAACTAAAAATCTCTGATTGAATTGAGACAACTTCCACAGGAGCTTCTTGAAGATTATTTTAGAGATAACTTTACACCTTTAACTTTAATGGCGTTCTATCCATAACAAAGGCTACTTAAGTATCGTAACTTTAAATTATCAAGAAAGTTGTTATCAAAAGAGAAATTGCCGACGTTTCTCCCAAAATAAATTGAAATTTACAATTTATGACCCTAGATACCCTTTATTGTACTAAGTGTTATAAATTTGACTTCTGTACAGAAAATGTACAGAAGCAAAAGTTTTTTAATGCTTTCATGCTTAGCTGAAACATAGTACAGTGATTACCATCACTAGAATGAGCTTTTACGGGTCTTACGAAAGTAGTAATAATATAACCATAATAGAGCATGTACGCTTCACTAGCAATAATAGTAGCGGACAGTAGCACACGACATCTATTGCTCGACGACAGTATGATGTACAAAAATATTTTTGTACCCAATGTGTTTTCTATCGGCTATCGTGAGTAAAACGAATTTAAAGCGAGCATTTGGAACTTTTATCGATTAAGTTGCTGTATGCACCGTAAACGAATTCTGTGACACGTTTGTATTGATACTGTGGTAAAAATAGGTTGTTTCTACAGCCTTTTGTACCTGGTTCGTTATAAGATGGTTGGTTGGGTGCTTGCCCACAATACCAATGACCAAAAATAATCTACTATATGATCTTTTCAACAATCTTAACCTTGCCCTTGTAGTTTTGTACCGATACACAAAGAAATAGACCCCTAAATTAATTTGTAATTCTACTTCGCTATAGTGTCCTTTTAAAAACCGACAAGGAGTCTTAACGCATGTATTATAAGTTAAGGTAAGAAGCATAATTCATGATAATTCCTACTTCCTACCTAGGTAATTATCATCACAAAATTCGGAATCATATCCATTAGGGCTAATACTTCATCAATACATCGCGATGACATATTGGCCAATAATTTAATATAACGCAGCATCATGATTTACTTCTAAGCATCTTATAATCAACAGTGGTTCCAATTCGAAACTGTGTTTCCTTAATTTAAAATTTCCTATACCTAAAATAAGAAACGTCAAACTCGATTTTGTATAGCACAAAGCTGTCAAAATCAAGTCTGACGTTTTTTGACGTGCGACTTTTAAATTTAACGAACACTTTCCAATTGGCCCCAAGTAAGTGACTTTTGACAGGATATAATTAAAATATAGTATATACAAATGTAAACGCCGCAATGGGCACTAAAAATATATATAATTAAACCTATATGTTTACATTATATAAAAAATACATTTTTCCAGTGTACAAGTTCGTTACTGAATTTGGGAATGTGTACGATTGAATTGCGTTTGCGGCACGTCTTAGGTAAATTGATCGTCAGCATATTAAAAAGTATTCACGATGTATATGAATGAGCACTGAGCTACATCGAAGAATAATATCTAATTTACGAAGTTCAGCAAAGATTCTAGTTTAAACTTTGTTAAAGTGTACCCTTTTAAAAGTTAACGATAGCGTTGCCAGGTGAGCCGCTCGCGTGTCAGGGAAGCAATATAAACTTATGATAGAGGAAGTAAATATTGCACTGCGTTTTCATTACAAAGAAACCTTCAATATTGATAATAGAGCTAGCCATTAGGATATTGTATAAGGCGCTCCCACAAGTTTGCAAGTTGTAGCTTTTTAAATGACCTGATTTGTTATTTTTTCAAAATAGTAAAGGAAATGGTACCGAATAACGTAATACACAACAGTTAGTTCGTTTGCAGGTACTTACTCGTATATCTCTTCTTATGAATTATCCATTCAGTCTGTACATCTCTGTGACTTTTATACTGAATAAAAATTCACAGTGAGATTGTATAATATATCTGCCTTATTATTATTTGTATTCATGATTTATTGTCTCATTAGGTTTGTCTGTAGAACTTTGTAACTACGTTTTAGTTTTCTGTTATTTTGTTTCATAGAAATTGTGGATAACAAAAAGTTACTTTTGAGTTTCTTGTGGCGCTTCTTCCCAGTAGATTTTAACGTTTCAAACGCTCTGGTACGCTGTCTCCAGACTGTTCTGTGTGAAAGAGGTCGTTTGTCCTACTTGCAAAATAAATATTTTCATTACATTTCCATTAATTATTTGAGTAAAGACATAATTCTATTTATAGGTAGTGTTACAGCATTTGAGCAATTTGTGATACACAAAAATGATAATATGTGTAACGATCGTTTTTAATAATCTCCGAAATGGTAGTTGGTAGGTACCTTGAGGTCTAGGTTTGTTATTTCTCAAAATAGAACTACATTATAAATACCTACGCCTACGTACGTACGCGTACATACGCGTTGCCTACGTTATGGGCAATTAATTGTTCTAAAAGTTTTAATCCAACACAATTTATCACCACTTCATTATAAATTTCATCACGTTGCGTTATAAGACAACTTTGATCGAGGCAGTGATTAAATTGGAAACATTAATGCCAAAAGTTTTGTTATACTCATCGAAAATCCGTCTTTATCTTAAAATTTTGCGCTCATCCACAAGAGAATCGGTATACTCTGGTTACTATACAAAGATCGCTTCGAATGTAGTGGTTGCGTGTATATAGGTATTTAAATGATCGCTGACACTCACATTTTGTTAATTTTATGCACTTACTTCTTACACTACAAAGCGAAGTTAGTTAATTAAAATCCTGCCTTAATGTTAGTTTTATGGAGAAATTCATTCAAATGTGCTTATATTCCATAAATGTATATATTGATTAATAGCTGATATATAAATTTATATATTAATTAATATCAGATTTGTTGTGGATAAAAAAATTGTACTTATTTTGCGTAAAAAATAACTTGACATACCATACTTTTAGCCCGTCATGATTTGAAAAATAAAAGAGGGATTAATAGTAAGCTATTAATCCCTCTTTTATTTATCTTTCTTCTTTCTTTCTTAGTAGCAGAAATGAAGTTAAACATACCAATTATTTTTCATTTAACCTAAAAGCGGGCGATCATTTATATGTGATTTGCATTTTATTTAATGTGACCGTCGTCTGATTAGTTAAAATATAAATGATTGGTTTATTTATAAAAACAAATATAAAGCTGATGAAATGAATGTATACTTGAGTATGAATTCTCCGTAAATACTATATTTAATAACTACGCATTAGATGTAATGTAAAATGATTATAAAATTACCCATTTATAGATGTCATCTGCTTGAATCTGACCGTACACTTCGTATACGTGTTAAACAGATTGAGCATATATCATGCTGGTGGCGAAGTGCATGAAAATATTGACGAAATATTGTGTTTGGTAAATCTCCACCACAGATTACTCTGATCATTAACAGACATGATAGATCGATGGATATTTCAACGTAGTTTAGGTTCCGTAAATGGATTGATGACATGTGAAAACATCCTTAATGTTCATACAAGTTAGTGAGCGTTGCGGTGAGTTTACACTCGAGGTAATTTTGTCTGTAATACCGTCGATGGGTTTGCTGAAGTTTCATAGTTTAGGTGTATAGACATAGTCATTATGTGCAGAGGAACAACAGTTTGCTAACGACTTGCACGTGAGTACACATCAGTGGCGAAGCGTGAAATATTTCCTAAGGGAAGCCGGAATAATTAGAAGGTACGTGCGAGTCTGAAATTTAGTTAGAGTAACGTGGACTTCACTGACAGCTAGCCGTGGCTTTCTAGCTTGGTAAAACCGTCAGGAATCGGCTTGTAGGCAGGCTGCGCAACTGGTACACATATACTCGATCTAGATCTAATAGGTAAGTAAAAAAATGTTGTTTCCATTCAATTAGTAGATCATTTTTTGAGTATTTACCAGGTCCAATTCGAAACGGTGTCTACATAATTTAAAATTTCCTTAACCTCAATAAAACACGTCAAACCTGATTGTGACAGCTTTGCGCAGTACAAATCCAGTTTGATGTTTCTTATTTTTAATTTAGTGACTTTTAAATTTAGCTAACACACTCTCGAATTGTCTTATTTTAAATTTAGTGACTTTTAAATTTAACGAACACATCGAAATGGTCCCACTACCGACAAAGGCATTTTTATTTAAAAAAATAATAAACTTGTATCTTTTGATAAATATACCCTGGAAGTTACTCTTTCAACATTCTATGTACATTAATAACGTGTTTTCTAGTTTAATATTTATAGTATGTTAGTTTCAGTGTACTAACGTTTGCGGTTATTTAAATCTTCTTACTCATGGACTTAAACTCAACCGCAAACGATTCGTCGATCTTCTGAAAAACCTATTTCTGAACTTTAATTGCCTTATTTGTAATAAAATGTTTTAAAATCTTCTGGGCATTTCGAAGTAGACTGTAATGGTCTATAAATTGACGTCACTGATTAGTTTTATCAACGAAATTACTGAAATATTTCTGAACTGCAAATACTGCAATTGAATAAATATTCACATATTTCGAAGTAAATCTACAAATTAATATGCGGAGTAGGTAAGGAAAATAAAGCAAGGAATTAATCATTGTCATTATCATCTGGGGTTAGGGAGGAGAGTTAGAAGCTTGGCTCTTGATGTGATCTGATAACTGTTTAACAGTGCGAGCCATATGGTCTCGTCTTGGCCACATTTTACATGAAAATGTTTTTGGTGGGATGTCACTCCTTTTTGTAAGTTGCTTAGGGTAATATTTTTTAATTTTTCATAAGAAGTCTGTGTAGTTGTATACGGGTGGGGGGTGATTTAGTGAAAATCCCGAAATATCTATTTTATTATTTATGACAAGGAGTCCCTATATAAATTTTCAGACCTCTAGCATCAACATTTGCGGAAGTCATACAAACTTCCATCCCCTAGTTTAAGGGGTTGGGGGATAAAAGTTCCAAGTTTAGCTTTTTTTGTTCTTTGTATACTAATACTAGCTTACATACAAAATTTCAGCTTCCTAGGACTTCATGAATTTTGATGATCAATTGTGTGAGTCAGTGACGAAAACGGTTTTTTTTAGATATCAATCAGTTTCAGATATCAGGTAGAGTTAGGGCGCGTAGAGTTAGAAGCTTGGCTCTACATGAGATCTGATAGGTAACTGTTTAACAGTGCGAGCCATATGGTCTCGTCTTGGCAACATTTTACATGGAAATGTGTTTGGTGAGATCAATATTTCCTGTAGGTATACTAAAAGAATGCATGAAATGAGCATGAGCTGATTCACTATAATACTTATCTGGTTTGATTGAATTTATTATAAGTTTCTGTATTCTAGTTTCAGACATACCTAATAAAACTCCTACAGAAATGAGGTCAATATTTCCTAAGCGGTCCATCAAAAATATATAATAGGTTTCGAATAGATAACCTCCTCCTTTTTTGAAGTCTGTTAAAAACTTGGTTATCACATGCCCATTATAGTTTTCAAAAAGCTATTCAACGACACTCCATTTGAGGTTGTAGAGTAAAAATACGTTTTTACCCTTGTTCTACATTATATGCTCGCGTTAGCTACCGTTAATAAAATGTGTTCCCCATTTTATTATTTATTTTTATATGTGTGTACCAACATTAAAAATCGTACAAAATTCACATTTGTAACTTAAATAGTCGTTGAGAAAAAGTAACTGTGTGTGTGTGAGTATTGACAGACAAACGAACATGGCGAAACTATAGTTGGACCACGCAACCATAAAAAGAGCCCGATTTATATTAAGCATCAATGTTACATTCCAACATGGATGATATTATCTGAACAAATAATATTCGATTGATTGATTTACCTCATTTACATGCAGCCACTGCAACATACTCCTTACGACGGCAGTGCGTGTTTACATGCTGTTTCCTGACTCACTGAGCACTCGACTGCTGGCAGGCAGGCGCCAGGGCACGCGAGTAGCAGCGGCAGGAGCAGGAGAAGTGACCCATTTACATACTCCCGCTCCCCACTTCTCTGCTCACTTCGGCTGCATGGGCAAAGCGAGTAGCAGCGGCAGGAGCAGGAGAAGTGACCCATTTACATATTCGTGCTGCCCACTTCCCTACTCACTTCGGCCGCATGGGCAAAGCGAGTAGCAGCGGCAGGAGCAGGAGAAGTGGCCCATTTACATATTCGTGCTGCCCACTTCCCTACTCACTTCGGCCGCATGGGCAAAGCGAGTAGCAGCAGCAGGAGCAGGAGAAGTGACCCATTTACATACCCGCGCTGCCCACTTCCATGATCACTTCGGATGCATGGCCTGCATGTAAATGAGGCAATTTAATGTTGAAACACCTCATTAATTACTAATCCAAGTCTGTAAGAAAAATCCAATAAAATAATGAAACGGTAAAACAATGGCACAAGTATGCAAAGATTAGAATAGCTTTAAGTTTGAATATGATTGTGATAAAGGACCATAAAAACACTAGTTCTAAAGCAATGTCTAGCGAAGTCTTGTGGACGTGCAGAAGCATAATCTGTCACACTAAGGATAATTTCCTATCTCGCCCGTCATGAGATGTAGGTAATATTCTCTAGAAACTAGATATTTCAAGGGTTAAGCTGCATGTCTTACAAGTGAGAAGCGGTGAGCGAGTGCAGGGTGGCCTTACGCTAAGCTGCAAGAAAAAATGTAGACAAACTCATGCAGTAAAGATAAATCTGTTGTTTTAATATATCAAAGTTACATATTTTTGAGGTGTTTATTTGATATATCACACGATATCATTTGCAATTTTTTTATTATCTAATTTACACCCAAAAGTGACCCCCATGTTTAAAACTAATTAATTTATGTTATACGTCCATATTGCGGTCGCCGACTTACATATGTGTATCAAATTTTACTCCAGTAGTTTCGCAGCAAATTGGCTGTGATAGACGGCCAGCCAAACAGACAGACGCACGAGTGATCTTATAAGGGCCCCGATTTTTTGCTTTTGAGGTACGGAACCCTAAAAATGGAATTTTATATTGACATCCCCATTTATTTTAATTAAAAGGTAAAAGTTCCTTTAAATAACCATTTTTGTACAAAAATCAGATAGGTACATTCTAAAAACGAACTAAGTACACTTATATTCTTTACTTTTAAGAAAAGCAAGCAATACAAATGCATAACATGCTTAGATAGTTTCCAAGATATGTTTAATGATAAAAGCCACCAATTATCGTGCGTTGTGAAAGCACTCAAATCGATACGTTACATTTGTTATGGAAGATTATTTCAATTTAATGTTAAATATCTAAATACAATTTATCAAGATCGTTTTTGTTATTCTTGTACCATAAATCTACAAGATGAAGATAGGAACTTTTACATTTTCTGATTACCCTCGAGGGAATTAAAGTTGCGAACGTATCAACGTATGCTGTCTGGAATTACCAACCTTGCTTAAATAACTAAGGACTGTGCTGAGATGCAAAACAATTTTATCTACACCCATATCATAAAACCTCCATTGGTTAATCAAAAACCGTATGAAATGACCACCATTTTGACAACCAATTAGGAAAAACCAGTGCTGCGATAAAGAAATAACATGACCTCTTTATCGTTTTTAGTAAAGAAATGAGATTAAATTTGGAACAGCTGTCAAAACTCAAGTGGGTCTCTATTCTAGTATCCATAGATATTAAAACAGTTATTGATACGAAACGTCAATTCAGTATGTTTTTTTAATATAAACTGCACAATATTTGATCTCGAGTGACGTGAGAATAGAGACTTCATCCGTTTGTCTATGATTTAAAAAAAAATGGTCTTGACGGAAGATTGAATTGCCGCCATGTTGACGTTTTGCGAAAGTAGAATTGTTGTTGAATTGAATAGAAAAAGTTGTTTGTAATTTACATTTTACTTGAAAATATGAATAGTAAGTAGTCTTCTCGGAGTGTGTGTGATGTGAAAATGCGCCGGATATCGGAAATATGCAGCCACGATTGCAACAAATAACTTGTTGCCAGAAAATATTGTTTCTGAACCCATCATGGAGGATTTATAATATGTGTGTAGATAAAGTTATATATATAATGCATAATTTGGCCTTAAAACACACGTGCGATCTTATTATGAAACTTGCCTGTCGGCTCGTTTCATGAAAACCGCACTAGTGTTTTAAGGCCTATCATTATGCAACCGTTGCATAAACTACTATTGAAAGCTTCGCTATCAGATCGGTTCGAATAAGACTATAGAACGAGGCTATTCACAAAAAAGCGTTTATGGGACGAAAGCGTTGTTGTATCTCATGACATTGTACTGGCTTCAAAATTTTTATTCGTGCGACGCTTTACAGGTTAATGAATAATACAAAATAAAATACCGGTCAAGTGTGAGTCGGACTCGCGCACCGAGGGTTCCGTACAACGCCAATTTGGCATGGTGTCAACCAAATAGACTTTATGTTATTGAATGATATAAGAACTTTGACAGTTGCAAACTAAGTTGGCAGATTGTTAAGCTGCAGCGCTAATTTTCTGGTTTGATTTCCATATATTTTTCGCATTTTTATAACAGAACACCGTAAAGTTGATATTTGTTGTTTGCCTATGGAGTATATATATATATACTAAAATCAAGCCAAATTTGATAGCTCAAACTTAAGCCGTTTTGGAAATACAGCAAGTACAAAATTGGTCTAAAATCAGTAATTTTTTAGGGTATCAATGTATGGAGAGCTTCTCAGGCTTAAAACTTTTTGATATTTTTATTACTTGCTAGTATTTTTGCTATAACAACACATATTTTGTAGAAATTCCAACCTTCTACCTCTTACCGTTGCTGAGATAGAGGCCTCTAACAGACAGACGGACGTTGTCCTCTCAGTAATAGAGTCCCGTCGGATCCTTTCGGGTACGGAACCCTAAAAAAAAGAAGCGTGCCTAAAACGATATACAATCACATAATTTTGAATGTCCTTGTCCATAGTCTACCATATTGCAATGGTGTGCAATATTGATAATGAAGTGGAACTCCACCGTCTTAACTATTAACCTGATTATATTATTCTTTATTCCGTTTCTGTTGGTCAGGTCTACAATAAATCGGGAAACGTATGCGATCGCCAAAACATAAACGTATGAGTTTATGGTCCAGCGGACATTTTATTGTTACACTCAGGATTACGACTGCGCATCTGTTTTGAATAGATTCAACATAAACTAGCCACAATCGGGAACCGTAAGGCGGTATACACGTCAGGGTAAGGATATGTTTTGGCCAAGATGTAAGTAATTTTCAGAGTGACGTGAAACCTACTGATTGTTTGAGTTCGTCAGTCACCCGGGGCAAACTTTGTATGATGAGCATGAATGTACAAACATCAACCCCACCCACCCAAGTACCCAAGTCATTGATATTTAGATATCTTTGGTACTTTGCGTAATCCAGCATTCTTAAATCCATATTTTGGAGTACTCACGTGAACTCTTAGTGCACCGACTAGACTATTCGATGACTGGTATAAGTACTAAAGGTTTAATTTTTAGACTTCCTTCTATCCACTTCCGTTCTTGTGGTCTATAAAATTCACAAAGTCTGCGCTGTTCATAAATGCTATAAACAGAATGTATAATAGATAGATAAAGAAACCGTACAATTAGTTAGACTATTGTCTTAGGCTTAGTAGCTGTAAAATAGTTGTAAGTGTTGGAAAGAAATATATAAATACATTTTATCTCCACGGCTGCTGTAAAGACTGGGCGTCTGTATTAGGTAGAGTGTGTTTCTCTAACCAGGACCCCAATTCTCGGTGCATTCGAGATAATGTCATATGTGAGATTAAACGTCAGTGCATACAGCTCTTAAAAGTGTATGAATCTGACGTTTAATCTCACATGTGACATTACGTCGAATGCACCGAGAATTGGGGTCCTGGCCCCTTATTCTCGCTGCATTCAAGATTATTTTGATTGCGAGATTAAACGTCAGATTCATACAGTTGTGTCAAACAATTGTATGCACTGACATTTAATCTCGATTGTGAGATTATCTCGAATGCACCGAGAATTGGGGGCCCTGCCCTCAATTCATACATCATAAAAAAATCGACTTCAAAAACGCTTTGAAAAGTAAGAAATAATGATAAGCTTTCGTAAGTAAATTACCTAGAAATATCAGATATATTTTTGATTTAGTGATAAATTAAATATATCGATATCAGTGTCAAGTAAATGAACCCACATAGTATGAGGGTTGGATTACCTAATTTACTTGCCACCGACTTCGATATATTTAATGTATCATTTAATCAACAATATATCTACGTTTCTATGAAATTTACTAACGAAAGCCAATCATTATTTCTTACTTTTCAAGTCAGTTTTTTTTTGTTATAATTTTTTTTTTTTAGGGATTATCATATGTGATTGAACCACACACATTTAATACATCAAGAAACAATAGCATAATGCCAATTGCTCATCACCCTTTACAAAATGTTGAAATCCAAGGTGCAAGGACGTCAATCGTTGAGGAGTTCTCTTGGTTCTTCAGCACTGGTTCTATTTTACTACATGAATTTTCATAGGCATAAGTTGCTGCCCAACCTTATACAGATATCTAATCGCCACCCGTGAAATACTAATCAATGAGGAGTTCCGGTGGTCATCCGTGGTCTTCATCATCAGTTCCACTTCACCAAATATTTTTTTTGAAACGTAACTGCTTGAGTTAGTACAGAAAATATAAAAAATTCTATATGCGTTTATTTAAGGAGTTCCTTCTATTCCTCATAGATCCTCTCATCAGACTTCAACTTTGATCACAACGGGACCAATTTGAAGAAATACCCTATCGACTAAAAAAATAATCATCCAAATCGGTCTATCTCCGAGTAATCGGTGAACATACTTATAAAAAAAACAAATATGCGCGTTGAATTGAGAACCTCCTTCTTCGGTGTTTTTGAAGTCGGTTAAAACCTGGGGCCCTGCGTGATGATCACGCCATTGAGTTTGATGCTAGCACTGAATTGATACTAGTCCACTGCTGGGCATAGGCATCTTCAACTGCACGCCACTGAGCACAATCCGCGGCTACTCTCATCCAGCCCTTGCCAGCTACCTTGCGGAGATCATCGCTCCACCTAGTCTGAGGCTAAGCGGCAAGAAAGTCTGCTTCGGAAACTGAAACAGAGCACGCTAGATAATCACATTAGCAGTTGGCGTTTTCACCATTTTGCCCTGTTACTATGTCTGTATCTTTAGGATCAGGATGATGGATCATAAACCCTTTTATCGACTGACCCACACTTTGGTTTGCATATGCCATTTGATAAAGTCCTTTCAGGCATTAGGTTACGATGACTTTTACATTTTTAACCGACTTCAAAAAACCGAAGGAGGAGGTTCTCAATTCAACGTGTACTTTTTTTTAATTTTTTTTATACTATTACTCGGAGATGGCTGGACCGATTTGCATAATTTTTTTTTTAATCGATAGGATATTTCTCCAAATTGGTCCCGTTGTTATCAAAATCGAGATCTGATGAGAGGATCTATGAAGAATCGGAGAAACTACTCAAATATTATAGGCACGCATGTAGAAATTTTGATATTGTCTATAATAGCTCAAGTAGTTGCGTTTCAAAAACATTACTTGGTGAAGTGGAACTGATGATGAAGACCACGGGTGACCGCCGGGACTCCTCAATGATAAGTATTTCACAGGTGGCGATTAGATTTCTGTATAAGGTTCGGAAGCAATTCATGTGGTAAAATAGAACTGGTGGTGAACTCTTCAACGATTGACGTCCTTGCAACTTGGATAGCGACATTTTGAAAAGGGTGATGAGCAATTGGCATTATGCTATTGTTACTGGATGTAGTTAATGTGTGTCGTTAAATCACATATGAGAATCACTAAAAAATGTAAAAAAAATAAAATTAAACAAATGAAGAAGCCGACTTCATTGACCCTTCGAAAAGTAAGAAATAATAATTGGCTTTCGTATGTCAACTACCTAAATAGAAAATTCCGATATATTCTAGTTTAAGTGATAAATTAAATATATCGAAGAGAGATTACTCGGAGATGGCTAGACCGCTTTGGATGATTCTTTTTTTAGTTGATAGGGTATTCCTCCCAGTTGCTCCCGTTGTAACCAAAGTTGAGGTCTGATGAGAGGATCTATGAGGATACTAGGGAGGAAGGAACTCCTTAAATATTATAAATTTTCATATGTTCTGTATTAACTCAAGCACTTGCGTTTCAAAACCATTATTTGGTGAAGTGGAACTGATGATGAAGACCACGGGTGACGTGATATATCTGATAACCTGTAATGTATTTGATGTTTAAATAAATAAATAAAAAAAGGCAGTCAATCAATGGAAATCGATGGAAATATATAAAAATAACTTGACTTAAGAAATTGGTTTAACTTTACATCTTGGGGTACGCTTTGATCATCAATTACATACTCTTCTATTCGCAGATGATTTAATATACTATATGTGATGCTTGATTTATATATATTTTTCTATATCAGTAATGACTGATTACAGACATCTAACAATAACTTGGGGGTGTATAACAAACAGACTTTGGTACGCCATGAAAAGTTTCTGAATTAGTTAACGGAACTTTTATGCCAAGATATATTATATGCTTTCATCAAGTAATATTTACCTTGCCGTCGATCAAATTATAACACTAAGATGTTTTCTCAAACTTTTCAATTAATTACATACCAAATATCTAAAAAAATCAGAACTTGATATTTCGATATATTTATTCTCTTTAAGTAGACGCGTGACTCGTCGGTGATAGTTCAAATCGCGTATGAACAGTTTGTAAATACCGCGTAAATACAAAAAACCGGACAAGTGCGAGTTAAACTCGCGTGGAGAGGGTTCCGTTCCGTACAAGATTATCGGAAATTTCCTATGTTACTTTAAATACCATAGACTTCTTATACATTTTTCTGTAATCTATAGGTAAAGAGCTATTTCCTGTATTTTTTTCAAAATTTTAGGCCCAGTAGTTTCGGAGATAAGGGGGGGGGAATGGTCAATTTTCGCCTATTTTCCTAAATAACTTCTAAAATATTTTACTTAAAATTCAAAAGAAAATACATTTAACATGTTCACAATAAGTCCTTTCATTTGAAATGTCACACGATGTAGGTTGCAAACCTTTTTTTTTAATTTTCTAATTTACCACCCAAAAGTGTTCCCCATGTTTAAAATTCATATATTTACGTCACGCGTCCGTGTTGCGGTCACCGACTTACATATGTATACCAAATTTCAACTCAATTGGTCTAGTAGTTTCGGAACAAATTGGCTGTGACAGACGGACAGACAGTCAGACAGACAGACACACGAGTGATCCTATAAGGGTTTCGTTTTTCCTATTGAGGTACGGAACCCTAAAAGTAGCAAAATTAATATTTCGCGGCGTTTTGAACTATCACCGACGTTATTTATTATCGACTACGCAACTATATCACCCGGGTTAATATCCACACTACCTCAGCTCGCAGTGTTGACTGTAATAATGTCTCGGTTCCTTGCCTATTACTGATGAAATGGGCAAATGCATAAAAAGACTTTTCAAGCGTAGGACCATGCACGTAACGTAACGTTCCATTACTAACGTTACAACGTAACATTCCTCTAGTTTGGCACTAAATATTTTATTTTTAAAATAAAACGTTACAACATGCACACGGAGTCAAAATCCAGGATGAAATGTATAAAATCATAAAGTGAAAAAAGTCTGCACATTGAAGATAACGATGAAAAAATTCTATAAAGGGCTTTAGAATGAGCAACACAACAAATCCTAATGGTTTTGAATTTCATGTCTGTTTATCAGATTGTATTTGCGCGATAAACTTTTAAACTACTGAATGAATGTTAAGGCGGTTTTCGATATTATATGAACGATAACTTCAGGCAGCACATAGGCTAGAAACTTTTAAAAATGAGACTGGAAAGAGGTAAAAGAGGACTAGGACAAGACACGAGTATAAGTTAACCCACAGTTAACCCGTCTTATCTCGAAATGCGTCTCTCCCACGAAAGCCTGCGCTGACGAAAGAGATAGTCAGAGAGATAAAAACGAGTTAACTTATCCCCGTGTCAGCCATGCTAGGACCGCTAAACGGTGTAGTAGTAGGTAGTAATGATAATATGGGTTGGTGTCAAAACGTCAGTCCGGACATTCTGATACCGACCGGATAATTTTATGTTAATTATAAAATACTAGATTTTTAAATACCACAACTCTCCCAAAAAGCTCAATACGTTCTTAAGAAAAGAAAGAGTCTTGACAGACAGACGGACAGACGGACATCAAAGACATTGTTTACACAATGTGTCCGGGTTCTGTTAAATCCAGACTGTTAGTTGTTATGGTAAGCGGCATCGGACGACTAACAAGCTAGAGGGATGGCATTCTAGAATAAATAAATAAAATAGGGTTGAAGTCCTTTTTAACCTACTTCAAAAATCCGAAGGAGGAGGTTTTTTTTTATATGTATGTACACCGATTACAGATATAGTGAATAATATGTTTCCATCGGTAAAACTCGGATCTCAATCGGAAGACGACGGGACCCGAAGTGTCAATTAATTAGTGTATTCAATGAGTGACATGTTTATATTCATTATTATGAAACTTTATTATTTACTGTCAAATGTCAAAATGAAAAATGACAGCCTGGTATGATGGGTATTGGCCCCCAATTCTCGATGCATTCGAGATAATGTCGATTGCGAGATTAAACATCAGATTCATACAGTTGTGTCAAATGACTGTACGCACTGACGTTTAATCTCGATTGTGAGATTATCTCGAATGCACCGAGAATTGGGGGCCTGCTGAAGCTAATTGAGAGAGCACGATAAATACGAACTTTTCCGATAAAACACGATGGAAACTAATTATGCACTACATCTGTACTCGGAGATGGCTAGACCGATTTGGATGATTCTTTTTTTAGTCGATAGGGTATTTCTCCAAGTTGGTCCCGTTATGATCAAAGTAGAGGTCTGATGAGAGGATCTATGATCAATCGAAGGAACTTCTCAAATATTATAGGCACGCATATAGAAATTGTGATATTTTCTTTCATGACTCAAGCAGTTACGATTCAGAAACGTTATTTGTTGAAGTGGAACTGATTATGAAGACCACGCGTGACCTCTTCAATGAAAAATATTCCATAGATGAAAAAGTGAAAAGATTAAAATTTAACAAATAAAAAAACCGACTTCAAAAGCACTTTGAAAAGTAAAAAAGAATGCCCTTCTTAAGTAAATTACCTAGAAACGTCAGATATACTCGTAGTGTTGATTATGTGATCTATTAAATATATCGAAGTCGGTGGTAAGTAAATTGGGTAATCAATCCCTCATACTGTGTTCATTTACTTGACCCCGATTTCGATGTATTTAATGTATCACTTAATTAGCAATATGTCTGACGTTTCTAGGTAATTTACTTAAGAAGGGCATTATATATCAATGTATCAGCATGTTGAAAGAGGAACCTGAAAAACAGGCTTTTCAATTGCAGCGAGTAAACTTACATGGGGCACCAAACAGGAAGAGGTCAAGACCTAATATTAACATTGACGTACTCATACGAGAAATTGTATTATGTATGACTTTATGACAAGAGATTGATTTCATAGTTTATTTAAAACGTCTCTTAAAGTTAAGATAAATAACTTTGAACAAAGTTAAGTGATTAAATGTAAAAAATACAACAAATACTTATAAATTATTCTGACAACATTTATAATTGACTGTACGCTACCAACACCTGAGAGTGAAGAAAGACATGTTATTTTTATACGACGATCTACAAAATAGGAATCATGAAAACATTTGGCGCCTGCAAAAAGGCTTTCAACTTGGATACAGTGATTATTAAGAAGTTCGTGTTGTGAAAATATATCGACGCCGCGCCATTTATATCGTAGCACCAACTCGATGAAAAGGCAAAATTAATAAGCAGACAGCTCGAGTTTACCAGCCATTTTGGAAATATCCTTCTGTGAATTTATTCCCATTTGCCCACATAATTTGATTAGAATTGACAACGGCTTTGGCATGAAAATTCCCAGACGCTTACGGTGCACATTAATCTGTTTTACAGTAAGAAGTTGACTGCATTGCCATTTGACTAGATCGGTATATAAAATTTAATTAAAAAGTACATGAAAATCTGTTGTAACTTTTTGGACAACTTAATTCGTATTGTGTAATTCTTTTTCTGCAGGGAATTGTACTTCCATAAAACATTACACTGCGTCATCATTATCAGTCAACCTGATAAATTGTCCAATACCGATCTAGTCAAATGGCAATGCAGCTTTATTGAGATGTAGTCCAAACGAGACTCGGTCAAATCGTGATCTAGTCGAATCGAGAACTGGGCTTAAAGATATCTGGTCCAATTGCGATTTAGTCGTATCGATATATAGTCGAATCGAGATCTGGGCTTATAAACACTAACCCTGTCATAGTTGGTATACTCAGACAGATTTCTGAGAAATATAGTATTAATTTCTTCCAATTAGCTAAGATTTTCGTGTAGTAAAGAAAAAAGGTGAGATATTTGCTTCACCAAGACTATTATTTCGGTTTGATTAACATGACATGACATAATGGAAATAGCGTTGTTAATATAATATTTTGAGATTCGGTATAATATGCAATGCATAGTTGTAGTAACGTTTGCCATTTAAATATCGTTGAGGGAGTTTAATTTAACTACTCATATTACGCTCTCTTGGCAGCGGGAAAAGTTGCTACACTTTGCATTCCAGTACTCAGGTCGAGTTGGAACAAGTTATATAGCCCTCATCGTTAATTACGATGAAGTTTACATAAAATATAACAATTTTATTAATATTTATTAAAAATAGTAAGATCGACCTTTGCCCGCGACTTTGTTCGCACGGGATTGGGATGATTTTTAGGGTTTCGTAACCAAAGGGTAAAACTACGGGACCCTATTACTAAGACTCCGCAGCGGCCCTAACATGAACGACACAAAGATAAGAAAGACCATCTTGTCTCTAAGTGCGTATCTCTCACACTAGTCCCGATGAAAGAGATAGTCATAGAGATAAACGGGTTTAATTTATCTTTGTGTCATTCATGTTAGGGCCGCTGTCCGTCCGTCTGTCTGTCCGGTTGTCACCAGGCTGTATCTCATGAACCGTGATAGTTAGACAGTTGAAATTTTCACAGATGATTTATTTCTGTTGCCGCTATAACAACAAATACTAAAAAACAGAATAAAATAAATAGTTAAAGGGGCTCCCATACAACAAACGTGATTTTTTGGCTGTTTTTATAGATGATGGTACGGAAACCTTCGTGCGCGAGTCAGAGTCGCACTTGGCCGGTTTTTTATACAAACAGCAGTCATATCATATCTCCGAAACTCTTTGACATATGAAAATAAAATAATGTAGGCTAAAATACCCTTAACTACCCTTAAGAGGGCGCCGACCGTCCAGTGGCGCCCTCATCACTGTTATTGTGTTTTCTATTAAACTAAAGTATTTTATCAAAATCGAACCCATATAAGTTGTTGCGCCGTTTAATACACAATTTATATGCTACGAGTATGTAATATAGCTTTACAAAGTATATACGGTACGTCATCATTTTAACAGGTAAAATCGGCCACTATTTTCTATTAAATTGATTAGATGATGGTTATACTTTGCAAAGCTATATTACATAGCATATACGTTGTGTATTAAGTTGCGTAACAACTTATACGGCTTCAATTTTAATAAAATACTTTTCTTTAATAGGAAACACAATAACAGTGATGAGGGCGCACTGGACGGTCGGCGCCCTCTTAAAAGTTTCATTTAAATCAATTTAGCCGTTTCAGACCCTATTCGGAACAAACATTCAGACACACAGATAAAAATTCTAAAAACTGTAATTTAGTGTAAGGCTTAGGCATTGTGTGAATGATACTTTACTACTTAAATCACACTTCAATTTTATTTGTATACATAAATGTTTGGAAATAAAATACAAGAAAAAAATATAAAAAACGTCTCAGGTCATACTATAAAAATATTAATCTTGGGTCCGTGAACAGTTGAACCCACATCCACCCACTAACCGACGTCTCAATACAGGTGTCCAATTCTATTAACAAGACTCAAACCTACCTCAACATCGAGTTTCTGGACTACGCCAATTAGTCTATTAAATACTGTTAAAAGGTAGTTATTAATTAACTCAACATTTTATTTTGCAAATGTAAACATATCCGATGCTATGTCCGGCCATTAAATAACTTCTGACGTGACAGGAAGTTAAGTTAATTAACAAAACCGGACAAGTGCGAGTTGAACTCGCGTGGAAAGGGTTCCGTTCCATACATGATTATCTGAAATTTCCCATGTTATTTTAAATACCATAGACTTCTTATAGGTTTTCCTGCAATCAAGAACTATTCTCTGTATTTTTTTCAAAATTGTAGGCCCCGTAGTTTCGGAAATAAGGGGAGGGGGAATGGTCATTTTTCGCTTATTTTCCTAAATAACTTCTAAACTATTTATTTCAAAATTCTAAAAAAATATATTTGAAATCCTCACAATAAGCTCTTTCATTTGATATGTCAGAAGATATAGTTTGCATAACTTTTTTTAAAAATTTTCTTCTTTTCCCCCAAAAGTAGCCCCCATGTTTAAAATTCATTTATTTGCATTACGCGTCCGTGTTGCGGTCACCGACTTACATATGTGTACCAAATTTCAACTCAATCGGTCCAGTATTTCCGGAGCAAATTGGCTGTGACAGACGGACAGAGAGACAGACAGACAGACACACGAGTGACCCTATAAGGGTTTCGTTTTTTTCCTTTTGAGGTACGGAACCCTAATATCGGAAGCAGACGCGTTTACGGTTCAGCTATTTAGCCTAAATCAAGATGAAATGTCAAAGAACACCTCGTGGTCAAGTGAAAATTCGATATAAGAAGAAAATTGCCACACGTTAATTCTGCATTTATTATTCGACGCATATTGACCTTACTCCTTTAGCTTCTCGTAAATTAATTTAAACCAGCGAATGAAAACGTTAAATTAACTCGAATAAATCGTTCCCTTGGAAACTAGTATAAGGATAAACGTTACTCCAACTCCAATATTATGTGTCATCCATGACTAACTTACAAACATTTATAGGTAGGTACATCTATATACAGGATGGACCATCAGTTTTTGCACTTTTAGAAACATGATAGCGGCAAAACTACAAATGCTATTTTATTAGGTATTTATTTTAAGTAATTAGTATAAAATACATTTTTAGGGTTCCGTAGCCAAATGGCAAAAAACGGAACCGTTATAGATTCGTCATGTCTGTCTGTCTGTCTGTCTGTCTGTCTGTCTGTCTGTCTGTCCGTCCGTATGTCACAGCCATGTTTTTCGGAAACTATAAGAACTATGCTGTTGAAACTGTTGTATTCTGTGAACCGCATTAAGATTTTCACACAAAAATAGAAAAAAAAAACAATATATTTATTTGGGATTTCCCATATTTAGATCTGAAAATCAAATTTTTTTTTTCTTCAAACCCATACGTGTGGGGTATATATGGATAGGTCTTCAAAAATAATGTTGAGTTAAACTGAATAGTTTGCGCGAGAGACACTTCCAAAGTGGTAAAATGTGTACCCCCCCTGTAACTTCTAAAATAAGAGGATGATAAAACTCCAACTCGCACTTAGCCGCTTTTTTTTAATTTGTAAAAACACTGTCGTCTAATTGAGCCCGGTCTTGTTGCTGGCACTCCTGCAACCGACTGCGCAATTGTATGAAAAGACGCTGACAATCATCACTTCTGGTACATAACCGCCCTGTTTGCTTAATATTCGTTTTTGAACCAGTTTATTGAAACTTATTGACCACAACTTTGATTAAATTCATGCTGGGACACTTGCAGTGAAACACTGCAAATAGCTCATTAAAATATTATGTGTCTTATTTGTAAAATAATTAAAAATGCTACCCAAAGACACTGTTCCACGCGGACGAAGTCGCTAGCACAGCTAGTTTATGTATATGTTTTGGTTTTTCGAAAACGGCATAAACGAAAACGGAACAAATCAAGGACCTGGGACAAAAACACAATTCATTCGTAGAAATAATAATTTAGGGGTTATTTTAACGATTTAAAAATAGGAACTTGTCCCAATTTTGACAAACAACTTTTAATCTTTTTTTTTTCTTAAAAGATCCAAGCAATATTTTATTGTAATTTATTTATTTGCAAGAAGATACACAGGTGTTATTGATACATGTTAGTGAAATATAATATTAAGATACAATACAATACAATACAAAAACTCTTCATTGAAAACCACAGAAAACATATAGAAAAAAGACAAAGAAATACGTAACACGGTAGACAGTGGGCGGTCTTTTCGCTAGGTAGCGATCTCTTCCAGACAACCTACGAAAGAAGAGATATATTATGAAAATTTAAAAAAATATATATTTTGCAAGTAGGCCACATGGGCTCTTTTACATGTCTGAAGCTACCAGCGCTTCGAAAGGTGACATCTGCTGAGAAGAAACTATTTGTAAGGTTAATTTCCTAAGAATTTCCTTGATACTTTTTAGTGAAAGTTTGACACAATTTGTGCCCGATAATAAGGATTAAAACCATGACGACAGTTATTGTAATTGCGACTCATTTTATTTACGTCATTCGATTATGTTCTCGTTAAGTTGACTAACGAGTGGGTTTTGAATATGAAAACTAATAGGAAAAAATTCAAAACTTAAACCCGACTGACGACATTAAAGCATTTTTGCTCCTAGTATAATACACCCTAGGTTTCTTAAATAGCATATGCCACTCGCACATCCTCCACGAATCATAATGATGCCCCATTTATTATTATCGGTCTATTAGTAGTTAATTCAAGAGCTTAGGCGGAACCTCCGATTTTTAGTCACATTATCTACGAGGTGTCATAAAAAACCGGCCAAATGCGAGTCGGACTCGCGCATGAAGGGTTCCGTACCCTTATCTATAATCAAGCTTAAATAAGGTTTATTTTTATCAATTATTATTTTTTTAATATTTATATTTGAGTTGATTGAATGAAAGGTAAATTGCGGTTTACGATTTAATACGTATTAAAAAAAATACTTACTAGATCTCATTCAAACCAATTTTCGGTGGAAGTTTACATGGTAATGTAAATCATATATTGTTTTTAGTTTAGCATTCTCTTATTTGATAAGTTACAGGGGGACACACATTTTACACTTTGGGAGTGTCTCTTGCGCAAACTATTCAGTTTAGAAAAAAATGATATCATTTTTGAAGATCTATCTTGCCTAATATCGCAATCGAAAAACAGTCTGCAGCATCTGTGTAGGTAGATAAATCTTCAATATCTGCAAGTAATACACATTTTTCCACGTATGAGACATCAAAGTTGATTTCAAACGGCGTTTGGCGCGAGAATGTTTTTCGAAACGTCTCTGAAACGTATAAATACAAACAAAACCATTACTCTGCGCTAACTCGATTTATCAATGGATGTTTCTGGGTGATGAAAAATTACGGCTTTCTGGAGACATAGGTAACGAAATGGATGTTGTTCAGTTTTGCGGTTCATTCCTTATCTTTGAAATCAATGGTTTTAGCTGACATTGATAAACATTGAAGTTGAAGCTGACTGACCTCGTGGTTATAAGTAAATAGGAGTTAGTTATTTGGAGTATTTTTCGTGCTTGAGTCTTATTAAACACCAATAAAATACAGAGGATATTTAACGTATTAAGTAGGCATTATATTTTATATTCGCGATTTCGAACAACGCCAATGACAAGGAAAATAATGAACTATCCTTAAACGTTTATGTAAATATGTCCATATGTCCTTAAAGGTCCTCTTTATTGATCGAGTGATCGTCTAGTGTTGACATAAAAATCCAGTGTGTGAAATAGAAATGCGATAGCAGTGAAAAGACAAAATGTTTACCGTATATTCTGTGTTTTTGATAATTCTTATAAATTGTTTGGTGTGCTATTGTTCAGACCCAGAAGACAAATGGAAAGGTAAATTTATACTTTAATAATATTATTGGAAAAACAACTTGTAATAATTTTACCTTAGGCCCTATTTTCTATTAACAACGATACATTTATTGTAAGAGTGTACCTATCGTTGGACCTTATTTCTATGGCAGTGTGATATTATGTAAATTAAAGGGTGTCATTTTAGCATAGCTGAGATAATTTTGACATATTAATTCCAAAATGACGTCAGCTATGCTATTATTTTCCCTATAACTGTTTTACCAACCTATTATACAAACATATTAAAATATTATGTTTTCGATGACTGATTGAATTTAAAATAGCTCTACATATCATATGTACTTATTTCTGTTGTTTCAGGGACGAATAATGCAGGAACAGTATCAGTACCAGTCTTTGTTCTTTATATTTTTGGATTTTTATTCATACTGCTGGTCCTTCTTTTAATATTTTTAGTTGTTGTCTTAGTAAGGACGCAATTTTTTGAGTTGTTTCAAAAACAAAAATCCACCACTAAACAGGTGAACGAAGAGACTAACACATCTCCAGTGCTAGAGGTTAAATCTATGAAACATTTGAATTTCGACAGAAGTAAAGATGTAGATAATCTAAACACACGAGCAAATGATGGCAATGACACTTTGCAATCGATAAAAACTAATGCGCCACTTCAAACTACAGCTGGAAATGAGAATTCAGGCAATCCTGCAGCAAAAAATATAAAAGGCATTATTAAGCAAATGCCAATTATCTTACCTGAACAGATGTCGGAAATATGTAAAGCAGTTCTTAAAAGAGCTAGTAAGCATGAAGATACTGCGGGAAGCCTTCACCACATAGATCAGTTATTAAAGGAATCACTCGATGGAGAGATTGAAAAGAAATATGCATCGACTCCTGTTTTGGACTTGTATGATGTCTTTCCTTCCAATAAGAATATAAATGACAGCTGTAAAGAAAAAACTGGTGGTATCGCAAGTTCAAAAGAAAGTGCTAAGGAGACTAAAGAGCCAATAAAGTCGGTCAGTTCTGACGACAAAAACGAATCGCAAAGCAATTCAATATATGATTTACCTAAAGACCCAGGTAACCATAACGTAGGCCATTACGTGCAGCCGTTTTTCCCATTAACGA
The DNA here is from genome assembly GCA_947859335.1 of Tortricodes alternella. NCBI lineage: Eukaryota > Metazoa > Arthropoda > Insecta > Lepidoptera > Tortricidae > Tortricodes > Tortricodes alternella. The sequence continues at coordinate 23,168,664 of OX401969.1, forward strand.
AAACATGTGAAAATAATCAAGATTTAAACAAATTTAATTCAAAGATGACTTATGCTGTTTTGAGTGAAATCAATACTAAAGACTGTTCATCTGGTTGTAAAGACGATGTTCGAACCGACTACTATGAATTTCCAAAATCTACTAATGAAGAAAAAAAAATGTATATAAACGCAAATGAAGTCCTGTTCCAGTCTGAAGACACCATAACCTCATTGTGAAAAGAACCTACAAATGTTACGAAACCCTTTGTTTAAAATGAATTGCCCCTTTGTTTGAGCTCTAAGGTGCAAGTTGAAAGTAACATTTGCAGAATAAAAAGGAAACAAATTAGGTGTCCTATCAAAATCTCGCCAATCATTTAGCAAAGCTACGTTTCGCAACCAACGATTGACAAATACGTCGTTTATCATTTTATCATTATACAACTACAGATTTCGCAAATGATCCATGTTTTCGAACAACTTACTTGACAAATTTTCACGTTGTATTGTATAATTTGTCAAATAGATTATTTATTATTTATGTCAAATAGTCAACTAACGTACGACCTACAAACGTTTGGTATATAACTTTGTTGTTGGGGGACCAAGCCCGTCTTTAAGAGGGGAAGGGGGGAGCCCCCCACGAAGGGGGGGGGGGGGAGCCCCCAGGAGGGGGGGAGGGGGGCGGAGCTCTCCACAAGGGGGGTTCATTTCTTTATATAACAATCAAAGGTAACAATTGTATTATTGGTAGGTTAGGTTAGGGTTAACTTGTGTCCCTAAGAGCGGAAATAGGCACCCAGCGTAGCGTTAGGTTAGGCTAGGACGAAAAGTAATGCACACCAATTACATACTCTGATAATTTAATTGTTTTAATAATCATACATAAGTGTAATCAACTTAAATATTACTAACTTTGACGACGCGGATCGCTTGGCTAGTTGGTAGTGACCCTGCCTCCGAAACTAGCGTCCCGGGTTCGATCCCCGGCAAGGGCAAATATTTGTGTGATGAGCACGAATGTTTGTTCCTGAGTATTGGATGTTTGTGGGATGGATATTTGGGTAGATGAATAAAATTATAACAAACATCTTGTATCTTTTTTCGGTTTGCGTAGCAATATATATTAAGTAAACATTTTCTAAATGTCGATTTGCTAATCAGTGAGTTTGCCTTACGAACCTTTTTGTGTAATGAAAATTACATAAATGACAATAAAATATTTGATACATTTATATATTATACTATTTGGTAAATGACTAGTTGTCAAACGATAAGTTTTGAGTCGAAACATTATCGCAACAACATAGTTGAGAAATGAATAGTATACAAAACGTTGGTTGTAAAATGAACTTTTATCAAACAAGTTTCAGTATTTCATTAGTGAACCAACAAATTATCACCAATCATAACAAATACATTAAGTATATAAAAATCAGCATTAAAAATAGTAATAAGTTGGCATTTCTATTCCTATATAATAGGTACTTAGTTTACAGGTAAAATTTAAATTTTTAGTAACATATATAATATGAAGCTGTATACGAGTATCTTCATAATATGTAGTGTATTAGAAATTTTAATTTTCATGTATATGTTTACTATAATAGATATATTTAGTTTACCTTTATTTCACAGTACTTAAATAATAGCTGAAGGCAATCTGTACTTGTCAATTATTGGTCCAAGAAAAATAATGTAGTTAAGTTGTTTCTAAACAAAAATGTAATATAATTGACGATTGTATTGATTACCTATTAATAAATTCATATTGATATAATGCTTCGACAGCGAATAAAGATATTATTGTTAATTTAAAGATGGAGAGGTTAACAATTTTTATTATTATATATAAAACATGTTTCATTTGTCGAAGCTTTATATTTTTAACTAGTTTCCGTCCGCAACTTCGTCCGTGTCGAATTCGATTAAAATTAATTATTCTTTCGGGAACTTTCGACTTATGCGGGTTTATAATTACCCTATTTCCTATTCCAGGAGCTAAGGAGTAAACAATATACGACGTTTCATGAAAATCCGTTCAGCCATATGGAGCTGAGTTGCAACAAACAATCACACAAACATTTGCATTTATAATATTAGTAGGATGAGTAGGAAGTAGAATTGTTTGTTTGGAATTGAAGTAGAAGTATTTGTTCCAAATCTTAAGTAGATATCAGCATGGACGAATAATACATCAGTATAGAATCAGTTCTTCAAATACAAAATTTTAATATGCACTGTTTAATGTTATGACTCATTATACTTGAATAATTAATGTTTTGATTGTGTTGTATTAATTTTTAATATTAATTTAAATTGTTGAATAATAATTGGTGGTGACTAATATTATATTTTATTATTTAATGTTTTGACGATCTCATACATTGACATGCTACATGATACTTTGACATGTGTATTGAATATAATGTAATTTAATTTGAGAATTAATTTAACCAAATCTAAAAAGATATAGGAACAAAGTTAAGAAGAAGTAAGCCTACCGTAAGCCACCTTTGATGAAACAAAAGTATTAAATTTTATGACCTAATGTCTCAAACTTTTCGGAAGGTAAGCAGGTGCGGTTACAAAATCTCCATGCTCGTAAACCAATACAAACACAGCAAGAAGCTGATAAATTGTGATTTTGTTAATGATTTTCATGAAATATATAATAATAATACATGAATAAAAATAAAATACATTCCACCACTTATTTCGATATTAATGTAAGAAACGATTATTTATTGTAAAATGATATACCTAACTGTGTAACTAATTATTAAAATGTAGGTTTTAAGATTGAACATTATGTGCCCTTTCAGGGTGTCATGTTCATGTATCATCAACTGCCCTACACTTTCAAAATATCTGTGGTTGTAATGAACTTAACTTATGAATGAATAAATGAATAATGCAAATTTCCCCAATGCGGTAGAAAAACAATTTAATTATAGCGCTCTGTTAGTGAAAACTCCCGATAAGGTTGAAATCTGTCGGTCGCATGCGACGTGGCGCCGACGTGCCTATTCGAGCAGAAGACGCAGAGTGACGTTGTCACTACAATAGGTTCACCAACAATTGTCATATTAATAGATTTTGTAAGTATGACAAGGCACATTTGATGGTTACTGCAACATTCACTAAAAATAAACACGACATGCATGCACAAAAAAATCATAAAATAACATGGATAACGTAATATAAGTCTACACTAGTTTTAACATAAGTAGTTAACACGGGTGTACATTTACGAAAAGATGGATTAAAATTTCTGGTGGATCAGAAGTGACTATCCGTCATGTCACTACAACTTTTGATTAATCTACACAGTTTTCCTGAAGGACATAGTGGTGTGATAGGGTTGTGAGGTATCAAGACGGGGCACGAAACTGTAAAAGTGCCAGCCATTGTGGACAATCGGTCATCCTAGAACTACTTTCACGCAAGAACACCGGGTCTAGGATATTATGACGTGTTGCCCCCTGCACTGGGGGACGGAGAGTGTCACTTCTTTAGGAATTACTATTTATTTAGTAAGTAAGTATTCTTTGCCTACACTGAGCACGGTCCGACATGCTCTTGATCAGTTTACATTTTCGTTTATTTTTATATGATATCATGGTCAATTACTGGCGTTGATAGGCATTGGATATTTTCAATTAGAGGTATAAATTCGACCGAGATATTCTTTATACTTCTTCACTGAGGGTGGAATCAGTAGTACCTATAAACAATAGGAAAATAAGTTGCAAACATCCTATATTTATTTCAGTGTTGTCTGAAGTAAGTAGTAACCGGTCCATAGGACATTGACGATTCTAACGAATCTGTGAACAGAAAAACTTAGGATTTTTATTCTGACCTCTTCTCGTACTTTAACGTTAATGCCATAAAAATTATCACGTTTATCGGCTACGTATTTATTTGCCGAGAGCATAAGTTAATTCGGTAGGAAAAAGATATGGTAAGTTATATGGATACGCCATACAAAAACGGTCTAAACCATAGCCCATAGTCCCATTGCTGCTTATGCACACTTGTTTGCTTGTTAAAACTATAAAACCATTAGAAACATGACATATTTTTATGAAATGCGTACCAAATATGGAGTATAATAAAGACTTTTTCATCACACTTGCTCGGAAAGGGTGTTATTATACGCAAGCGTATAGAGCAACTATAGGCGATTTAACTCCTCTATGGCGTCAGCGGGAGTTATGGATTTTGTATGGTTTCGAACTCCCGCGGGCAGTTAAGTGCGCCAGGTCGGCCGAGCTGCTCGGGAGCCGCAGCCGGCGGGGCGCGCGACCGCAAGCCGGCGGAGCTGCCCCGCGCTGATCGCAACGTACTTACAGTCTATGAACACCCACCTGATGGTAATTCACGATGTAAAATGGAAATAAAATTAATATATATACTTTTTTTTGTCTAATTTTTATTTCATTTCCTCGCAAATGTGATGAAAAACATCGTGTGTATCACGGGCAGTAAGGGGATAATAAACTCGAGTCATAAAAGCCCTCGCCTATCGGCGTCGGGCTTCTAACAGACTCTCGTTAGTTATCCCCTTCTTACGGCCCTAGATGCACAATGTACTATAATTTACTCAGCGGGTTGTCAACTCTGAAAAGTGGTTTACCATAACATTCCATACTCTTGTCCGTGTTGTTAGTGTGGGCGAATTCAATTACGGATCACAAGTGCTGTCATTTTTTTAAAATGCTTTTATTTAACTTGCTTTGTTTGCAATGTGGCCAAATCTTGCAAGCTGAATTAGAACCCCTTCCTCTTATCCTACGGAGCTGAATTTTTGCATGTTGGTTTAGTTCCGATGACAATGCATTTTTATGGTAAGCATGACCTGATTTGACATCCAGGATTGGCTCCAGACAAAGGAACTCTTCAACGGTCTACAGCACAGTCACGAAATTTTGTGTAACCATTTTATTATGATAGCCGGTTTTAAGTTTTACCATGGAATGGTTGCTGCACTCAGGGTTGGCTCCCAACTAGGGAACCCCTAAACGGTCAACAGCACGGTCACGAAATTTTGTAGACGCATTTTATTATGATAGCCGGTTTTAAGTTTTACCATGACATGTCTACATCACTCGAAGTTAGCTCCTAACGAGAGCACTCCTCAACGGTTAACAGCACAGACACGAAATGATGTATATGCATTTAATCAACCATGCCGTTGTCTATTTAGGCTCAAAGCTCTTCGCTGCTGACCAAGCATACGTGGCTTTAAGTAGAATCGCTAGGAGATCTCCTTAACGACCATGCAACAATGACGCATGACATGAACATTCTTAGAAACATGTCCAGCGAAAACTAAAAACTATAAAATGAAATAATAATAAAAATATATTTATAAAAACAAGCTTTTATTTAAATGCTCTAAAATTAAGAAAATAAATTTTACATTTATCAAACCCGTCAAATTATTACATCATACAATTTATATGACATAAAAGCTTGTCGCGAGATTTACCTGTGTAAATAAACAAAAGTACAATATGGAACTTGATCTTGACACTAGTAGTTTTAAGAAAAAACGTTATTACATAAAATAAATTTACACAGGTAAATCTCGCAACAAGCTTCTATGTCATATAATTCAAGCTTATAATCAAATTCGCACCCATTTTCAATTAGCGTTTAATAGCTGTAAAAATGTTGTTTGCCCCATCTATTGTTTTGTCTCTGAATTAAGGGGTAAACCGTTATGATAAAATTTCCTGTAACAACTTGATAATATGATTCATAGATATGGTTCATAAACCATTAGTCAATAAGTGAGGGTACCTACAACAAAGCCTGTCGATATTATTTGTATTTAAAACTATTTTTATTATACATCTGGCATTACATTGGCTTTGACATCAATTTCGTATATTTTTTTCGTCTCAAACGATGGATATTTATAGTCAGTCTTATATATTTGTATCCATGTTGAGCTGGTAGGCTTATTCCTCAGGTACTAATAATAGTAAAGGGAATGAAATCTTTGACGCTACGAGGTCCCTATTTCCATTCAACGTAACAACAGGGTTACATCTCTTGGGTGCCGTGAAGTTGGACTATGCGACATTGAGGTCCTACGTATTATGTCCTATACAGGGTATCGGGAAATTGATCCGAAAACCGGCGGCTACACGTAGAGACGATAATTACGAACATATCCCTAAACTAATTTTTTTTAGTTAACATTTGACGATCTGGTTTAAAATAAAACTATAGCAACGAATCACGCTTCCTCCCGGTGTACCTCATATCTAATAGTTTGATCACGTGATCCACTTTAAATAACTTGTCACGACGACATTAAAGGCAAAGTTATTTAGAAGTTATAAGGTTCCTTTTTGAAATTTTGTACAATAACTGTATCATTCATTCTTTCGCACCCGTTTATTAGTTAGAAAGCGACGGAATGTAATTAGCGCGACACGAGCTAGTGTGCCACCACACTAGCCTTGACCTATCTTGGGGCCTAGGCCCTCAGATAGATCAAAGTTTTATGTTGAACGTGCTGTCTTATATTATTCCTTCTTTTGGCTGGGGAGCACTAAGAATAATAATTATTAATTTATGTTGTCGAGAATTTTAAAACATAACCAAATAAGGTGAAATATATATAGAAATATTCGTAGGTGATCCTTAGTCACATTACAGCGGCTTTCGGAACCATTTTCCGACATCCTAAAAAAAAATCATGGCCGGGATGTTTAATAAATCAACACAACAGTTCATTAATTTAAATTCTATATACAATGTCTTGTAAGGGCGTGGATTATTCATAAGGTATTATTTACTTAACTATACTTTTTTTGGATAAGAGTATAATAATCCATATCTATTTTTGTTTTATTATAATGCTGCAATTTGGGCTATTCCAAAAATATTTTAAATCTATTATATATGATCCAGATTAATCAGGTTTATTATGTGTGTTATTTCGGAACCTAGAAATAGTGGTGATATTATAACACTGCATATACTCATATTTCTAATAAGAATACCTTAAAAATAAAAACCTCATTGAAGCCTGAAAAAACTTGTACCCACAAAAAAAAAAGTGTGTGTGTGTCAGCTCCGACGTACGACAGGAGTTAACTCCTTACGAACGATTATAAAATAAACCAGTACCCATCATACCATGTTGTCATTTTTCATTTTGACATTTGACAGTAAATAATAAAGTTTCATATTAATGAATAAAAATATGTCACTCATGGAATACAATAATTAATTGACACTTCGGGTCCCGTCGTGTTCCGATTGAGATCCGTGTTTTACCGATGGAAAGATATTATTCACTATATCTGTATGCAATACGAAGCGACCGACGCATCTTCGGCTAACATCGTGTGACTCCGTACCGTGTGACAGTGTGACATCCTAGTTTGAATTTACTCCCCATAATTTTTCATACCCCGGGCTTATATATGAAAATCGATTCTTAAGGAGTGAACTCCAACAATGTATTTGTTTCGATATTGTTCAATTTTGTAAAGTCATTGTCATTGCATCTGGAGCAGTTTAACACAAAAGTCGTGTCTTTCATATTTCCGAGTCACGTTACGAATTTTGCTACGTCATTTGCCATTTACACCCAGCAGGTTTTATAAATTGGGCTGCAATTTGTTAAAAAAATTGTGTTTAGTCCGAACAGATGGGATTTTACACAAATTTCGCTTAAAAAAGCCCGATCCTCGCCGGTTTGCTGAATTAAGGATATAATTTAATCTGTATTAAGTAAATTGGCTATGATCTAAAATCCAACGTACCTACGATAATCATTGTCAAGGCATGTATTCGACGTCGCCTAAACGATATCGCTAATAATTATCCTACGATATGTTAGCTCTTACAAACTTGACAGAAAAGGCGGTCGCATTATGAAATTATCGCGATATCTATCGCTTAAGCAATGTCGAATAGAGGCCTCTAGTTTTATTCATAAAATACGGGTACGCATTATTTACATAACTTTTTAAGCCCTGCTATCGGAAGTCCGAAAATATTTCTCATACCATTTTACATCCTAATGATCATTCTTCATAAAAATATTTAATACTAACGATGGAAACTCATTTTCATATGATTCTTAATCATAAGTGTTATTTATCCGCATTATTGAAATTCATAATGTCAATAATCATACCTACAACTGTTTTTTACTAATATTTATTTTCATATATTTTTTAATCATAAGTGTTAATTAAACTGGATAGGCACTCTAAAAGACTTCTGAGCGAGCGAGCGAGCAAAATGGGTCGCAGCAGAAGCGACTCAGATAGGTTAGGTTCAGAAGGTTAAGGCGCCTTTGCCTTCGATGTTAGGTCTTTTTTAGGGTTCCGTACCTCAAAAGGAAAAAAGGAACCCTTATAGGATCACTCGTGTGTCTGTCTGTCTGTCTGTCTGTCTGTCTGTCTGTTCGTCTGTCACAGCCAATTTGCTCCGAAACTACTGGACCGATTGAATTGAAATTTGGTATTCGTATGTAAGTTGGTGACCGCAACACGGACGCGTAACGTAAATATATGAATTTTAAACATAGGGGCCACTTTTTGGGGGTAAACTAGAAAATTAAAAAGAAAAAGTTATGCCACCTATATCGTGTGACATATCAAATGAAAGGGCTTGTTGTGAGGATCTTAAATAGTATTTAAGGTAACCTAGTAAATTTCAGATAATCATGTAAGGAACGGAACCCTCTCCACGCGACTTTAACTCGCACTTGTCCGGTTTTTGTAACAACCCAGAAAATCTTGCTTATTTCTAAGTTTATGCTAAACAGGGTCATGCTGTTATATTAATTTGCTTAAATCCATAGGGATGCCTTTTTGAAAGTGACGTTTTAGGTAAGTATTCGTTACCTTACCTTCAATAGAAATAATTAACGATATAAGTAAATCTTATCACATCAAAAACATTCAAATGTAAAAAATGTGCCAAGCCTCGCATCCTCTATTTTCCAACCCCTACGCCGTAAAAAGTTGTGAGATCCTACGGTAGAGCCAAGTCTGAGATGTTCTTATCATTTTATCGGCAATTCTACTATTTCGTTTAGATTTATTTTTATTTTCTATCAAATAACCAATACTTCAAGCCCATATCATTATTATACTTCTTCGTTTAATATAAAAAAAAATATATCGTGACTTGGCAATCGCACAGCACAAACATGACGCTGTAATGCGTAATAGATAATTGTTCTTAGTTTCATATTTTTCTGTGCGATTGCCAAGTCACGATATATTTTTTATATTAAACGAAGAAGTATAATAATGATAAAGAGGGCTCAAAAGTGGTGTGAATCGCTTCGAGAAAAGGATGGTACGCCGTGCCCGCTTGTTTCGTCGATTTTTACTCGCCTCGCCAGATTTTGAATAGTTACCGTTATAAAAACCAATATTATGAGTAGGAATATTTTCTTAGCAGTGACATTATTAATAAAATAATATGATATCTGTATGTTATGAGTTCCGCTGGTAGTAATAAAAATTTACGAACAAAAAAGTATGAGGAAAAAATTATGACGAGTGATTATTATGAATACAAATCGGTAGTGAAACAAAAAATAGGAATGTAAATTTTATGTGAGTCAATATGGACCCTAAAATTCGACTATGTATGTATTTTTATTTTTGTCTTTACAGATCATGTACACTTTATCACCAAATGGCACTTTGCCATCTTTTGAAGAAAACTCAACGGATAGTGAGTACACTCCGTACGGAGATCGCCTAGAGACATATCTCGTGCCAGTCATATTTGCCATCATCTTCGTGGTGGGAGTCCTTGGCAATGGGACGCTGGTCATCGTCTATGTCAGGCATAGGGGCATGAGAAATGCTCCTAATACGTAAGTATTTTGAATTGACTCTTATTTTGAGTGTATCCGGATTCCCTGGATTTGAAATATATTTTTTTTAAACGTAGTGTTGAACAGTACATAAGTTTTTGTTTTTGTCTTATGTCTCACTTACAAATAGTGTTTTGATAACAATAAATTATAGGTTCACTGATTTAACAATACTGAATCTATTTCTTAACATATAACAGCTTTAATGTAACAATTTCAAACGAGAAAGCATAATGCTTACGCACAGTAATTTTATTCAAAATCAAAAGTCAAAGTCAAACTATCTTTATTCAATTTAGGCTTTTACAAGATCTTATGAAGGTCGAGGAATGAATCTACTACCGGTTCTGAAAAAAAGCCCTCTACTGAGAAGAGCCGGCAAGAACCATAACCTGCTCGCGAGTCATTTGTTGCTCAGTGCGTCCCTTACACATTCGTCAGTTTGACATCGATGCACTGAGCGACAAACGACGGGCATGTTTTGCTAATAAACAGCGCCTCTATTCGAGAGATTTCTCATCCCACTCTTTCGCATTACGCGTCGTGCGGGAGAGTGGGACGAGAGATCTCGCTCACGAGTCGCTACAGAATCACTTAGCGTTCCCGGATAGAGGCGCAGTTATGTTAAACCACTGTTCTTTTAACCTTGACCGTTTCTACCACTTTGTTCACAGATACATCTTCTCCTTAGCTCTAGCGGACTTGTTGGTTATCCTCATCTGTGTTCCCTTCGTCTCCATCATCTACACACTGGAGTCTTGGCCCTGGGGCGCGCTGATCTGCCGCATCAGCGAAGCAGCCAAGGACGTCAGTATAGGCGTGTCCGTGTTCACCCTGACTGCTCTCTCGGCTGAGCGGTACTGCGCCATTGTCAACCCTTTTAGAAAGCTTCAGGTTGGTTATGAATTACTATTTTGATGTTCTCACAGATCAAAGGATGCACTCAGTCAAGCAAATCCCCGTTAGCTACAGCTCTCTCCTCCTCCGCTTGTAAAACCAAGTAAGGGAGATTAAGATAGAACTTAGCGATATACATATTGAATAATTACAATATCGCTTCGACAATGTATATCATAGGCCTACTCATCCAGTTCTATTAGGCAAACACGTCCTCCGCTATGCTCTGCCTTACTCAGGGAAGATAACAATCATAACTTCAATAGACGAAGTTAGAAGGTGTAATGGATTTTTCTTTACAACATTAGGTACATGTTTTTCTTTTTATAAGTTTCTGTTTTGTTATAGAAGTCTTCAAAAACCAGGGAACATGTTGTTTGTTCCTTCGTTACCCAAAAAATTCAAGGCTTTTCCGTTCTTAGAGTTTTTCTTTGATATAAGTTGGTTATTAAAAGTTTTTCACTTATTGTAGTGGCAAAAAGGTAGGCAGACTATAAATAAAATAGACATAGGAATATATTTTGTGAGTATTACCTATAATATCACTTTTTCATATGAACGAACATAGTCTGAAATGAAATAAACCAGAGTCTAAATTAGCATGTAACTTATAACTTAGCTTGTCGGTGTCATGTAACGAATGGAGAAACTTTGTTATGACCCATAAGCTCGAAGCGATGCTTTTTAAGTAGTCTAGTAATGTGGACACTGAAACGTTTACAGACTTAACTGGCGACCTGCCCCGGCTTTGCACGTGATAACACTTAGACATTCTTTAAGAAATTGTTTAAATGACGGTAAAAGTCGTATAAGAATCTGAATTACTTTAAAAGTTTTAAGCGAATATACCTTCAGGCAGAATAAGTGACTTTGTTTCATACCGTTTATGCATATAAATAAATATAAAATTATAGTTCGCGTTACGTAAAAGAGAGCTCACGGCCAATAAATCGTATAGCGGTCAGCGCTTTTTTATTTATGTGATATGACCTTATACCCATTGTTGCAGCTGCGGAAGTTGCCGCTGGTCTGCGCCACCTTCATTTGGGCAGCTGCGCTTATCTTCGCCACGCCAGCTGCAGTTTTCTCCAACACGGTTACTGCACACATCCACGACAACGTCACCATCGTCTACTGCACGCCGTATCCCCCGGGATGGATGAACTATCACAAGTAATCACAACTTTGTTACCACTGGTTACAGTTGCATTTTGATTGAACAACAATAGAGGCAGGTACGTTATTAAGCAAAATCAAACTTAGTGCTCAGGGCAAAGGGTTTTGAATGCATTGAGGCCCACTGTTGCAACTTTATGTTTCCAAATTTGTTTTGTAATGTGATGTATTTTAATGCTACGCAAATTGGGTTCATGAAAGTTAGACAATTTGACTTTGGAACAGTCAAAGTGAACTCTCCCATTACTTAAAGTGAGGTGGGTAACTTAGTAAGTTGCAAGTGTTTGGACTTCGTAATTCTGCGCCGGAATAGTTTGAGATTGAGGGAAATTCTTTCGCTAATGTAAAAAGGTCGCTACATTTATTACGTGATACCGTACGGAAAGCCAAGAACATTCTGCGGATTTAACTGACGTGATTTCATAGAAGCCAGTGCACCTGTTCGATATTGGCTTAGTCATATGGTACCTAAATCATATTGCATTGTTTTATCTTTGCGAAGTTTACATTGAAAAGAGAGTGACAAAACGAACCGATATTTTGTTAGCATAGTAACAATTGTTTTTTGTATTATTTAGAAGACCAAAAGAGACCGCTTAGGCAAATTTTTACTAGCAAATAAAGCTGCGAAACTTGCGGGGTGCGCGGGGTTTTTAGGCTGCTGTGATTGGTGCGTTAGCCACTTAGGGCTTTTTGCCTCTAATCCTGGCAGGGGGCCGCCCGGATACGCGAAGTCTATTGGGTATACCTAACGGTCTTTACATTTAGAGCAATGTCAAATACAGGACGTAAGCTGTAGGTATTAGACTAAAAACGCCTAACATTTATTATACAAGCAATATGTTTACTCCGTCCTATGATTTACTTTTACAACGCTTGCTTGATAAACAACTTCATCTTGAAGTAAAAGTACTTTGAAATTAAATGTTATTTTTTTATAAAATTATGTTCAACAAAAAGCGTTCACTAAGGAATTAATCTAGTTACTTTTGAAGAGGTATAAAGCGATAATAAACTTAATTATTGTGAAATATTTACGATATTTATGTGTTATTTTATGAGTACCTCCTTCCTTCGACGTTTCAACCATTATCGCAATAGCCGTGTTCGAGCAGAGTCAAAATACTAAACTAATAGTAGGAGCTGACGATGTTCTAACCGTGTTGGCCGATTCCCTATTTCACCACTCGATTTCTGTTAGAACCGTACCGCAAAAAATAATTTTCTTCCATAACAATGGGTACTTCCAATGCAATCGACGAAAAGGAGATTGGTTTTGACTTGTTAAGCCTTTTAAAATAAAACGAAATCGAAGATAAATATAAGAAGACGACGCGGAAAGGAAATTTGTATATTTTACGCAATGTTTATCTTTGGTAACTTGTTGGTTTTCACATCGTTGCAGCTCAGTAAGTAAGCATGTAATTTAATACGAAATTGACGTCATAAGCTATCATTTAGAGATGAACCGTCCTAGAAAATGTTCTTCATTTTAAATGGGGAATATTCTCCATCAGAACATTTTCCATATAAAATGAGGTAAGATTCCGACCGATTCCAAGATGGGCACATATCCATTACCGGTCAATCGTCTCATTTATGTATATTTTTCAGATCTTATCAATACATATAAAATAGTACCGTGACTCACTTATAGACAAAGCACAGTCTAAATGGGTGGTCCTACAGGTTTGAAATTCGGAGGAGATATTCCTCGATTACCTTAGAGGTGCCCCAAGGAGGGATTTTTTGAAAATCTTTCCCTAAAGGGGCGAAAAAGGGTGATAAAGTTTGTATGGAAAATACCGCGGCCGAAGTTGTAGTGGGTCCACTGGTCTTACATAATTTTACAGAAGGTTATAGAAGTTAGTTTAAAACAGTTATTGTTAAATATCTAACGGTCACAGGATTAAATATATATTTTTATCGTAAGCGTTAGCTTATATTTCCGAGTTAATTTGAACGTTTGTTTTTCAATAACAGGATGTTTAGCTTACCTTGACCAGCTCTATTAGTATTTACATTTACTACAAAGCCAGATGTCGCAAATTAAATTCTCACCTGATTTGTTTTCGATTCGATTTGATTCAGCTCAGTTAATCTGAGACCTTCTTTTGACCTGTTTTTTTTTTCATTTATTTTGTACCAATACTGTTAGCCAACTGTTATTAAAAAATAAAATATTGCATCTTGAAAGCACCGTGTGTGCGCGTGGGAAGGCGTGCACAGGCACACTCATACACACACACACACACACACACACGCTCACACACACGTATTAAATTCTCACACCAATTAAAACCAAAAGCTTTGTAATCGAGTCTCGGTAGGTGTAGCCATCCAGGCTCGTGGCGGTGCCAATCGTGCCTCAGCGTGAAATTGATTGATCCAAGCACAATGCCACTGAATCAATCTCTGCCGACGGAGACTGGAGGTTTGTAGGGATATCTATTGACAAGCTCAGACGAGACATCTGATTAAAGGTCGCGCTGGATATATACAAAAGCTTTTCAACGTAGTGCACAATTTCACGGCACAAACTGACTAGCATTCCTACGATACCATAATGTAAAAAATAACTTTCAGATTAAAACACAAGATACATCGTTAACAAACAGAACGACTATGTCACAAAGGATATTTAATAGACAGTACCAAAGATGCAACAAGGGTATTTTAGGTTCCATATTCCATAGAATTTATTATACATAAGCTTAGAAATATGTTTGCGAAATCAAAATTTGCCCTCACTTCATAATTTTAACAAGTTTCTAGAGAATTCGAGTGCAAAGCAAGTCTGGTAAAGTTTAGGAGCCATGAAGAGTTGTCATAAATTTCGAATAACTGCTATAAGTAAGGGGAATTTCACGTAGTTACTAGTTTGCCAGATTTCAGTTTTGATTACAAGGAAAAAATACTTCGCATATCCAAACATATCTTTAGATCGTGTAATGTAGAAGGAGAACTACCTAGTTATTTATAAAATGAAAAATAGATGATTAATAATATTTAAGAATACTAGCAAATTTTTAAAGTCTTCGAGAAATGATTAGCAATACCACTTGTTGCGTGTCCAAGTTTTTATTCAATTTACTGATTTTATCTACATAAACAACTCCTTGTTTTTTAGGAAAACTGCGAAGAATCCGAGTTATTTTTATAACACCAAATACCTATTTTCAGATGGATGACTTTAGCAAAGGCCATAGTATACTACGGGCTTCCCTTGCTGGTGATTTCATTCTTCTATTCGCTGATGGCTCAGCGGTTGCTGGCCAGTACCAGGGAAATGCCGGGAGCCCTCCATGGCGGGCAGGGTGAGGCCCAAGCTAAGGCAAGAAAATCTGTCGCCTGTATGGTCCTCATTTTTGTTATCGGTTAGTAGTTTTATGCTTTTACAAAAAACTGCTCATGGACTAGTAATGATGCTAATTAAAATATGTTATTGAAAATCCATTGCAATAGTTTTTGTTCGATTTTCGGCTTGTGAAATGACGTTTATCATTGTGTTGTCTCATTCTATTATTATAAATCTGACAAAATAATAGTATGGCTCGAATATCTGGGTGGTTTGGTAAGTTACTGGGTCGGCATACCAACAGATGGCATTAATGGCAGCTGTCTATTTATTGATACAATTTAATTACTTATAATATGTATTATCTATAGTCTAATATCATTCTGGTGGGAATTTACGATTTTACTTGATATTCGTTGGTTCATTCATTTTGGAAGTGAAAACATTGAAATAAATGTATGACTTTACTCTTACCTACATTGCGTGAAACTTTACCTACAATTTTTGTTGAATTTGCTGTTATGACCTTTTGACTTTAATTACCTACATGGGCGATGACTTCAAAACGTATTTCGATATTTGGATAAGGTTTGCTTATTAACGCACCATTTCGCAATTGATACGCCGATTGCCCACACGGATTTGGTATTACGAACGATTTAGGTACACGCATAATGCGTATAATTGACAATTTATCCAGTTATTCGATAGGTCAACGTACTCTACCTAATGAAAATCATCAATCAATTACCTCGTAGCTAAATGTCCAGGAATTGTACATTAATTTAGCTTAATAGAAATAATACAAATATAAATATAGATTAGAACATGCAACATGGAAATCAAACGCCGATTGCCTTTTAATCATACAAGCTGAACTTTTACAATACGTACGTATATAGCGTATAATGCAATTGCACGCCAAGAAACCATATAGAATCCTAATAATTGTAATTTTAAATAAAAGGAAACAAAGTCAGAATGTTGCAAAAAAAAAACATTTTTCTACCAGTTTTACTAGAATTATTTTAATTTTTTCATTGTCAGAATAACAAAGTTTACCTAGAAAATAACATTGATGATAATGTTGCGAAAGTACGAAGTTAAATTTGAAAGTAGATTTGAGTCAGGCTTTCACTTCTTATGAGAGGAACCTCCCTCAATTATGCACAAAAAGCCTCACATAACGAACTGAATCAGCGTTTCGAACCGCCGTCGTCTTTAGCGCCCATATAAATTTAACAACACTCTACCCATTAAAAAGGCTAAAAGGGCCGGGCTAACTCAATTCGTTGGTTTCAGTATTCTTCATTTGTTTCCTGCCGTACCACGCATTTGAGATGTGGTTCTATTTGTCCCCCACCGCTCAGAGTGACTACAATGATTGGACCCACGCTCTTAGAATAATGGGCTTTTGTTTGAGGTAAGTAATTGGAATTGATGTTCTCTTCAAAGCTCTTCAAAGTTGAAAGTTAGTGGATGGAACAACGTAAGTAAACGTGCGGGAATCAACTTACATCCTTGAGGGAGTCACTGTCAAGAGTGTAAATGAAAAGGAAAACGGAAATATTTATTTTGCAAGTAGGCCACATGGGCTGTTTCACATGTCTCAAGCTACCAACGCTTCGAAAGGTGACATCTGCTGAGAAGAAACGCCGCAAGAAACTCAGCAGTAAGTCTTTTTTTTTCCAACTTTTACATTACAGTTTTAACTAAAACTAACACATAAAAAGAGCAGCAAATAAACCTAATGGGTACAAATTAATTATAATAAATAAATAATAAGCGAGATGTATGTATAGTCTGCGCGTCTGGGCAAGTTAAGTGACCTAGAATTTCTGACAATATTTATTATTGTTGCTGTATAAATCATTATAAACTAGTTATATATTCTCTGGAAATGCAATGAAACCGCGAAGTAAGTTTCTCTCGTCTTTGGCGATTCCTGAAACTTGACGTGTATGAAACTATTAATATGCTAAATCAACATATTCTCCAGCTTCCTCAATTCTTGCGTGAACCCTGTTGCCCTGTACTGCGTGAGTGGCGTTTTCCGCCAACATTTCAACCGGTACCTGTGCTGCCGACGCGGGACCTTGCATCCAACTTGCAGCTCCCGGCTCTCCCGGACCGCCGTCTGTGAGACCTCCTTCCGGAGTACACATCGTCATAGGTGTAATAGGTTAGTAAGGAGTTATGATTTAATGGCGGGGAACTGGTAAGGCTGGGTTTTGGTTTGATTAGGCCATGAAACTCTTTTATTTTCGGCGCGTCCCAGTTTAACAATTAGATCCACTGGCATAAGGCACCTTTTTTGCAGATGGGAGATTGCGAAAGTGTGTTTGAGCGAGTGTGCGTACTGCTGAATTTACTTTAGAGGGGGTTCATGCATGTTTCCTTAAAGTTTTAATAGAAGTAAAGTTAACAGTACACAAAAAAGTACAATGAGGACGCTTAGAGAAGCTCGGTTGAAAACCGACGCGTTCATTTTGCAGCCCTAGGGAGACAACAAGAATTCCAATTATATTCTTTTCTGTCGGCTCTCTCCATGGAATTTGCTTACAGAGTACCTACCCACTAAAAATACGTGGTACTAAAGATTTTATACTCTATTTAAATAAAATATTGTTCCTACCGAACTGTTTTAGATTTCCATAGTAGAAAAATACGAATTAAAAACACTCGACGGCATTATCCACAAAGGCAAAATGTTTCTAATCATAATTAATGAGTTCTCATTCTGGTCTGGTTTGTTAATAATGAATATCTCAAAAGTTTACTATCCCTTGAATTCAACGAAATCCTTGAATCAAATTCCTTGAATTGAACACAAGGATAAGTTAAACCGTCTTAGCGAGTCTCTCTCACACTAGTGCCAACGAAAGAGATACATACATACACATCACGCCCGAAATCCCTAATGGGGTGGGCAGAGCCACAAGACTACTTGTGGCCACGTTCGATTAATTAGTCCTAAGATGGTATGATGAACCGTATGGTGACAGGTGATCAGCCCATCGCCCATACAGATAGTCCACCATGTTGGAGAGGACCCGTCCCTTAGTCGACTTTTACGACATGCCAGGATGATAAGCATCTGCACGCATTCTATGCTATTTCTTCACTCCCAGTGCAGCAGAGGAGTTAGCAGACGAAAGAGATAGCAGAGAGATAAACGGGTTTCACTTATCCCCGTGCCTGGCATTTTAGGGCCGCTGAACGGATATAATGAATCGACTTCCTAGATTTGTTTACATACTTAGTTAAGTACAACAATTGAAGCTAATATAAATCGTGTAAAAACAGGACAGGAGACTGACTCTTTCGCAAACTCTTTCTCAGAAACCATACCACATATATGGAACTTCCTTTTATTTCTTCTGTAAAATATACCTAATTTCCTCTAAGCAAGAATAATTTTAGGTTTTGCGGTGGCGAGGGTAACAAGCTTTATGCCTATTTTTGCTAATAATCAGAAAACTATGCTAATAAAAAACAGGAAAAAATGAGAGGGCTAGAAATAAACAAAGTATTGCTAATATCAACCAAGCGACTTATTTCGGACAGAGCATGCAAAGTTCTTTGCTAAAATCAAACACACCGAAGTCTATAATTTACAAAGCTGTAATTTATTTTCAAATAAGTCTCGGTTGTATATAGCCGTAAAATTTTAGACAAGACAAATTGGTACTGTGCTGTAGTTTCATGTATCCAGTGTAAAGCGTTCAGGATAAATAAACAGACAGACAGTGAATTCCCTACGTGGGTCCTTAAACATTTCACATGAAAAAAGACTTAAATTTCGATAAAATACAGTTGAGATTTAAAATATCTTTTAAAAATTTAAAAAATTTTGAACGTTTAATAAAAAAGAATAAAGTTATTAAAAGGCACAACACGTGCCAATTAGTAGCCAAAGAGGGTAAACCAAATTAAAGGTTGTAATTTATGTTAATTACATCCCTAAAATTTCAAAACGTCGCTTTTCTTCGCGTTTTTGTTTAGAAGTCTTTCGTATTCTGAATAAATTGTCTCTTGATTTATTCAATTATTGCGATTGCCGCGGGACATGGCAAGAAGGCGGCCTTTTGTGCGGATTGTGGCCTTACAGTAAACTATAATTTTACGGCATTCGCTACAGCCATCAGGGGGGTTACCACGATCTTTAAATGCGAATCTCCTTAGGTCCTAAACTGAACTGTGTCACTTTTGCATACCGCGCCATATATTTTACATATGTAAATATAATGTCGTGGTATGAAATAGCGACGCAGTTCAGTTTAGGGCCTAAAGAGAATCGTATTAAGAGATCGTGGTAACCTCCCTGATTCTTTAACAAGCACAGCGGCTGATCAGTGTTGAGGAACACATTCAAATTGAGGCCAAATGACTTTGTACTTACAGTCTAAATTAATAGATTCGTTTATGCGTTGATCCGCCGCTTCTCGAATTTACACTACTAAATTCCAAAAACCGTTTTCGCCATTGTATAATAGTTCCAAAATTCTTTATTACGAAAGTCATGTAATTATTTTAACATAATTCAACAGTAATGCCCTGTCAACGTTTTCAGGAACCCTTCAGAAAGCGTTGTGATATCCAATTACGACTACGGAAGCACTAAGAAGAAGAGCAACATCATGTCGAGGAATAGCAGCGATGGCGTCACCATCATGAGCATCAGGGACACCAACGATTTCCTTACTGGGGACGAGAAGTGCATCAACAGATAGGTTAAGTTCCAGGACACTTTTGAACAAGTGTAGTTGCGAAAAGTGTGATCGCGACCTTTAGAAATGAAGCTTCGAAGAGAAAGGAGGATATTGTGAAAAGACAACCGTAAGACTTAGTAGTAACCGTGTAGATCTAAAGGCTCGGGCAAACCAAGCGCGTGTGCGGCGCGTCACGTTTCTAACGCGGGCCCGCGCGATCTGTGGGGTGGCAAGACGGATTTAACACGGCACACCAAAAAGCGCGGGCCCGCGCTACTTTTTGCTGTGCCGTGTTCAATTCGCCTGGCCGTTTTATAGATCGTGCGGGCCCGCGTCCGAGACGCGACGCGCCGCGCACGTGCTGGGTTTGCCCGAGCCCTAATGGTATTTTAATGTAGGTTAATACGAATGATGAATTTCTCCGTCTGGTTGATTGCCTGTATGACAATGTTTTTCTTCCTGAGTTTAATAATTTCTTGAATGTATCTCTATTAAATTATAAATGTGAAACGTTATATTAAGATAAGATTAGGCTTTTGTACATATTATTTTATAAGACCAAAGATAAATACGAATGTTGATGAATGTGGAAGTTTTATTTATAAAAAAGTTATAATAAGAAATAAGAAAGCTTATAATTGGTACTGTCACGATTCCATTATTATATACACACCCTGTGTCCCGCAATTCTCGTCTTCGAACAGAGATTCCCATATTTATTGTAATATTGTAAAAATATATCAAGGTAATTTAAAATAAATCTTTGTCATGATTATTGTTTTTTTTGTACACCTCTCCGTTTTTAATAGATTACTTGATTGCTTGGTTTTGGCCTCTATTATTAAACTATTATCTTTTCAAATAAAGTCAGACCGACGTTATGCACTACCTATATAATTGTGTGGCAGTTTTTTTAGTAAAATTTTGTACTTTGTTTGAAATTTAAGAAAGTGGGTGAAAATCAACTTGCATGATTTAAAGAGGACATACCTGCGAAACACGTGAGGTTAAACAAAATAGCTTATGAAAAAACACTATTTGGATAATTAAGATTTAGAAAAAGTAAAAGTCGTATCATAAATGAACATGATACTCACCCGGGCAATAAGTTTCGGAACAAAATAATAAACCAAATCAAACATTTACGATTGTATAATGACACAAAAAATTGGAACAATATTCTAACAAATTTTGTTTTCATTTTACATCTAATTTGCTTTTGTTAAAGAAAACATAACGGTCTCGCTTATTAAATGCAGGCTTAAGAATTCCTAAGCTCAATTTAATTCAAATAATTTTCTTATTTAATTATCCATATTAATAACCAAACTTCACCCTTTCGTTTCAGTAATCGACCCTAAACTTTACCCGTTATCCCCCCTTAACTGCGAAGGGAAAATTGAATTCTTTTTTCATCTAAAATTGCAAAGTTGTACACAAAGTTTACTGGACTGGGGTTTTAGAAACGAATTTAGTTCATAAATAAACATGACCACGTCTGTAACTGTCCTGAATTGCGGCGGACTGGAACCTGCTCTGCTCTTTAAGGTTGGCATTTAATTAAGATAATATCTTTTATATAAAAGCTGCGATATGTACCGGCAAGATTGAGTTTGTTTTGTATGTTGTAATTATGTAGTTTTATTTCGACCAAAGTATTCCGTAACAAACATCCGAGAAAATTATATAGCCACATCAGCTATTAAATATAGTTTTACGGATTTTAACATAAATGTGCAAAATCCACTGCCTTATTGAACTTTAAGTAGCCTTTATATGTTGGTTAATATTCGAACAGTTTTAATTACGACAATTGAAATAAAATTTAATTTTCAACTCAAGACTGAACACTACACTACTGAATTGCATCATTTACAAACCCATTATGGTAAAACCCAACGATACTATGTCGTGTGTAATATTTATAAATCCTCATGACACATCTCGTACAAACGTGATTGTCGCATGTAGCTTTAGAGAGCCGAACTCTATGTGTAGATATAAGGCACCCTTTTTATGTACTTAATAACTTTAAATGCTTGTATACTTAGATTCATCCCACGTAGGAAGACATTTTGTATCAAGTAACTATTTTGTTCACTATAGGTCGAGCAGCCTTCTTGTTACTGGGCAGTAACCCCACTAGCTCAGCCCACCTGCGTGTGGTGTGAGCCGTACGAGGTTGCTGCACCCATTGGCTCTGGCCATTTTGCTTACTGGACGCTACACCCACTAGTTGCGCCCACCTGCGCGTGGTGTGAGGCCGTAGCGTCAAATCTCCGCTACTTTGAGGGTAATCGGCAAAACATGTTTGCCGATCTACCCCAAAGTTGACCGGTTTATGTCATAACGGGGCTTTGCCCCCACCCTAGAGATTAAGAACTGTATATAAGGAGAGACATTTATGCAATAAATTTACTAGTTTTGTTTGCCTATAACCGCGTGTTTTAACTTATCATCCCAGTATCCCCTAGTGCCCCAGTCGACCTAAAAATCCATCCTATCATACAGTCCACACACCACAGTTGGTCAATCGGAACCGGATCAGCCTAGGGGATACAAGGCGCTCAAGCAAGCTAGTCAAGAAGAAGACACGGAGCTCAAGAATTGGAAGCCAGGCGCTCAAGAAATTATTGAAAACTTCCGTAACGTTTCGCTCCGAGATTATTCTCAGCGTACGCGACGGTCGTTTCTTGAGAAGAGTCCCGGCTTCTGCAGCGTGTCTTCGGTGGCCACCAGCAGCCAGGCGCTCAAGAAATTATTGAAAACTTTCGTAACGTTTCGCTTTGAGATTATTCTCAGCGTACGCGACGGTCGTTCTTGAGAAGAGTCCCGGCTTCTGCAGCGTGTCTTCGGTGGCCACCAGCGGCCCGAGAGTAAGTTCTCGACCGCTACAAACTTCACCACGGTGGTCTTGAGATTAATTTCTCGACCTCCTGACGTCAATCAAAAGGCCATTTTCATGGCCAGGCAGCTTTCGCTGTATTGGTTGTCTTGAGATTCAGTTCTCGACTTCCACAAACTTCATTTAAAAGGCCATTTTTATGGCCAGGCAGCTTTCGCTGTATCAGTTGCCTTGAGATTAAGTTCTCGGCTTCTGGATCGGTTGCCTTGAGATTAACTTCTCGGCTCCCGACGGTCGCCTCGAGAGTAAGTTCTCGGCTTCCACAACAGTTTCTCAAAAAGGCCACTTTCGTGGCCAAGCAGCGTCAAAGGTAAAGAAGATCGACGGCAAAAGAAGAGCCACAAGTTAGTGTTAGTGTAGCAAGTGAAACGTTAGGTCCCCCACGTGTGTAGTTAGGATGCCTTCGGATATGGCGCTTAGGTCGAAGGGCTCGGTTGCCCCCGAGAGTACCCCGGAATCAGGCGCGACAACGTCGGCCGAATCCAATACGTGGAGCAAAGGCACCAGCGGCGACACAAACACAAGCGGAAACGTCGAAAAAAGTGATAGTGGTAGTAAATTCGCGACTCCTCCCGTGCCAGAACGCGAGGAGAACGATAACGCAATGGTTAGGGATAGAAGTGTACCGGGCACCGTTGTAGACGTGCCCGTCGGAAGCACAAGTCAGCTCTCTGTTTTGATGGCCGAACTGAAAATGCATAAAGCCGAGCTAGAGCTCGCTCAACGGGCGGCGGTCGCCGCTAAAATGGAATGGGAGGTAGCGCGTTTTGAAGCCACGCTATCCTCCAATAGCGCGCCCGCCCCCGAAGTATCGAGCAATACGAGAGTTCTAGGCTGGGTAGCACAACAGACTCAACGGCCAGCAATAGAAAATAACAGAGCGCCGCATCTCGATCCCCCGCAGGATAGGTTAGAAAACCGCCGCGATTATCAAAATGCGAACGAATTAATGAGCCGAGCACCGAACGCGCCTATGATGTACAGGCCGGTGCCGGAATTACCACCCTTCGACGGTAATATATCCGAGTGGATCGCGTTTAGAGCCGAATTTGAAGATAGCGCCGCCGCGTTTTCCGGCGTGAATAACGTCAGCCGCATTCGTAGGGCGCTGCGAGGAGAAGCACGGGTAGCAGTAAAAGCTATTATGTATACCGTAACGGATCCGTACGAAATTATGGAAGCCTTGGAAAGGCACTTCGGCGATCCGGAGGAAATAATCCTTTCAGAAATATATAACGTAAAAAAAATGCCCCGCTTGGCAGAAGATAGTAGCAATATCGTGTCATTCGCGGGCCACGTGGCCAACGTAGTAGCAACCATTAAGGCGTTGCGCCAAGAAAAATATTTGCAAGCTCCGGAGCTCGTTAACAAAATCACGGATAAACTCAATTTGATACTCCGTTACGAGTGGTCTAAGTACAGGGCCTCGCATCCGGGAGCACCCGATCTCGTTGCCATGGCTAGCTTTTTAAGCGAAGTGAGTAGCGCGGCAAAAAGGACGCACGCTAGGCACCCGCGGCCGCGAGCAAACGTACACGCGTTGAAGTACGAATACGGTTGCGCCTACGATGGGCCGCGAAATAAATCTCCCTCGTATAGAGCCGCGTCCTCCCGAGCGCGCAATTCGACGCGTAGACGAGAAGACAGTAGCAGCGATTCCGAGCGCGAGATAGATAGTCGAAAGCCGCGTACGGTCGCGCAAGTTAAACCCAGTTCGCACCACACGAAAAAACCGTCCCCGCACAAACCAAGAATAATGCCAGTCGCGCAAATTATCGCGCAAGCAAAATGCGTTCTGTGCAAAGGAGGACATAAGTTAAAAGCGTGTCAGGAGTTTATTAAGTCTCCGATTAGCGATCGTTGGGAAATAGTTAGAAACGCGAAAATATGTTTCCGATGTTTAGACGTGACGCACCAGCGCCCAGTTAAGTGCAAATACGTACCCTGCGGAGTAAATCAATGCGAGGCGGGTCACCATAAGTTACTGCATGGTTTGAGTGCCGTCACAACATCGGAACCGACGCGGGCAAACGTAGGCAATATTAATCACGTATCAAAGTCGAAAGCGTATTTGAAAATAGTGCCGGTCGAAATAACGGGCCCCCTAGGCACGGTTAATACTCACGCCTTATTGGATGGCGGGTCTACGATGACCTTGATCGAGAGAGAGACGGCCGATCTACTGGCCCCTCGAGAAATGAGTAAACCGTTGACTATTGAGGGTGTCGGCGGGCACATAGTCAACGACGTCGATTCGTGTAAAATTAAACTAGCCATTCGCGGTCAGTGTAGTCGAAACGTCGAAACGATACACGCCTACACCATAGCGAGTCTGAATTTGGCATCGCAGAAAGTACGACGCGATTTAATAGAGCGCTGCGACCATCTTAAAAGCATATCGGACGAGCTGTGCTACGATCAGGCGACGCCGACTGTATTGATCGGGCAGGATAATTGGCATCTCATAGTGTCGCGTCAAATATTGAGCGGACATCGTTCGCTTCCCGTCGCGTCGCTCACGAACCTAGGCTGGGTACTGCACGGGCAGTACCACGCATCGTGTAGCCAGGCAGGTATAATCAATCACGTCAAACCCGTCACTAAGGAAGACGAGATATTGACGCTCATGAAGCAACATTTTAGTATCGAATCGTTAGGCGTCGAGTCGCGCGTTCCGAAAGCAGACCCAGACCAGCGCGCGTTGGACGTGTTAAGCGCAACGTGCGTAAAAATACCCGAAGAGAACCGGTATCAGTCAGGGTTGCTTTGGCGCACCGACGGTGAAACTTTGCCTAAAAACAAAGAGCACGCATTACGTAGGCTGTACAGCTTGGAAAACAAGCTGGATAGGGACGCCGTTTTAAAAACTGAATATACCGCGCACGTACAAAACCTATTAGCAAAAGGTTACGCGGAGATAGCCAGTTCGCGCCCGCCGGCGGATGCTCCTAGAGTGTGGTATTTACCACACTTTCCTACGACGCATCCGCAGAAAAATAAAATGCGTCTAGTATTCGATGCTAAAGCAAAAGCTTACGGAAAAAGCTTGAACGACGCATTGCTGACCGGCCCGGACCTGTTAGAGTCGTTATTTGGCGTATTAATACGTTTTAGAGAGGGCAAAATAGCAATAGTCGCGGACGTACGAGAAATGTTTCTCCAAGTAGACGTGAAAGAATGCGATCGGGATAGTTTACGTTTTTTGTGGAGGGGGGAAGACCGGGTCAACCCACCGCAAGAATACCGAATGAAGCGGTTAATCTTCGGTGCGGCCTGTTCACCTACCACCGCGTTATACGTGAAAAACAAAAACGCAATTATCCACAAGGAAGAATTTCCTGTAGCCGCGGAGAAAACAATTAGAAATGCGTACATGGATGACGTACTGATCGCGTTAGACCACTGCGAGGCCGAAGCGAGGCAGATAGTCAACGATATTTATAACTTAAATTTTAGGGCCTCCTTCGAACTTCGCGGGTTTGCGTCAAATAACGAGAACGTGATAAGCGACGTCATAGCTAGCAACGCGGATACATCGGTATTGGGTAAAGGCGACACCGAGCGTACACTAGGTCTTATATGGAACCACAAGAGCGATACTTTAGGGTTTAATGTTAATTTACGTAACACACCGGAATGTGTACTCAACGGTACGACTTCGCCCACGAAGCGGCAGGTAACTAGCAGTGCGATGTCGATATTTGACCCGATAGGTTACGTTAGCCCGATATCCGTCTTAGGCAAAGCACTCATGCAAGAAGTGTGGCGCACGGGCGTCGGCTGGGACGAAATGATACCCCAGTCATGTCACAGCGCGTGGTTATCATTCGTTAGCAACGTTCAGCAACTAAGAGACTTAGAGATACCGCGGTACGTACCCACGAACAATCGCACGGGCGATTTGCACATATTTAATGACGCGGGCGAGAAAATATACGCTTCCGCGGTGTATTTCGTCAGCGATAACGGCAACGGCCGCAAGTCTTCGGCATTGGTAGCCGCTAAGGCACGCGTCGCGCCGTTAAAAACGATATCCATACCACGGCTCGAGTTACAAAGCTGCGTATTAGGGACACGTTTAGCTAACGCCGTAATCAAAGAGAGCGATTATACAATTGAAAATAAGTATTTCTGGTCGGACTCCCGCACAACGTTGGCGTGGATTAAGTCCGACCCGCGAACCTTTAAGAGCTTCGTAGCGCATAGGCTAGCCGAAATAGAGGACACAACCACGCCAGTCGACTGGCGCTGGGTCCCTAGCGCGCTCAACGTAGCCGACGACGCAACCAAAGGCGTCCCGGCTCACTTCAATAGCGAACATCGATGGTTCCACGGCCCTGATTTTATTACGCAGGGCCAGGAGCATTGGCCCAAAGAAAAAGCCGCGGCAACGTTGATCGCGCTAACGGGAGAGGAGCGCGTAGTTAAACCCGTGTGTACAATAAGTAGATCGTCCGTCGCTAAGTTCGATTTCCTACCTGCGGTGGATCGATTCTCGGTGTTTAAAAGATTATTGCGCGCGTCCGCTTGTGTTATTGTCGCTGTCGAGGTATTCAAAGCCAACTTGCTATTTAGAAAACATAAAATAGAAATGAACAACGATCATTTACGGATCGCGGAAACGCTGTTGATGAAGCGTAGCCAGCATTTAGCATTCGGAGACGAGATCAGACTGTTAGAGGCTGGGCGACCACTCCAAAAGAAGTCGCCGCTGTACAGAATAGCGGTAAAATTGGACAAAAATGGAATTCTCGTGTTGGACGCCCGCATAGATCGCAACGTCAACAACGTACCGATATTGTACGCTAAAGAAGAATATGCGAAACTGCTTATCCACCACTTTCACGTCATGTTTAATCATGGAAACCATGCCACCGTGATAAATGAAATTAAACAGAGATATTACGTGGTCGGGCTGAGAACCAGCATAAGGCATATCGCAAGTAAATGTCAATGGTGTCGCGCGTACAAAGGCCCCCCACTCAAAGTTCCAGTAGCAAACCTTCCGCCCAGTCCTGGGAAAAGGCTCAGATACTGGCTGACGTATTTTCGAAGAGGTGGATTAGAGAATACCGCCATACGCTGTCACCGCGCCTTAGTATACACGGAAAAAGTGGACATAGGAAATTAGCCGTGGGCGACGTGGTGTGCGTCGCAGACCACACCATGCCCAGAGGAATATGGCCCAAAGGCCAAATAGTAAAGACCTATCCCGGCCCTGATGGCCACGTTAGAGTCGTAGACCTCCGCACGCGAGCTGGGATAATCCGTCGCCCCGCCTCACGTCTGGCAATCATATGCTCCTCCAACGATCTAACGCACGTGGGGGGGAATGTCGCATGTAGCTTTAGAGAGCCGAACTCTATGTGTAGATATAAGGCACCCTTTTTATGTACTTAATAACTTTAAATGCTTGTATACTTAGATTCATCCCACGTAGGAAGACATTTTGTATCAAGTAACTATTTTGTTCACTATAGGTCGAGCAGCCTTCTTGTTACTGGGCAGTAACCCCACTAGCTCAGCCCACCTGCGTGTGGTGTGAGCCGTACGAGGTTGCTGCACCCATTGGCTCTGGCCATTTTGCTTACTGGACGCTACACCCACTAGTTGCGCCCACCTGCGCGTGGTGTGAGGCCGTAGCGTCAAATCTCCGCTACTCATCACTCACCGTCACGCACTCGCTGCGAACGGTCGTGCTCTCCTCACCGATCCGAACGCGCTGTCGCCTCCGGCTGCCAGCTCTCTCGACTCGGACCTCTCGCTCGCGCATTCCGTGCGCGCTCGCCTCTCCGCTCCGAACGTGCCGCCGCACTTCGTGGGCGTCAATCTATTTTAAATACCACGGTTTAGTGGTCGTACGAGGATACTGCTAACGGTGCCAACGAATCGTACGGGGCGATCCACAGACGCTCGTTTTCCCCCCTTTGGGGAAAATAATCTGTGAAGGGATTGGAACCACCGGCCTTTGCATTTGAGCATAGTCGACACCAATCATCTCCCTCCCACCCTACCTACCCATCCTTACAATCCTATTCCTCGGGCAGTGTTTGGCGCTGACTAGCCCCCGGGCGGTCGCCGTCTCGCTACTCGAGGCCGCTAGGGAATTCTAGGCACCCACGAGTAGGACCCCACCTCAGTACTCAACTCCCTGCCTGTACCCGGCAGGGAGGTATTAGCTATTCACTACAAAACCGCGTCGTCATACCTCACTCGATCGCGCGTACTCAACCTACTGAGTCATGGTGCACCCAGGGACCCTCGGGGACCTTATGGATTTTCTCCATAGGAAAGATCCCCGTCTGGTCGATGAGTATATCAGGACCAGGAAGGCGCTAGAGGCCGACGCCTCCAATAGGCGGCGTCAAAAGGCCGCCAAGGGACAAGATAGAGAGAGGGGTAGCTCTCTAGCTCGCTCACGCTCTCGCTCTCCGCGAGAACATTCCGCTTCTTCAAAGCGCTCTTCGTCGCCTGCGTCATCAGTACGCAGTGCGAATGTCTCGTCGCCTGTGCCCCAACAGGCTCTCGATGAGCACTCTATGGAGTGCTCTAACTTCGATGCTGACGATGGTGAGTTTATCACCGTCGAAAAGCGCAAACGGAAGTCTCCGGCTTCCCCCACCATTTCGTGCCCCCCTTCGCCGAGCGCGAAAAGGCATCAGTCGCAGGATGCGACCCCCCCCCGTCCTCAGGGGGTTTTACCTCGCCGTCTTCGCCCCCCCCCCGTTGTTGTTCATGACAAAGGGGCATGGGAGCAGATTTCCAAGACCCTCCATGAGAGGAGGATCAACTTCCTGTCCGCCTCCAATACCGGCAAGGGTATTGCAGTCCAGCTGCAGAGCTCCGATGACCACCGAGCCTTCACCAAAATTCTGGGTGAGCTCCGAGTGCGTTATCATACTTTTGCGCTTGAAGATGAGCGCAAACTCAGAGTGGTCATCCGAGGTTTGCCGAAAGAGCTGGGCAGTGACTTCATCAAGAAGGACCTGCAGTCTCAGTCCTTGCCTGTGTCGGAGGTACACAGAATGTACCGTGCTCGTACGAAGGAGGAGTACGACATGGTACTAGTAGTGTTAGATTCTTCCCCAGAGGGGAAAAAAGTCTTCAATCTAAGACAAGTATGTCAGATGTCTGGCATACGTGTTGAGACCCCTCACAAGCGTGGCACTCCTGGGCAGTGCCATCGCTGTCAATTGTACGGGCATTCCGCCCGCTTCTGTCATGCCACTCCTCGCTGTGTGAAATGCACTGAGGACCATGGCACTTCGGATTGCAAGCGTGAGCCGGGCACGCTGGACCCGCCCAGCTGTGTGCTGTGTGGGGCAGTGGGTCATACTGCCAATTATGGTGGATGCCCCAGGGCCCCGCGTGGCGGACGCAAGGCGGCTCCGGCTCGCTCGTACCGCGCGCCTCCAACGGCTAACCTCCAAAACTTCCCGGAATTGGGGTCGCGCCCTCGCTCTTTGGAGGTGGCCCCAAAACCGTCTCAAGCACCCTCTGTGCCCCGCCCTCCCCCCAGCTCGAGACTCCCATCTGGAGACGCCTGGGGCAAAAAACCGGTCCAGATGACCACATCCTCCGGGACACCAATGCGCACTCCGGTGCTGCATAGTGGTCCCAGTACGTCCCCCCCGTCCTCGGACCTCTCCGCGGACTTTGCGGTGGTTAAGGACTTCGCCAATGCGTTTAACATTGACGAAATCTGTATGCTGTCTGCAAAACTTCGCGTAGCGCGAACGACGGACGCGTACTTACAAGCTGCTGTAGAACACGCAGATCTCCTAAGCGCCCTCCGCGCTTACTCCACTTGCTCATAAGTATATCCCTAATGGATAATACACCAAATAGGGTTAAGCCGCGGTCGTTATCCATTGGCTTTTTCAATGCCAATGGCTTACGTGGTCAGCGGGAGGAAGTTTCCTCCTTCCTCCGTGATCGACAGATAGATATTTTCTTAGTCCAGGAGACTTTTCTTAAACCTGCCCAGCGCGATCCTCGTATCGCTAACTACAATGTAGTTAGGAATGACAGGACTTCTGCCCAACGTGGAGGCACACTTATCTATTACAAACGGTCCTTACATTGTATTCCTCTGGACCCTCCGCCTCTCACAAATATCGAAGCCTCGGTTTGTAGAATAGCGATGACCGGTCATAGGTCAATCACAGTAGCGTCAGTGTATCTCTCTCCGAACAAGACTCTCCTTCGGGCTGATTTGGAAGCTCTGCTCAATATGAGCGACTCGGTCATTTTGGCTGGGGATCTCAACTCGAAACATATTCGTTGGAACTCTAGAGTTAACAATCAAAATGGTAGATTGCTTGATAGATTCGTCGAGACTATGACCTTTGATATCATCGCTCCTATGGAGGTTACGCATTTTCCTCACAACTCTGATCATTCGCCTGATTTGCTTGATATTGCACTTCTTAGGAACGTAGCCCTCAGGTTGCGCTCTGTGGAAGTCATTCACGAATTGGACTCAGATCATAGGCCAGTCATTTTAGAACTGGGTGTAGAGCCTAACAGCACTCCCCACACCAAGTCAATCATTGACTGGGTGAAGGTGGACGCTGAGTTGGTAAAGTTTGACTCTTCTAGTCAAATTATCCCTGGTTCTATAGAAACGCCTGTCGATACGGACGAGGCGGTTGAGGCGCTCTCTAGCTGCCTCACCACTGTACTCAGTGAATCCTCGAAGCGGGTCCAGGTGATGGATGACCATCGCTGGAAACTGCCAGAGGATCTGAGACAGCTAAAGACCGCCAAAAATGCTGCTACCCGTCGGTACGACTCTTACCCTTCCGAGGACAATCGGATTCACTTGCGAGGCCTTCAGCGAGAGCTGAGGCAACGTATTGCTGAGTTTCGAAATAACCGGTGGGGGGATCTGATGGAGGAGATCTCGCCTAGCCACCATGCTTACTGGAGGCTCGCGAGGTCCCTTAAATCGGAAGGCACTGCGACTATGCCGCCGTTAGTTCGTGCGGATCATGCTACACCTGCGTTCGATGATGTCGAAAAGGCTGAATGTCTCGCCTCCAGTTTGGAGGCACAATGTGCACCTAGCCTCAGTCCAGTCGACCCTTCCCACCTAGCTATGGTGGAGTCTGAGGTCGAGAGGCGTTCGTCGTCTGCTCCCGTTGACCCAGTAGAAGTCGTCACTCTTTCTGAGGTACAAGATCTGATCAAGGATCTAAAGGTCAAAAAGGCACCCGGTGCTGACGGTATTCCCAATAAGCTCCTCAAGCATCTTCCAGAAGTGTTCCTCACCATTTTGGTACTGATTTTCAATTCGGCACTAGTTAATTGTCACTTTCCAGCAGCCTGGAAAGAAGCCGATGTCATCGGCATTCACAAACCAGGGAAACCTAGGTCCAGTCCTGGCAGCTATCGTCCCATTAGTCTCCTTAAGACGATTGGAAAACTCTTTGAACGTATCATTAAAGTTAGAATCTGGAAATTCGTGTCTGCTAATAATAGCCTCATTGACGAACAGTTTGGCTTTAGAGCCCGTCATTCCTGTGTCCAACAGGTGCACCGCTTAACGGAGCACATCCATCGCACCTTGCATCATAGGGCCCCAACGGGTGCAATCTTCCTCGATGTGGCGAAAGCTTTTGACAAGGTCTGGCATGAAGGTTTGATCTACAAACTGTATGCCCTGGGCTTACCCGATCGGCTTGTACGCATAATACAAGACTTCCTCTCTGATCGGAGCTTTCGCTATAAAGTGGAAGGTTCGTTCTCTTCCCCACGCCCACTGAGAGCTGGAGTACCTCAAGGCTCTGTCCTCTCCCCAATCCTCTTCTCACTCTTCACCAACGACATCCCACGAGTGAATAATGTTCATTATGCCCTCTTTGCCGACGACACGGCCATTTACGCAACTTCTATTTTCCCTTCTGCCTTAGTCAAACGCCTTCAGGGTGCAATCGATGAGTTAGGGCGCTGGTTCAGACTATGGAGGATCGAAGTCAATCCGGAAAAGAGTACGGCTGTGCTCTTTTCCAGGAAACTAGTTCCTAACGTATTCCTCAGGAATACTGCACCAATCAGTCTGTACGGTAGTGCCATTCCCTGGGCTACCGAGGCAAAATACTTAGGTGTCACTCTCGATAGGAAATTGACGTTCAGTCGTCATATATCAGTTGTTCGCAACCGAGCAGCCTTCATATTAGGAAGGCTCCACCCGATGCTCAACAAGAATAGTAAATTGTCTCTTAGAAATAAGTTGACTATTTACAAGACTTGTGTGCGTCCTATCTTCACCTACGCAAGCGTTGTCTTTGCGCACGCATCTCCGACCCAATTGGTCAGCCTACAGCGGCTCCAAAATATATTCTTGCGCAGAGCCACGGGTGCTCCCTGGTTCATGCGTAATAGGGACCTTCATAGTGATACGGCCTTACCGACCGTAGCACAGTATATGAAGGATTTGTCGAGGAGATACTTCGATAATGCACCACATCACCCGAACCCGCTGTTCAGGGATGCGGTGGATTACACTCCTCTCGCCAACGTCCTTCCCAGACGTAGGCGTCCTCGTCACGTGTTGTCGGACCCAGATGACATGATTACGGCCAGTCTTGCGGCCAGTTCGATAGACTCTAGCCCACCTGTAGTGCAGGGCTCCGACGACACTAGCTCAGCTCCTTACACACCACACCGTCCCCTCCGGAGGAGGCGTGCACGTCCCCACACCTCCACACGTGGTCGGCCAC
Source organism: Tortricodes alternella (assembly GCA_947859335.1). NCBI lineage: Eukaryota > Metazoa > Arthropoda > Insecta > Lepidoptera > Tortricidae > Tortricodes > Tortricodes alternella. Next base: position 23,202,231 of record OX401969.1, read on the forward strand.
ATTTCTTCAATCGCTACCGGCATGTACCAGGTAGATTCTCACCTATCAGACACACCTGACTGAGTTTCTTGGTGCTTCTTCTCAGTCAGATTTAACGTAGCCTTTCCGAAGCACTGTAGCACAAAAATCCGATTGTTTATATCCCCGCTTAACGTCCTAAGTCCGAGGTCGGCTCAATAGGAGCACCCTTAGGCATGTTAAGTAAAACTCCCCTTGTTGAGCGCCATTCAGGCTGCTCGCATCTTTCCGGTGAAGTTGTCGAAGTCGTCAGAGACTAACAGCGTATGTCCATTCTAAAAAAAAAAAAAAAAAAAAAAAAATCTCCGCTACTTTGAGGGTAATCGGCAAAACATGTTTGCCGATCTACCCCAAAGTTGACCGGTTTATGTCATAACGGGGCTTTGCCCCCACCCTAGAGATTAAGAACTGTATATAAGGAGAGACATTTATGCAATAAATTCACTAGTTTTGTTTGCCTATAACCGCGTGTTTTAACTTATCATCCCAGTATCCCCTAGTGCCCCAGTCGACCTAAAAA